>VXAL01002963.1:266639-306060 GCA_013399475.1 Chauna torquata
GCGGGCAGGCTGCGCTCGGCTCCCTCCCGGCTCGTTCCATAGTGAAATACCGGGAGCTTGGTAACTGAGCCCTCGTGCCTGGCCGCTTCGTTCCCTCCCTGCACCAGGCTCCTAAGCAGGACGCTGAAGGTAACGACGTGGGTGCTCAGCGTGCCTAAAATCACTGAAACTCAGCTCCCCCTCCGCGCAATAACTCGTCTCTTTCCACACCGCGTCGCGCTGCTGTAGGGCCGGGCGGTGCTGGGGGAGCGACCGGGCCCGTCCCTCGCACCCGCCGCCCCCGGGAGACGCGCGCCGGTGGCCCTGAGCTGCCGCGGGTGAGCGGCGGCCTCGCGCGGCTGCCCGCTGCCGGCAGGTCCGGCCGCCGCCTCGGGGGGGGAGTGCTTGTGCAGTCCGCGCTCAGCAGGGTCACTTGGGGCTCCGGCTCACTCGAGTGGTTAGTTCCACTTAGTCTTGCCGTACCTGTGTCGTCTCACGTGCTGCGCGGAAAGTAAGCGCAGTATTTTTAAAGTCGCCTTCTCCTGCCGTCATGCCCTTGGCGTCAGTGGAAGTGCCGCTTGCAGCTTGCGTGGAGCTGCGCTTCGGCTGGATTTGTTCCATTGTAACGGGAAGAGCTGGGCTCACGGGTTTTATTGTTGTTTGTGTTTAAAAAACAAAAGCAACAAAGCTGCTTGCTTCAGTGTTGAGCAAACTGCGTAGGTAACATGCAAGACGTAGAACTTATCAAAATTAGTGGTAACGTGTCATTTTCACGTGATGGGACTGAAGGACTAGCCCATGTATCAGATCTCTTGAGTGGTGCTGGTTTATTCAAGGAATTTTGATAATGAGATTTGTGGTAAAACTTCAGGAATAGTGTCCAAGAATTTGTAAATTTGTATTCCGCAGAAGAAGAGACATTGACAGATGGAGCCCTTTCCCCTCCTGCCCTTTTTGAAATACGAAATATAGTGAATTGGGTAAGATTTCTTTCCTTGAGAAAAGGAAATATACTGTGCTTTGTACCCTGAACTCTTCTAATCCCCTTGTTTGTACGTATTTGTAACTACAGGACAATTGTTTCCTGGTGTGGAAAGTCCTGATGCTCACACTCAGCCTAGATATTGTGTTGGGGATTGAAAAAACCAAACCAAACCCACATAGATCAGAAACTTAGTTTCACTTTCACCACACAGTAGACTTTTTAATTTTTATTACATTTATTTTGTTTTGTAGCTTAGAAGCTAAAGAACAGCTGAATTTGTAGTGGCCATCTCTCTCTTTTTTTTTTAATTTCCAGAAAAATATATTGCCATTCCAATAAGTTTTCTAGGAGTGAGTTCCTTAAAGTAAAGTACCTTGTATCTTTTCTTTAGGTTTCTTGTGGATTTTTTAATCTCAATATAATAGTGATAATTCCATGGTAAATTCTATGAATTTTTAGACTTAAACCCAACAGGAAATCGTTTGTCTGAAACAGTATATGAAGTGTGCAGTTTACACTGTAACATTTTTATTTTTATTAACTGAAATCTGTTAGCAAGGTCCCAGTGTTTCAGATGTTTCAGTTCATGTGAACAGGAGAAGTGAAGTGCCATTGATTTTAATGCGAGTGTTCATGAATGAAGTTAGGCAGTATGTCAGAGATGTTTGCAGATGGGTTTTTGTTTTCATGCTCTGGGTACAACAGCCATATTTGCACACCAGAAGAATGTCTGAACTGCTTTTACAAGGAACCCAGATTTACATATGTCTTTAACATAGTGTGAAATATTTACAGGAAAGCTCTTCCTTTATGACCTGAGAATAAGAGCGTTGGAAAATAACTGTTTAGACTATGTAAATTGCCACTTTGCTTTCAAACTCACTAAAATACAGGCCTTTTTGCTGGTGTTTTTTTCCCTTTTTTTTTTTTGATAATATGATGTTTTGCATTGGTGGTATTGGGAGATGAGGGAGAAAGGAACGTAAACATTGGTGGCAATCCTCGATGTTTCTGCACACACCACTTTGCACGACATCAGTAGTACAGATCATGCCTTGTTTATATGCTTCAAAATTGTCACTGAGTTGAATCTCTGAGGAAAACGCTGTGACTTATAAATCATGATCCTCTGTTCATTGCGTATGCTTGCACTGAGCCTTCAAGTGGCCCATCAGGTTGCTCCCTACAGCCATCTGGACTTCTGTGCCTCCTTCAGACTGCCTAGATTTCATTGCATCTGTGTGAATCAATGAGTCTACCTGAGAATTGTTTACAGAGGGATTACAGCCTAATTTGCAACTTCAGTATGTGTAAATTAGCTAGCAGTTCATGATCCTGCCAACAGTAGCGGTAGCAGGAGTCTTGCTGTAAGAATGTGCATCGTTGTTCTGTAGAGATCAGCGACGAAAGCATCTGAAGAAAAGGCCATCAGTAGTGCATACGTTCATTAATTTCTAAGCAGTCTTCATTCTAGATGTTTACTTATTTGAGTCAGAAGAGCATGTGAAAACCTAGAAGTGACACCTAAGTTGTTAAACCACAGAAGATGCAAGGAAAAGGTGAGAGTAGGTCAAGTAGTTCCTAGTTCTTTGGCCTTCCAGCTTTTTCATGCAGTGTGGCTTCAGATTTTAGCCACAAGTGGGCAAAGATGTGTACATCTGTAAGATACAGCTAGGGGGTGTGGGGAAGGATGCTGCAATGTAACTCTAAGGAGACAGGTTATGAAATTCTACCTTACAGCAACTTGCCAACAAAAACAAAAGAAAAATGCACTTTCCATTAGTTCTCAGGCTCAAAATACAAACACCTTTTCAGGGGCACCATGGTCAGTAGAAGCTGTGGCTGAATGTTTTTTTTCGGTTACAGCAGACACCAAGCCTAGTTTTTAGAAAATAAAGCTGAACAGTAATATTGTTTTATGGTCAAATACAGTTTCAAATTAGCTTGGTAATTACAGTGATATTTAAAAGTTGGAACTCAATGGAATTGTTTAAGACAATAAATTGTAGTATAAGATGAAATAGGAAAAGATGTGTTTGTTGGTATTATTCATATTTATATGTATATATAGAGAAAGGTAGATATCATGTTTGTATTTTCATATGTAGGAAGTTTTTTTTATTTTTTATATTGTATGCTGTAGCATTTCATTATATGCCAATGTGAACATACCTTACCTTGACAGTTTAAAGCTTTCTAAAATTTCTTCTGTTGAAGGAGATGATGCTTCTGTAGCCTGATATGGTAAATCAAATTACTCAGGTCTCCATTGTACAGGTCTGTTGCATCTGCATTCTGTAAATGGCCCTCCATATGCCGTTAAAATATCTTTCCTTTAACATTTAAGTTAAAAAATCAAGGAAAATGTCAGCTTTCTAACACTAGTATCAGAAGCCTTTCCCTTAATAGATTTGTAATGATATAAGAAATTGTTGTTACCTGCAAGACTGCCCAAAATTCCAGCTAAATATCTTTCATACTGAATTGGCCCTTAGAAAGTACCAATCTTCAATTTCCTCATTAGCTGTTTTCTCTTTAGAAGAAACTGGCATTGATTTTATTGCCCTTGTAGAAAGAAAAATGACAAGTAAACAGCAGCACGTCAATTGTCCTCATTTTAATGCCCTTCTGGGCAACAGTAATCATTTTGACTTCTGTCTACAGAGTAGTGAAAAACCTAAGTCATAAATTAAATAAATATTTTTGAACTTTCCATATTTATTAAGACAAACTATTAGTAAGAAAAAATGCAGCATAGGCAGGCCGTTCATACTTTTATAAAAGTCTGTGCTGAAAGAGGTTGATTCTACTTTGAGTCTAACAGTCAAATAGCAACGTGGAGAGCCACAATTATACTGTTGAAATATAATACTGGGGTATAATCAAAATTAGAATTAGATTTATTATTTTTAAATGAAATTAACAAACATTAATTTTAGAACATTAGACAGATAGTTAACATGTATCAGTGAAGCTTACCTTGCCAGATTCTTAGCTCCAGCATGTCATTACAATAGTAGAGCTATCCCAGATATAATTAAAGACAAAATGTAGTCATTTATGCTCGTAAAATATTAATATATTTCTGTGAAATGTCTGTTTAATAAAGAAAAAAATTGCAATATGGCTGTATTTTTGCAGTATTTACAGAATGTCATATCAGTGTTTTGTGTTCATGTTTCTATTTGTTCATCTCCATATGCTGAGTTTTTTAAAATAATCATGTTTCTAGATTCAGCACCCTTGTAAGCAATGCAGCAGTAGGTATCCAGGATACAGAGAATGAGAAAGAAACTAAGAAAGTTGTTGGTTTGTGTCAGCAGCCATCTGTTAAAACAAAAACCTTCCACTTGGTAGAATTTTGTACCAACACAAAATAGTTATGTTGTCGAACCTATTTAGTATTATATAATAAAGAAATCACACTTGGCAAATCTAGTTGCATGTTAACATTGAAATACAACTTAGCTGAAGAGGTAATACTGTAGTTGATAGATAATTGACATGAATATAACCAAAATACTGTGCTTATACAAAGGAAATTGAATATCAAAGCAAATGAAGCTTTGAGCTACATCTAAAACTTTAGGTATTTTACAAAAATTTAGTCAGTCATGGAATTTGACATTTGATATTTAGTTCTCCGAAGAATCTCTGAAGAATTCAATATGTGCTCCAGTCAGAGTAAAATCAAAGAAAGATATTTTACAGATAGCTTATGCATACTTTTGTAAGAATATTCAGAGTCAAGATAGCTTTAAGAAAAAAAAAAGTACTAGGGGGGTGAGAGACCTCATTTTTGGTCCCTTGTAAAGAAATTTAATAGGGATTAGAATGAAGTTATCTGAGAAAGCAATTTGTCTTGTATTTGCTAGGTGTGGGGTACCTGGCACCTTCCTTTGTCTTTCAGAGACCAGGCACTAGAGTACATATCTTGTCAAAATGAAAATGCCTTTTGAGAATACAAGGAAAAAAAAAAAAATCTGCAACAGTAATCTAATTATACTGTTTCTTGGCTCAGATGCAGTTTTGCATATACACAGATATCCATGACTTCTCATATTAAATACCATGTTGCTCTTTACATATTTTTTTTAAATACAAAAATAATTATGATTGCAATATAAGCAGTGGAATGTATTTAGGTAGAGTGGTGTGTAATATTCTCTGTTTATTACTGCCTCGTCTTTCTTACATACTGCAGCACAAATGAAAGGCAAAAAAACTGGAAAAGGCTTTGCATTTCTGATTTCTGTCATAGTATACTGCAGAGTGTAAATAGAAAAATAGTATCATTTACTGTCCTTTTATATGTCACATCAGCCTTCCAAATTTTGATGACTGTCAAATAGCTTGAATATTTTTTTCTTTAAGCCTGTGTTCAGCTGTTTCTCAAGCAAAGGACTTACTCCCCTGGGGGTTTTTCAATGGATAAGGTGGCAGTGAAGATAGTGTTCTATTTTCCTGTGACTCTTACTTCAGAAATAATAGCTAGAATAAAATGTAGCTTGCTTTATACTGCCAATATTTTAGGTAGCCAGTGTACCATGTTTATGATACTGGGTATACCAAAAAGAGTTAATAAAAAGTAATGTACGCCAAGGTTTTGTTTTTAGTATTTTATAATTTGCTTCTATTCAAGTACATTCAAAAACTTTTAAAAATATTCAGTTGTACAATAGGGCTTCATAACAATGGTCTGCAGCTGGGCCTTTCGATTAAGACAATTTGGTAGATTGTCAGATATGTCCTGACAAGGAGAGGTCTGCAGTTGCCTTAAGTCCAGGATAACAGGACACTTACTCGTCCCACTCGCTCCTTCTGTGAGCAGCTGGAGGCAAGAGCAGTGAGTGTCCTGCTCCCTTCCTTCCCGCCCTCCACCCCTCTTTTCCTCACTTGTTAATCACCATAAAAAAATGTTGAGGGACTCCTGCTTTTGAGATTTCTTTTGAAATTTCTTCCGTGGACAGAACCTTTCAAAAAAAGCTGATGATGATAGCTACTGTGTCTTAGTTGTCAAAATAAACTACTGCAGCTTGGAAAGTGAAGGCTTTGGTGAGGGGAAAAATGATTTCTAAGAAAAACAAGTAACAAAAAGTATTTTATATACTGTGTCGTGCTGTCATTTTTTTTTCTTCTATTTCTAGTTTCCAAAAGCAGAATTGACAACGTAGTGTTGCCAGTAGCATGCTGAATGTAGACTGGTAGGTCTTCTACAAGTTCCTAAATTTAATTTCTGCTTATTACTTTAAAAGGTACATACCAGGGACAATGGACAGGAGGGATGCGACATGGGTATGGTGTACGTCAGAGTGTACCCTATGGCATGGCAACTGTGATCCGTTCACCCCTCCGAACATCTCTAGCTTCGCTTCGAAGTGAGCAGAGCAATGGCACCGTTCTGCATGACATCACTTCAGACAGTCCAGCTGGAACAAGAGGAGGTTTTGTGCTCAATTTTCACAGTGATCCAGAAGCAGTGGGCATTAAGAAAAAAGGAGGCTTATTCAGAAGAGGATCACTTCTTGGTAGTATAAAACTTAGGAAATCTGAATCTAGATCATCAATATCTAGCAAACGGAGCTCTGTCAGGAGTGATGCTGCTATGAGCAGAATTAGTTCTAGTGATGCCAACTCTACAATTAGTTTTGGAGACGGTGACTGTGATTATTGCCCTATGGAAGACCATGTTGATGCCACCACAACAGAAACCTATATGGGTGAATGGAAGAATGACAAGCGCAGTGGTTTTGGTGTTAGTGAGCGTTCAAATGGTATGAAATATGAAGGAGAATGGCTAAATAACAGGAGGCACGGATATGGATGTACCATGTTTCCAGATGGCACCAAAGAAGAGGGAAAATATAAAAATAATGTTTTGGTTCGTGGAATAAGAAAGCAACTTATACCAATACGAAACACAAAAACTAGAGAAAAGGTGGATAGAGCAATAGAGGGTGCACAGCGGGCAGCTGCCATGGCAAGAACCAAAGTGGAGATTGCAACTTCAAGGTATGTTATTGCAAAATATATCTGCTCATCACTGATTTTTCAGAATAAAATGTGTGAGCTCTTACTGTTGCCAAATTTTCAAAAGTGCGAGGGTGTAATTACTGCCAGTTTCATATAGGTGACTTGACTTTAGTTAAATTGCACATATGAAACTCAGAACTTCAATTCATTTGAGTAGAGATGTTCATGTACATTCCATGATGTACCACAAAAGTAAATTTCCGCAGCTCATGCATTTCTGCCGTAACTCAAGAGCTGCAGTATGTCTTTAAACCTGCATGGAAAATAAAACTGGTGAAGAAATGTGGAGCATTGTTTGGGGGATATGAGCTGATGATGGATTGTCTTCCCATAAGCATGCTCCAGTTATGCTTATTGTGTTGATAATTTTTTGGATATCATCTGAGACTCTGAAATTGCACATTTGACGTTGAGTGTTCTAAGATGCATGTGTTTATCTGAGAGACTGTGATATGAACAGTGTAAAAATAATGGTTGACGCTCTTGTGCTTGGAGACTGTTGATTCAGTTGCCAGAACAGCATCTGCTGAAAAGGGTTTGTGTAAGGATTCTTTAGTTTTGGAGTATGGTTCTCCTGCAGTCTGAATTCACCTGCGTCTTGTGACCACCACTTCAAATAGCGGTGACTTCAAATAGTCTTTTCTCTACCTCCTGTCAAGTGCTTGAGATGGAAGGGAAAAGTGTAAAGGTATTAGTAGTAGGGAAAAAATGTCATTTCCTCTTTGAACTCCTAACCAACAACCAAGCAAAGTTATCTGACATGAAATTATTACAAATTAAATCAGTGTAGACAATTTTAATAGGTTTTACCATAAAGTCTGAGAGCTCTTCAAAAAGCTATTTAATGCCTTCAAACAAGTTTCTGTGGCAGTTTCTCAGTTGTTGGTTTTCGTGTTTCCTCAGGCAGGCTTTTCTTGAAATATGCTGTGGACCAAAAAGAGCCCAGAAATGTGCATGAAAGAAAATCTTCCTGCTATTTTAGAAAGAGGCTGTCACATTACACTTACAGCTGAACAACTGATTCCTGATTTGGTGTGGTCAGTAGTGTATGTTCAGTGACAATCCTTTTTCTGACAGTCGTCAAGAATAAAGAAAAGACTGACGGCTACATACATGGGAAAGCTGGAATATGTGGATGACTCGTAGCAAAAAGTAGTTGAGACACAAACATGAAGAATTTAGCGTACTGTTAAAGGAGCTTTATGAGCACTGGTCACCTAAATAACTACAGGGTAGCATATACTCTAGTGCTTCTATAAATATGTGTAAGGCATTATATGACAGCATACCATGTTAGTGAAGCAGAGCAGTAATAGCTAACTTTAAGAAGTTCCTGGATCCCATTCATGTTCTGTCAGTATGTAAGCCCTAGTTCTGAAAAACAGGTGATGGAATCTGTGGATAGAGGTAGTCACCACTCCAAGTCAATATAAAGCTGTTAAAAAAAAATGTAGCCTGAGATCCTTAAGTTACAAGGTACACTGTATGCACTTCGCCTTTACGAAGGGATATATCTCTGAAGTGTTTTGTTTGCTGTGCCTTCTTCTCTGAAATTCTCGGTGAAGGGCAGAGTTCAAATTGCTTCTTTTGGAACAGTCCATGAAAATAGTGTTTATTTCTTGAAAAGATGTTCTTGGAAGTGGAACAACAGAAGGCCTCTGTGGTAGTGCACCTGTGACGACTATAGGCTGCTGCTTTGGTTTTTCGTTTGAGAATCTCTCAGACACAGTTCCACGATTACCAGTATGGATATCAAGATTGCAGATACAAGTTTCCTTTCTTGTATCAGCCTTTGCACTAACTGTACTGGCGCTGCGTCAAAGGCAGATAGACCTGACACCTAATGAGGCAACATCAGGCATAAAGATAACATTAACTTCACTTGTGAGTGCATGTGGGACTCATCTAGTAGGGGTGATACGACACTTGCCATCTCTGAAGTTTTTACAGTTCCCTTTAGGTTAGGATCAACCAGTGGGAGCAAGTCCGTGGCCTTATGTGAATTAAGGGGCTGGCATACTGGCAGAGTCAATGGCACTGACTGTCCAAGAGCCAGATCATCTAGAAGAGATTCTAGAAGAGCATTGAGGAAGGAACTTTCACTTCAAACAGTTGCCAAATTCTAGACTGAACGGATTGGTATGGTTTCAGGATGAGAGAAGAGAACTTGCTTCTATCGTATGGAAACTAGAGGCCTGGTACCAGTTTGTTACTGTGCTAGTTTACCAGACTGATAAACATTGCTGTCTAGCTGATAAAAATGAAGTACCTTTGATTTACAGTGAAATTACCTGATTACTGGTGCAGGACATTGCCCCTGGGAACTTGCTGCAAAACAGTTCTGCAAAATCTCACTATGCTGGAAGCCTGGTGATGAGATTAGAGCAGTCATACTTACCCATACTTATGTGACTACTAATTAGGAAAAGTCTGATAGACTTCAGCTGCACCCAGTCTCTTAGCCCTCTTTTGAGCTAGAGAAGCAATATATTAATCCCTCAGACAGTAGCTTTCCTGTAGTGTCTTAGATGAATGCGAGTATGGTGGCCTTATCTGTTTCCTAATGACTAGCAGGGGGGAGGAATCCAGGAGTGCCTTTTTTTCATTTCTCTATTGTGTAGTAAAGATACAAAGGTTGTTCTGCCCATATGGCCTGTAAAACCTTCTGTGTTTCCGACCTGAGAGATGTCACCAGCATTGCATGCTCACTGTAGATTTCCAGTCCATTAGTGGAAGAACACTCTAGATAAACCTTTTCTCTCTCATGCACGCATGCACATACTCACTCCAGGTTTCTGTTCCAAACAGCTAGAAAACCCTAACTCTCAGTAGTCAGATACCTTTCTTTTCAATGCAGTTTCAAGTTGTGTGCAGTTCCTCCTGTACTGTTCATTCCCTAAATGTTTGCTGAGCCAAATGAAACCAGACCCCATACTCCTCTTCGTAGCTCCCTGCTGGTCATGACAGGTTTGGCTGATAGTTTGACCTGTGACAGATGTCCACACAGTCATCGACAAGACCAACCACTGTTTTTCTTTATATTCTTGATGTCCTTTTATATCTAAAAGTCCTTAATAATCTGTGTAGTCAACCTTTCTATCATGACAGTTTGGTGTACAAAGGAAAATCTGAAAGTTGGTTAAGTGTAGCTTCTCTCAGGCTGAATTTACAGTGGCTTTTCTGACTCAGCCTTTGGGGTTTTGAGGCATTTGTACTGAGGTGTTTTAGTTATAATAGTAGCATTTCTCAAAAGATAAAAAAGGAAGCTTTATAAAGTCTTGTGATGTATAGAAAACTGTAATATCAGGGAAATAGTTACAGACCTGTGCAGTAGAGGCTAGTATACAAAATAGGTTATACATTAGCAATGAACAAAAATGCTTTTAAGATGGTAGCACACCTTAGGAGTCTTGATTGTCTATTATAGTTTTACTAGCTATACTTAAGATAAAATATTAAGGCATAAATATAAAAATCCCAGAATTTGAGGAATTACAGAATTCTGTTAGATACTTGTCTCTTTTAGATATTAAAAGGCTTTTTTTCTTTTTTTAGTGATTATAGGCAGTAATTCAGTCAAATTCATGTTTAACCCATTTGTGCTAAAAGCAGTCAGGTTTACTCTAGATGTTGTTTGGAGGACTTGGTCTCTAAAAGGAAAAGGTACCTTCCAGAAACTTCTAATGAATTCTTTTCTATATGTATTTCAAGCACAAGTGAAATGCTTCAAAAGCTAGACAATGTACATTGCCTTTTGGAAGATGTTAAAAATCCCCAAAAGTCCACTGAAGCAAGAGTCAAACAGAGATTTGTTTTGAGGATACCAAATACTTCTCACTGTAGGAATTCTGAACTTCCTTTTTTATTGCTATGATGTGTCTTATTTAAAGGAGATGCGCCTCTGCAGTTCAATATGAAAGACTGGATTTTCTTTAAGCTTTGTTTTAGCTTGCTGGAATTATATTAGAGCACTTCTTCCCTAGACTGAACGTCCCTTAAGTTCTCATTAGAAGAGCAATTTAGTATATTATATTAACTTTGCCTTCATCACTATTTATGATGGTATAAACGATAACATTTTTGGAATTAAGTTTGGGAGTTTGAATATAAACTTACTTTCTAATACTCAGTATTGCTGTGTGTTTTTAAATGTATGAGTCGTGAGTATGTAGCACTGGAAGTAGAAGGAATGATGTTTGTTTATGTACAAGCCTTCATATACCAGATTCTTTCTAGGAAAGTCAGTATTATGGGTTCAGAGCTATGAGTTCAGTTCTAATTTTTTTCTCCTTACAGATTTTTACTAGCTGATGCTCAACTAGAAATTCTCCTTTTAATGTTTGTTCTCTGAGGAAAAAGAAACTTGGCAAGGACATAGCGGGAGAAGATGAAGTGACAGTAAAAGAAGTATGAATTGGATGATAGTGTGTGGAGGGAGAAAGAAATCAAAAGAAATAAAATGTTTCCTTGTTGATCTTTTCCTTATACTCCCTCATACTTTCAGCTCATAAAACAAGCAGGCCAAAGAATTGCATCTTTTTTTAATTCTGTTTTCGACAGAAGCTAAACACTTTTAAAACTCTTTCACAATTTTGGAATGATTTAATACCTTGTACTGTCACAATATGCTGCGAGAACTTTTGCCTACCTGAAAAGTTACATTGTCATGGTTGTTCATTGCGTAAGCACATGAGGTTTCAGTCAGGGATAATGGTGCCTTTGTGTTCGGCACTGTACGAATAAATAACACTGTGTAGCGACCTTACAGTCTGGGAAAATGGCAATGTCCAGCAAATGGAGAGAAATTGGCAGGGCTGGGAAAGGTCCTGAGATCGAGATAACAGTAAAATTAATATCTTGCAGCTAATAATATAGAGCAGTTCCTTCTTGTCAATTAACTGTCTGTGCTTAGATAGCAGTGCCTTGCAAGCATCCTGTCAAGGATAACTTTTAAGGGGAACGCTGAAGGGGGATCAAGCAGTGCCTTTTCTGCAGCAATTTCTTTTTCAGAGCAGCTTTTTTAGACACCTCAATTTTATTTTTAACAAGTTTGTGTCCAAGTGCGCAGGTGCTACGGCTTAGTTACAGCATTTATTTTCCTGGATAAACTACCGAAACTTTGGGTCTGATCCTGTGCTGTGGGCAGCCAGCTTTGGTTTGTGGGGCTGCTGCTGAGCAGCTTCAGGCTGGTGGAAGGGCTGCAGGAGGACAATGCTGGAGGGATGTCTTGCGAGCAGAGACCTGGCGCAATGGTTTTGGGTTCAGTTATGCGTGGGGTCACAGTGGCCTCCTGCAGCCAGTAGCTGGCTTGTGTAATTTTCGTTCTTGAAGACAGCCTGGCCTGGCACCGCACCCACCAGGCCTAGGTGCTTAGCGTTGGCTTGAAGACACTGGGCAGCACCTGCTTTGAACAGTGCCACTTGCTTCACAGAATCACAGAATGGGCAGGGTTGGAAGGGACCTCTGAAGATCGTCTAGTCCAACCCCCCTGCTGAGCAGGATCACCTAGAGCACGTTGCACAGGATGGCAGCCAGGCGGGCTTTGAGTATCTCCAGAGAAGGAGACTCCACCACCTCTCTGGGCAACCTGTTCCAGTGCTCTGTCACCCTCACAGTAAAGAAGTGCCCCCTCGTGTTGAGCGGGAACCTCCTGTGTTTCACTTTGTGCCCATTGCCTCTCGTCCTGTCACGCAGGACACAACTGGGCACAACTGAAAAGAGACCAGCTCCATCCTCTTGACAGCCTCCCCTCAGATGTTTATATACATTAATGAGGTCTCCCCTCAGTCTTCTCTTTTCCAGGCTAAACAGGCCCAGCTCTTTCAGCCTGTCCTCGTACGACAGGTGCTCCAGTCCTCTAATCATCTTAGTAGCCCTCCCTCTGAACTCACTCCAGTAGTTCGATGTCCCTCTTGTACTGGGGAGCCCAGAACTGGACACAATACTCCAGGTGTGGCCTCACCAGGGCTGAATAGAGGGGGAGGATCACCTCCCTTGACCTGCTGGCAACACTCTTCCGAATGCACCCCAGGATCCCGCTGGCCTTCTTGGCCACAAGGGCACATTGCTGACTCATGGTCAGCCTGCTGTCCACCAGGACTCCCAGGTCCCTCTCTGCTGAGCTGCACTCCAGCAGGTCACTTGTCTGCCCCAGAGCACAGCACTGGCAACAGAGTGGTTGTATAAGAAAGCATTTATATTTCTCATAACCTTAACTCTTGAGTAAGTTTCAGTATGCTGTGCTGCATGTGGTGGGTTTGTTTGAAGCACATGGAGCCATCAGGAGTTGTTCAGTAGCTGGTTCCTTCATTGTGTTCGTTACCTTGCATTACCAGTGCTCTTAACTTGACCTGAAAAAACTGTGATTTCCAGGTTAGCTGGAATTAAGTGCATGAAGTCCTAGAGTTTGTGTCCACACTAGATGGCAGCTGCCAATCCTTCCAACTGGTGCTGAATAATGTGCACTGTGCACAGCTTTCCATGATGGGTTTAGCTGACTCTACCAAGCTCGCTTTACCCAAGAAACTGAACGGGACATTTGCAAGACCAGTGCCTTGCACAACTCTGAGATGCTTTACTTATTATATCTGAAATATGAACATTATGTTTAGGCATAGGATCCAACAAATACCAAATGTATTTATATAAGACTGCTTGCTTTAGTACAAAGTTGCCTTAGGTTCAAAACAAATTCAGTTTTAATCATTTTACTACATAGTCTGTTTGAAGATAACAAAATGGTGTGGCAAAACTTAAAAAGTCTTCAGCTACTATGGATTGTAATTTTAATGTTAATTCTGCATCCCTTAGTAGAAACCATATGTTCCTCAGATCCTTTGGGAGTTATACTAACGTCAGTGGGGCACATTTTCACTCAGATTTCAAAAACAGCTCACTGGTAAAAGAATATAGACTTGGACCATTCCTCTGTTATTTGCTGGGGTATGAATAATACATCTGTTTGAAATAACAAATTGTGTAAACATCGCTACACAGATTTGCTTTCTTAATATTTAATGCAGTAAGATTACATGGCTGAAAATACACAAAATTACTCCTGTACTATCAGTCAGCTTGAAATTTAAGAAAGCCTCAAGTATTTAAATTTTTTGTGAAAGTACCTATATCCAAATACAACTACTTATAAGTCTGAATAAGGATATTAAAAGAAAAAATAAAAGGCCTGCTTTGATTCCAGTGTGAAAGCAAACAAGCATTCCTTAATACCTTCAGGAATACTTTTAGAACAGCAATTGAAGTGCAATCAGTTCTGGAGTATGGCCAATCTTACTTTGTGTTTGCATTAGACATTTTGTTACCCCAGAGTTGCCTTTCTAACTTACTTAAAATCCGTAGGCTGATAGTTTAAGGTTGAAAGTATTCTCTGCTTTCAAAATGTAAACAAACCAACACTCTGTGCACCACTGCTTTTAAAATAAGCATGAAAGGAAAACTTTTTTTTTAATAACACAAACCTTTTTGAAATGTTTCTTTGTTTAGATCGATGAGGATTTTTTTGCCTGGTTTCCAGAATACTTAATTTAGGAGCTGAAAGAATCTTTGCAGTGGCAATCCAGCAGATGTATGTGAAAAGTAATGCTTTTTTTGATGATACTGAGACATACTAGTATAAGACCAATATTTTTTTCTGTAGACAAAGAAGTAGGTGAGCTATTAGGCTGACTCTTGCCTTAGTTGTTACACAGCATCTCAGTTTTGATCTGTATTACCACAGTTGTTCAAAAGCAAAGCCTCAAAGAGCATCTATCTCTACTGACTTTCAGGGGAGTTTCTGTGATGGAAATAAATCTCCATTTAAAAAAATAAAATCTGTGTGGTTTGTAATGGTCAGTTACGTGAACCAGAGTGTAAAGCCATTAGACTCATGTTATTGATTGCTATAAAAATATTTTCAGAAACAAAGATATAAAATATTTTCACTAGTACAAGTACATACATATGGCTAGTAGTACTAGTGGGAGCTTCATAAATTTACTTAGATATCTTGATCGAAGACTAAACCAATTAATACAGAAACCTCTCGGCTTCTGTGTTCAAAGAAATAAGAAATTGTGTTTTCTTTTAACTGTAACATTGCTGATCAATATTCTACGCAGTAGAATGTTTTCCAGTGAACAACTACAGTAGAAAAAGTCACTTAAATGATTTAGTCAGTGCCCCCTATGTTGATCTAATAGTATATCTTCCAGATAATAATTGATTAATTTCATGAAAACTAGTATAGTTCATTAAGTGATGCTGTTTGTTTGAACAGTAATTTATCAGTGGTACGTATTAAGACTTCTTTTTTTCCTGGCAGTTAATGCATTTTTCTGTATTATACATCTAATAGATATTGGTATATATTTCATGTACTAACTTGCCTTCTTTTGCCTACGTCACTATTATTTTCCTCTTTCATTACTGATCTGTTGGTACGTTGTTACATTTTCTGTTTCTTCATTATTCTGCGGCTCTCATTGCCAAAGTCCAAGGTGGCAGAGAAGGTCACTTTGTGGCTAGTATCCAGGAGCAGATTTCTCCCCTATGAGCTTGTGTCCCCTCAAAACCATTTAAACTTATAACATATGGAACAAGCAGTTGATTGTTCCTGTCATCCTCCTTAGATGTTTCCCCAGTTCTATATAGAAGTAGTCTCCCAAAAGCTCATTCCTAAGCTCACCACAAAGCCCATCACTTTATATGTGAGGTTAGACCTGTTCTGCCTTGCACATCACTCTGACACTTACACTTACATTGAACTCCATTTGCCATTTAAGAGTGATCAGCAAGTTTTGTGCAGCCCTTTGCAGTTCTCCCTCGTACGTCTGTTCTGTGACAGTGTCATTCACAGATTCTGGCGTTTAGCTGTTCACACCTTTTCCCAGACCATTAATGAATGTAATGGGTTCTTAGCTCAGGGCCCTATGGATATTCAGTGGTCAACCTTCCTGTTGGGAAAAACAGTCATTTAATCTTGTATTTATTATATTCTGTTTCTGAACTAATTTTTTATTCACAAGCGTTTCCTCTTGTTTTCTCCTGTGTTCCTTCACTTAGGCTCCAGAGAGTTTCTGGTGAGGAAAGTGCTGTGCTTTGGTCCTGCTACATTAAAAGGAGAGATTGATGGGAAGTGATGGTATTACCACATTGTATTTGAAAGCCAGGAATTTTCTTATTAGCATCTGGCTAATACAAAATCAGTTAAATGTGTGTTCTCTGCTCTTGTCTTTTAGGAGTTTAAAAAGAAAGGCATGTATTTCTGTTTTGTTGTATTGCTTTGAATCTGGTAGGCTGCTACTTAGGCTTCTTTAGTTGCCTTCCTACTACAATGTAGCACCTCCACTTTACTCTCACATCAGTTCACTGCCATATATAAGACGAAGGAGAGGACATTTTGCTGCTGCTTTTACTTTTCTTTCTGATTTAGGGGTGAGTCATTTCAAACATCTTCTCTTCCTCTGAATTTTTAGACCATTTCAGAAAACAAATATATTGGATTATGTCAGTCTTAAAGCTGTGTAAAAGGACTTAAAATGCAAATGTGGAAAGAGGCAAGACTCAAAGATATTCACTGCTGAGATCGTCTTCTGGCTGATGTGGACATGCATCATAGCTGCTTATTGGAGCTTATTTGCTTATTTGAAGCTAAGTTTTTATGACACAATTAGAAACTTGACTGTCACAGGGAAAGAAATTAATAACTCATAGTTATGACAAGCTGAAATAACTTCATAGGAACTGGCTCTGTGTGTATATTCAACACAAATTCGCTTTTTAAGCTCCCTTACTTACAGGAATTTATGATGTCAATTTTATAAGCATCTTAAGAATATCTTGAAGAAGACAAAGTACATACTGCCTAGCAGTAAGATTAAATTTCAGGAATAGTAAGGGAGCCAAAATTTAAGAATGTAAGGAGATGCTAGTTGTCAGAATGCTTTGTGAAGAGGCAGTGGTGAACCACTTCAAGCATTTAGATGTCTTTTTTTTAATGTCTACTGTCTGGAGTCCTGCTTTTACCTTAACATATCTTGACCAAGTGCTTAATTTCAGTTTTACTAAAAATCTCATAATTATGCACATTCTGTTCATATGTGTATTGCCATTCATTGGCATTGTTCTCTGATTCAGAGAACAGCATGTTTCTGGAAATTATGAATTAGCAAAGAAGTTGGGAATGGCGTTTATCAGTTCTACAAATATCAGCAGAACAGATAAGCTGGTGACCTTTTCTGATATTCAAAATGTTTGATTTGTATAAATATGTTGAAGCAGTTGTTGATAGTTCATGTTGAAGAGGCTTTTCCTTTCTTCTCTTGGTGGCTAGATGACATCAGTGGCAAAACCGATTCCTGTGGGGAGAGTCTTAATGTTTACAGGCATGTAGAGTATCTTAATGGTGCAGTTTACAAGTAGAAATATTGATTTTTGTATTCGCAATTGATACTGAATTATGGGAAAAATTCACACTGGGTGTCTCACAATTCTAAGCAATATTTAGGGTGTGCCATATCAGTGAAGAGTCAGTTTTTTCATAATGCAGAGTTTATACCTTTTTCAGAAAAAGGTTTTGTTTAAAGACTGAAATGGATCAAATAAAAATTAGCTTATATATTGTATCCTCAGAATTCAGATCACTCCAGCAAAAAATGTAGTCATATTACCTGATCACAGTTCAACTCTATAAAAAATACTACTTGCTATACTTCTTGTTTTGACGATACGGAGCATTTTCTTGTCAAAGTCTGTACCTGTGATGTGCACAGACGTGATGCATTTCTGATGGACAGACTGCTTAGTGGAGCTTCTGCTAGCCTTTGTTAGCAGAAGGTTTAGAAAATTAGATAGCGTTTAGCTTTTAGCCCCTCTGGTTCTCTGGACAATGATTGCAGAGAACGATTAGACAAAATGATGGTTCTGATAAGTTCTTGAATGAGTTTGTCGTAAATTTGATTTGGTGTTTTCTTCAAATTTTAGTTGATCAGAATATGTGGCTCTTAGCCACATAGTCGGAATAAATGGCTTTTAGCAGTTCACTGTAAGTTCTAGCTTTGAGATATAATAGATAATTGAATTTCAATTTGTCTGCTCTTTGCATTTATGATGATTGAAAAGCTATAAAAGTGGTCCTGAGGTCTGTGTAATTGTTAAGTTGTGAGTTAACAACTGCTGACAGATATAGTCCTTGTATTACAAGATGAACTTTGGCTGTGGACCTGTGGTGAGTGGACAGTACAAAGGAGTTGATGTCTCTTTCAAGAAGCTCAGAATATATAGATAGGTAAGCTTTCAAAAACCTCTCACACTTTTTTTACGCCTGGATTTTCTGTTTCCAGCAAAGATAAGGCTAGACTGGAATCCTTTCAGTATGGAACACTATTAAATTTTGGACAAGTTAAAAAAAAAAAAAATTGAAAAATTGTGTCTTGGTGTTTGAGTAGGGGTTGTACATGTGTTGGTCTGGCAAAGCCTGAGATCTGGCTTCCTCACAGAAGCAGAACTTCCATTTATTTGGTATTTCATGACAGATTTAATCAGCTGTTTGTAATAATGCGGATATTTGTGGTCAGCGGTTCAAAGAACGTCCTTACTGATGTTCTCAGAAACCAGTCTGAGAAAAGTCAGCTACAGCTGTCCTCGGGAGCCTTGCTTGCTTCTTCAAGGCCCCTCACAATTCAGGGAATTCTATTCTGCTTTCAGTATATCTGAGCATGAAAAAGATCTTTTTCTCTGAAAAAGAGATTGAATTTGTCTTGAAAATATCCAGCCTGGTACATAAAAATGCATATCCAAGTCAATGTGCAACTTAGCACTGCTTAATTCAGTAAATAGTTCTGGTTTTGCACAGAAATTCACTTTGCCAGAAATAAGGTGGCAGTTTCCTCTTGGATTATCTGCTTTTAAACACTCGCTGTTAAACTTTAAACCACTTGATATCATCTGTCCGACCGTGAAGTGGTTTATTGTCTCTTCCTCAATAAAACTAAGTTGCATGTTCAAGATGTTCTGATCTTCTTTCCCTCTGTTTTTTGGCACTAAATTGTCTCGTTTTGCAAGTGGAGGTTTCAAGGGAGGCGGACATTGAATTTGCTTAGGTGCAAGTCATCTGCAGAAACAAGCCTTTTCTAGGCAGCTTTGATGTTCCTATCTATTAAGAAATGAAACTTTGGGATAGATTAAATACAACCTTTAGCAGTTAAGTTCACTGTATTTCCTTTCAGATAACAAGTAAGGAGTGTGTTAGGTCAGTATTTTCAAGAATGTTTACGGTCTAGAAAAATAGTTTTGGTGTGCTTTGCCCCTCCTGTTCTCATGCTTTAAGATGAAATATGTTTTGTTCCTTCCAAGATGACTATAAACTGGAATATAAGGGAGAATTAATTCTGGAAATGAAGAGTAAGGTTCTGTTAATATCCTCGTGTTAAGCATTGCAAACCTGCCTTTTCTTAGTTTTCGTAGTGATACGGTTCTGTGTTAGATTTGAAATATAATATCAAGAGTTTATTATTTAATACAATAATCATTTAACAGTGTGATAACAGTATAGTAAAAAGGAACTGAGGAGAAAAACTAGAATTCTTGGATTTTAGATGTATTTTAAAATTATATTTGGATCTTTTTGTAGATACTTTACTGTCAATTCTCCAAAAAGTACTGTGGCTTTTTTTTTTTCCCTCCAGAAAAAGCAGAAATTGGTTTAGGATTTGTATGTACCATAAACTCTGCTCTGAAATTTTGTGCAGTTAATTTCCTGTTTGATTATCTTGAGGTGTTGTTGTCTTGGTTTGTGTTATGAGATAGCCATCATGGAGAATTTTTGTGAAAGCTTTCCTTCTTTGTTTTAGCTCTTCTATTCAATTTTTTATTTATAAGTCACCCACTTCCCAATCACTAATCAGCCTTGCTCAGGCATGGATGCTGTTAATAAGAATTACAAACTTTATTTTCTATAAAAAAGTAAATTCCTTGCTAATATCCCCATGTTTTGACCCTGTTATTACTATCAGTATAAAGCATTCTTTTCTCTTGGAAAGAAATGCATTAGATGGATTAGCAAAGCACTAAAAATATCTTTGCTTAACCACCAAATTATATAACCATCCGATTTCTGTTGGCTGCTGGTCTCACGCTGTGGTGCATTTTAGAAATCTGTATCTTACATCACATCAAGTGAAAAAAATTCTTCATTTACATCAGATCTTCTTTCAGAGCTTTAAATGTCTTTTTTTCCCTTTTTTTAAACGTCATTTTTCATCCAAAATGTTAAAAGTAGAATTTACCGAAGGCTTCTGATAACTATTATCATTTCAAAATTTGAAAATGCTGCTTATTTCATATACTGTGTTCCTTGTTATTTTGGTCACACTGGTGCGGTATGTTTGGTACTTTCTTTGGACTTGTGGTTTGTTTTGGCTGGGGGGTATTTTTTAATGGAACAGTGATTTAGATCAGATCCACTGCAGAGGGCCGTGGAAGACATAAGAAGATGAGTCACTTTCTAGAAAGATCTTCACAAATACAAGACAAGATTTGGTCAACATGACCAGCTCCAGAGCTAAGGATCTTCTTTCTTTTGCACTTTCAGTATCATACAAGTGAAAGGATTTTATGGAGTTAATCTATTCCAGAGGTCTCTATAAGGAGAAGACATGAGGAAGATCATTAATCTTCCACAAGATTTAATTAATCTTTGTCATTTCAAGATTTTCCTCTAAATTTCCCTTGAAGATCTGAAGTGATTTCTCTCTCAGTGCTCTGTTCCAGTACTTGACTGCATAAATAGGACTGGTAGTAAGTAGATGCTGTAACTCAATTTTCTTCGCATTGGTGAATAAAGAAAAAAGAGCTCAGTTTAAAAGGGTAGATAATTGACTGATGCTTATCAAAAATGTTTATGACAAGATAACTTTATAGACTGCTTTTTTTTTTTTCTTTTTTTTCCTTTTTTCAACAAAAAGCTAGTGTTGCATTGCAGTGGAAGTGCTGCCTGTGATCACGTTGCCTAGGGTAGGGCTGCAAGATTTTGTTCTTTGTGAATGTGACAAGACAAGTCAGCTCGTATCCTGAGGTCAATGAAGTGTCACCTTAGACTGCAGCTACATCCGTTCCTGCTGTTTATTTTTCTATTGTGTAGCTGTAGTGAAAAAAAAAAAAAAAAAAAACGAATGTATGAGAAAAGGAAATGATGTCATCTGAGCAATCCCTTTGCATGTAAGGGAAAAGACTACATGCAACCAGCTGGATAAAGGGCATGAGAACATCCTGAAAGGTAATTGGGCACCTTTTGTTGAAATACTCTGATATATCCCATTAATGTGCTCAGTGTTGCTCAGAAACAATGCCTAGAGACGGAGGCAGAATTCTAGACCTACTTTTCCTTTATTCAGTGCCAAAAATGGAGTTGCCATCGTATACAGCATCACCTTAAAGCTAATATTGTTTATGCACTGCTTCTGGAGTAGTACATACACAAAGGATTCAAACTTTCTTCAGCAAGCTTTTTTGTGCTTTCATCGATGATATTCTTCACAAGTGAGTGAGAGAATCCTGTGCTTATTCAGACCCTTCTTAGAGTTCATCTCTGCAGCCATGTGCCCAGCTGAAGTTGCTACTGTTTGTTTCTGATTGAACGACTTACTGTTGCTTTACGGCTCTCACTCCATTCTGTCTGGAGTATTTGTCCCACGTTACAGCTCATCTTTTCAGTTGTACAGTCTCTGGGACCTGTCCACCATATACATTCAAAATGACTGAAATGATGGAGCCTAGTCTACTTGTCATCTTGCAAGTGCTATATTTATAATAAGCATAATATATGCGCTAATAATAAAAGCAACAAGAAGATGATTTCATGCATGTTTTTAGAACTCTGTTGTTTTGTTTAAATCCAAGAAAATTGTCTTCAAAAGCACTGTGCTGGTAAGAATGAGCAAGGTCTTTTCCTCTCTCTTTTCACTGTGATTTACTAGGAAAGAAATGTCAAGATCCTAGTTTTCTAGTCTCTAGTTTCTTCTCAAAAAGAAACAACTAGTCTGTCCGTGGATGTTGAGGGTGTATGCAATTGTTAGTAGCCACTAGAGAGAATGTTATCAAGGCATTATGGTTGTCTTTTCTGTCTTTAGTGATGCAACTTGGCTTAATATTTGTGCTGTAGAAAATACTTACAGATTTTTATAATTCTGTAGTGGTTTAGCCCCGGCAGGCAGCTAAAGTGCCACGCACCCACTCGCTCACTCTCCCCACGTGTAATGGGGGAGGGAATCAGAGAGGTAAAAGTGCGAGAACTCATGGGTTGAGATAGAGACAGTTTACCAGGTAAAGCAAAAGCCGTGTGCACAAGCAGGGCAAAACAAGGAATTCATTCGCTGCTTCCCCTGGGCAGGCAGGTGTTCAGCCACTGCCAGGACAGCAGGGCTCATCACGCGTAACGGTTTCTTGGGGAGACAAACGCCATCACTCCCAATGTCCCCCCTTCCTCCTCAGCTTTTATTGCTGAGCATGATGCCGTGTGGTACGGGACATCCCTTTGGTCACTGGGGTCACCTGTCCTGGCTGTGTCCCTTCCCAGCTCCTTGTGCACCCCCAGCCTCCTCGCTGGCAGGGCAGCACCAGAAGCTGGGAAGTCCTTGGCTCTGTGTACGCACTGCTCTGCAACAACTGAAACATCGGTGTGTTAGCACCACTATTTTCATCATAAATCCAAAACACAGCATTGTGTGAGTCTCTGCAAAGAGAATTAACTCTGTCCCAGCCAAAACCGTGACAAATTCAATGAAAACCTTAGAAGAGAGTTGAACCTAGTGAATTCAATTAGTGATGTAGTGAGTTCAAGCACCATCATTTTAAAGGGGAAGACATATGTTTCTTCAATAGAAGGAACAAGGGAAGACGAGCATGATTCAAATTCAAAGTGAAAGCAGGAGAGTTTCAGTGGGTGGGATCCTTGTCATGCACAGGAGTGTGTTATGATTCTTAATGAGAAAAAAATTCTTTTCTGATTAAATTGAGCTAAAGATTACAATTGGAATGGAGAGAACTTTGGAATTTTAATATAAAAAGACTCAAATGTTTCCATGTAATCAAAATAACTAGCCCTTTCATAACCTCTCAGGACACCTTAAAGGATACTTTAATAATCCTTGCAGTCAATTTCGCAAAAAATGGTGCGACTGTGGTAGTTAATGTAAGGGGTTTCCTTTGTTGCTTTTTATCATACCTTTTGGTCTGTAGGAATGCAGTGACTTTACATACTCTGATCAGCAACTCATCGTTGCTGTTACTCAGCTATTTCTGAGGAGAGGAGCCTACAGCTTGCTGTTCGGCAGATGCAGGGGAAAAAGTTGGTCAAGAGGTTTTAAAAAATTCACCTTACTTTTTAAATGTTGCCTGTGATGTTACTCTCTTTAGGAGCAGACAAAACATGACTTTCTAAAGTTTTAATCAAAGAACAGATTAAATGGCTTATAGTCCATTTACACTGTGGGTTTAGAGGATGAAAGCGTGAGCTGAACTTGGCAGATTTTTAATTTGTTCTTCACATAATCCATTGGTGAAAATATTAAGTGTTGGTCCTGCTGACATCAACAGCAAAAATCCCACTGATTCCAGTGATACCAGGTTATCACTGATAGAACAGGGCTCTTTGAGAGTTGCAGGTTGTGAGAGAGTGAGTTGCGTGTACAGAGACAGTCCAGTTGACACTGAAAAAACCTTCAGGTTCTCAGCATGCTGCCTTAGGTGTCCACTCTTCTTAAGTCCCAGCAAGACTAAAGTTCTGAGCTTATTTTATGAATTGCGAAGGAACTAATAGAACTTTCTGAGATGTACTCCTTTTTCTTTCCAAACAATGAAGCTTCTGTAATGAATCAATATGTCACGTTCTGTCTCCTGTTACTCCTGCTGAATGCTGTGCCATTCTGCACACTGTCCCAAAAAATTCTGAGATTTCAGTATGGTGCAGCTCAATACAAGTACAGGTGACAGAATTTATTCTAGAAAGATAAGTCAGCTCAGTTGCTGAGGATATCCATGTTTCTGGAAATTAAGGGGGCTTTGCTTTGAAAAGTTTAACTGAGGGTACAGTTTAGTTTTTATTGCTCTACTAGAGAATCTGGTTTCTGGATTTGCATCTTTGTGAGAAAAATTATTAATAGGTTACATGGGTTTGCATTGGAAATAGCTGATTTTACAGGTTGCCGCTGCTTCTTTTTGGAATGCAGCTGTTTTTCTATTGCGAAGATCCTCAATGTACTAGGTAACCCGAAAAAAGCATGTTAAAGCCCAGTTTGGTTTTGTCAGCTTTGCTAGTCCAGCAGATGTTTCTGGAAGGTCCTCTAGATCGTGGTGCCGAACTTCCCTGGCTCGGTGCGTGTACCACTTACCTAGTGGCCGGGCATGCTAGGCGGCTTATCACACGTGCAATAGGACAGAGGCTCCTGAGGAAAAGAAGGGTGCTGGAGCCATTCAGACAGCTGGCTCCCAGCTGTGCTTTTTTTCCCCAAAGGGTCTTGAGTGGCAGGCATGGAATGTGCTGTGAAATCCTGGTAGCAGCAGCCAGACAGCCGTGTGATAGAGGAGGCAGCAGCAATGGGAAAGATTATGACCAGGAGTGGGCTGCTGTTACTTCCAGAATAATTCAGTCAGCAGCCTGGCTGCGTGCTGCTCTTCCCTGGGTATTCGTCCAGCCAAGAGCCGACCTTGGGTCGGCGGAGTTGGCCTTGCGAGCGGTGTATGAGCTCTGGCCACAAGCCAGACATCAGTCCAGTGGATCTGGTGCGCAGCAGAAGTTGGTTACGTGAGTTTTCTCTCCAAGCATGCCACAAACTTCAGTGCGACCTTTCAGCCAATTAGTTATGGTGAGGCACCTTGCTGGAGGTATGCGACCTGGCTACAAGGACTCCATTACGTTTGTGCAGTGCAGAGCAGGGGCATGCAGCGAGCGTACGAGCTTGGTTCTCTCTGAGGCAGTGAATCTGTCATACTTTCACAGTATTGTGGAAAACCAGCCTTGCTTCTTGTGGCTTCTGCCAGCTGAGGTAGCTAGCTCAGGGCCAGGACTGTGCTGATACAACTGCCCAGCTTCCTTTTCTGGAGCACATTTGCATGGTGTCCCATTGTACGTTGTACGTATTCCTTACTCAAGCTTATGTATATACTCTCCACATGTGCAAAGGGAAGTACTGCCTAATCTAGCCTACTTTAAAGGATAAAACCTGATGAATACTGGTGTGCTACAACAATGAAGGCCGTTTAGTTTCTATTAAGAAGGTAGGCTAGGAACAGAGTGCTTTCGCTGACATGATTAATAGCGTTATGCAATATAGAGTGAGTTTTAGTAGAATATATTATCATAGTTCCAAAGGAAGTGAAGTACGTGACATTCAGTGGACCCCCTGTATTCAGGAGCTGACCTTTTGGCGGTAGCTGTGAAATCATATACAGCAGAATCTTGTTAATTCATGCTAATGAGTTACGAGACCCACTGCGGATTACTTTATTTTGCAAGTTAGCGAGTAAGTGAAACATGATGACAAAATTTAAGAGATGCACACTTTCACAGTATGTTCTCTGCTAATTTGTCTTGCTAGTAGCAGTTTAGTTGTAAATGTATTCACAATATGCAAGTTAATGGACAGCAGTATCATTAATAAAAACAACGAGATGAAATAACTCTTCAGTACAGCAGCCTATTATTAAATATCTTCAAAGAAACAGGACGAATCTTCTAGTTTTGAGAATGTGAAACCAGTGAAGTAATTCTAGAGATAATAGATATTGGTTTTTAGCATTAGTTAAAAAGTTCTCGTTTCATATGTGTGATATCATAGAATAAATCTAACTGAAAGTACTTGGGAAAAGAGAGTTATCCTAACTAGCACAGAAGTAGTATGCAGATATATATGTAGGTAAAAACCAAAGTTTTATCTTCAGGTTGAATTACATTTAGAGAGCTAAACTGCCAACTTGTGCTCAATCTGAAAATAGTAATTCCCAAGCTATAGGCTCATTTGAACACTCTCTCATGCCTTCCAGTAAGTTCGTTAGTCTTCAAAATAGAGGGTACATATCTTCATTATTAAAATATCTACAATTTTTTTTATGAACAAGTTCTCTTGTTCTAAATTGTGTTCCCATTTTAAATACTATTAGGAATGCAGTTGTACTACTGGCAGTGTGTTCTTAAATAACCAAGACTTTTTCAGTACACCTTAGAAAATGACACTGAGCAATATAATATTTGTTATGATCTTAGTAAAAGAAGGAGCTGAAGCCTTTCTGGACTGGAAACATCATACGCGCTTGTTACTGTGCCCTGATGTGTCAGCAGAGAAGTCTGACTAAATAAGGCAATGCATGAGTAGAGCTTATCAGCATTTGACAGGAATATAGTCCACTAACAGCTGATACAGAAGCCCATCTTTTCTGTGCTATCATTGGCTCTCTACACTGCACGCAGATGTATGTTTATCATCTGCTCTGCTGCTGATTGTGCTCAAAACTTAGCCTTCTGCTTTTTCTTTTTATTGTTATTTTATCCCAGCAGTCGTGAAAGTGAGCTGAAACCCTTAGAAAGCCAAATGTGTTTATATTATATTTGTGTTTGTACATGTATATTTATATGTGGAGTAGTCAGCTTTCAACGTGTAGAGAAGAGGTGTACTGTTCCTTCTGTTTCTTCTCCCACCAAATAGTTTAGAATGTGTGAAGATTGTTTGTTAACGTAAATGAAAAATATGAAACACATATGGGTGCCCTTATGGTACTACTGTGTACTAAAAAATGCTCGTCAAAAATGTCCATAACATTACAAAAGCAAACCCTGACTGATTTTTTCCTTCCTCAGTCTGAGGGACTGATAGCACTCAAAAGAGTGGCGAAGTTCCCAGTAACCTTTCTGGGAATAGTATTACACTTTGTGTGTTTGCAGGGTGCTTTCAAAAAAAAAAAAACAAAAAACAAAAAACACAGTAAAATACCCTTAGCATTGTTTCAGTATAAGTTTTCCTGTTAAATGGAGTGTGGTTGTCAGATTTTGTTGCTGTGTTGTGTAAGGGTTTGGGATTTGAAGATTTTATGAATGAAGACATTAGGACAATAAATAATCTTTAAGATCTGATGGTACCTGGCCTGCTATGGAATGTCCCAAAGCAATCATACTTAGGACCTGCAGATATTTTTCGATAGAGGGAATGAATGTGTCTGTGCATGTGTGGCCTTTTTTTTTTTTTTTCCCAGGAATTTTCTGAAAAATATCAGATACTAAATTCTTATCATTCCTAATTACGTAGACAAGTCATTGATTTAGGAATCACTGTTATTTTTGCAAGTTCAAGTCATTAAACTGCAAGGCTAAAGATATTGAATTACTGACAGAAGTTTTTGTTATCCAAAGTGATAAATGCATTTTATGCCGATTGGGTGTTTAAGGCAGTAGTGAAAAATGCCTTTCTTTTCTCCATAGTTCATTATTGCTCCTGACTGTCTTTTACTACCATCTTCTCAAGTCAAGGGGGGGAGGAACAGACAGACGGGTGGATGGATGGATGATGTACCTTTTTTCCTTTTTTTTTTAATTCATTGCACTGAGTTTATCTTTTCATATTAAACCTTTTACATCTTTCTTGACCTCAGATGTGTTCCCGCATTGCTTTTCACACTATCAAAAATAGTCTTGATAAATTTAGTTATTCTGATTTTACTCTAAATGCGAAGCAGGCATTCATTATAAACTTCTCGGTATAAAATCAGATCCAGTGTACTTCTGCCTTTTTACCGTACACTGTGTGTACTTTCTGCTACCCAATACTCTACTTTGTCAAGTCAGTGTCTTGCTTATCTGTTCTTCTGTATACCGTCATTAGTGTCTTCCTGTTCTCAAAACAGTATTGTCAGTGTTCACCCCCCTCTTGTCCTGCTCCCGGGAAGCTAGATGAGGAATGGGGAGTGCTTGGCATCCTTCTGAGAGCATTTAGAAAGTTCAGAGATTGTTATATGGGAACCCCACATTTTGTAGAAGTTGTTCATTGTACTGGATGCAAAATGACCCAGAGAAAGAAGACTACAACTCTTAAATCAGTTTAGGGAAGAGTCCTCTAACTTCGGGTCAGTCATAGTCCCAGGAAAGCAGAACAGATTTAAAAAAACAACAACATCAAACTGTTGGGTTTTTGTTTTGTTCTTCCTTCCTGTTATTTCCTCCCTACACTTGGAAGGAAGACATCGGTTTCTTTCCTTCAGAAATGACTTTCATGACTGTCAGCACAAAGAAAAGACTAAAATCTCTGTCGTGGCAGGAATGCTTACCTGTTTACATTCCAGCTGGGTGTTTGCTGGAGGTGATAACTTCTTGTGTACCATGGAGGGTCGCAAAAGAATAAAATACACCAATGCCTGGTCAGGGGTGATGCATATAATCCTATTTGCCTGGAGGCACTATTTGCTTTTTCTGAAGTTGGTGGTTTTCATAATGCTTTTTCATCCTACCCGATGCAGTGCTTAAAAAAACAAACCCTGCAGTTTTAGTTCAAATCCGTCTTCTTCAATTCAGTAGCCTGGCTTAACTGTCCTGATGTGAATTCACAATTCAGTAGCATTGTTGTATGCATAAACAAGAGAGATGTCTTTCTGTCCTCTCTATCTGTCTATGATAAAGATGCCAAAAGAGTGAGCAGTTGATTGCAATGCTTGCCAGCAGAGCACGTGTGAAGGGTTTACAGCAGATGTACACTGTAATACTGTTTGCCATGTGTGTGAAAGCTCTTGCACATGGTTTTATATGTAGCTCCCCCTCCAAAATAAGAGCACCTCCACAAAGCAGATAACACTTACAGGCTGCCTTTTTGACATTTCTCTACCATGCCCAAAATACTCTGTTACTTTTCTAGCATGTCTGGAAACCCCCAATACTGAGCTGGATGCAATATCATATACCTGCACGACAGTCATGGAACAAAGTATGATGTGTCGATGGAGATAAAGAAGCTGGATAGCCTTGAATTTAAGTGCAGTGCCTATGTAGGAAAGCATGGTAAAGCCCTTAAAATTCTTTAGTAATTCGGGGATGCTTTATTTCTAGGAATGCTATTAATGAATTTTATCTTTTTAATTTCTAAAAATACATTTTGCAAATATTTTAATTGCTGCAACCATATTAATTATTGCAGACTTACAAGCTTACTTTTTTTTCACTTTTCTTTTCTTTTTTACATTTCAAACCCATTTTTACTGTGGCCTTTATCAATATTTTATCATGTTGTTTTTACACTGCACGAATAACTGGCTTTGTAGTGAAGGCTGTCTCACTTTAAAAACAACAACAAGAATGACAAAAAAAAAAAAAACCACCTCTAGTTCAGGATTCTGCGAAACAAGCCTTGTAGCACTTGAGTGTCTTTTCATATATGGTGGCAATAGTTTGGAAAGCTTTGTAGTATCATGGAAATTAAAGCTTACTCAATTATACTTGAAATTTAAAGAAGAATCTATTCAATAGCTGTCTTTTTAATTGCTAAATGAGACAACATGATTAGCTTTTGTAAAAGTTTAGTTAATCACATCTACACTGAAGCTTAAAAGAAGTAGAATCACGAGTTAGGGGCTGTGCTTAGTTACAGGTTTGTATGCTGTGTCGACTTTCAGTGCATTTCATGGCAGGTATGTTTGGCACACATCAAGACTGACAGAGGAAAAGCTTAACTTCATACTCTAGTGTGTTATATAGATACAGTCACTCTAGTTTTGTATTGAACAGTAACTAAAAAATAAATACTTCTGCGAAGGAAATTTTGTCATTAGAGATGATCTACCTGGTCTACTCCCTGACCGACCCAGACTATCAGATTTTCTTTTTAATAATCACTTTGGAATTAAATATAAATGTTTTGACTAAAAAGTCAAACAAGTATATTTGAAAACATCTAAGAATGATTTAATTATAAAAAAAAAAAATCCTTCAGCTCCTCTGCTAGGGAGAAGATCAGAATTTGAAAATTACTAAGTGTGATGCCAATAATAAGAAGAAGAAAAAATGACAGTCGTTAATCATGAGAAGGTATTTTTATGCTGAGATGAAGCACCTAACTTGCTACGATGAGGCTATGTTTTCAGCATCTCATTAAAGTTTTTTTCTGTACTTTTATGCAGCCAATGCTTCTAATTATTTCTAAATTCAAAAATTTCTGAGATGATTTTAACATTACTGTCCATTAAGTATGATTTATCTTTTGTATCATATGTTAATGAAATGAAGTCCCACATGTCTGGTAGTTCATCTCTTCAGAATTTTCTTTATTTGCATCCATTTTTAGTGGACTGTACTGCTAATCCTGCAACTTCAGAAGCAGAGGGTCTGTGATGTGCAGATGTGATTTCATTTTCTTAAAATAAACCAATTTGAAAGCTTTAATACTGAAATCTATTTAAAAACAGATTTTTATTTCCAAAACCAGTTTGCGTTTTTATCTTTTTTGCGTAGAACAAATAAAAGAAATTTGACAGAAAATAAATCTCTTTCAATACCACCTGCTAGATTACGTTATTGTCTCTCTGTCATACAATACAGAAACATGATTTTAAACTTCAAAGCTTTTGGCAGATGCAGTTTTGAGGTTGTATACATAAATTCTGCTTTTAGGCAGCAAATTGCTACTTCATGTAACCAGGCCTGAAACGTGCAAGTGGAATATCCCATTGCATATATTGCAAACTGTCTTGTAGTAAATGGGAGGGACCGGTCCTGAGATTTTACATTGAGGAGAAAAAAAAAAAATGCATAGGCTGTGTAATAAAGAGGCTGAGGTCTGTTTTCTTTGTGTAAATCTGTACTCTTCTGAAGATGAAATTATTCCAGATTTGTAGTGACCTGTCCTCATACAAACTGCCATACTTAGTAATATTTCCTCTCTTTCTGGTAATGCTGAATTTACCAGAAGAAATTCAGTTGCTTTTGTGATAAAAAGCATAAACTTGTACAAATTACTGGCCTCCTTGCAGTAGTTTATGTTTAGGCAAACCTCCTGGTATTTGCTGTACAGGCTATATGGGAGGATAGTTCAGAAACTTGGGTAGCTCTTTTAAATATATGTGGAAGGGGTGTGGAGAACCTGTTCCTCCTAAGAGAAAGAGCAATAGTTTTCTCTCCTTTGCTATGAAAAGTATGTGAGGTTTGTGAAGGTCATCCATAGTGCACTAGTATAGGGGATACTTTTTCTGTCCTATGCTCAAGTTACGATATACTAAGCAAATATTTATTAACAGGCCTTTCAGATGTAGTGCGGTGCCAGCAGCTGCTCTCAGCACAGACTGTGTGACTGGGACCTTAGTTCTTCCATCCCTCCCACAGATAGCACCTTAGTTGTCTCATTTCATATGAACATGATGCGTTCCCTCCTTGCTTCCATCCCTAGCATTAAGCCAAAATGAAAGGCAGGGATGTTTCTGCTGAGAAGGAGCATTAGAATTGCAATCTGTTCTTCAGCTCTGATTCTTCCCCTCTATCTCTGAGCAATTTTTCTTTTAGCAGTTCAGGCAAACAGCTGCAGCACAGTCTAGTAATTATGCTTGTGGCTGCCAGGCTTTGCTACGTGTCCAACAAATTGTTGCAGGCTTTTTTCTTGCTCTGTCCTGGCATTTCACACAAGTCCAACCATTTCTGATGATTTCTTCTTTATGCTTAATCCAGTGCTTTTTCTATAAAACAATGTTTCCGAGGGTCACATTTCCTTTATGGAGCCTTATTTCCTCACCTGCTGTAGACCATCCCAGCTTTGCTGGGTGGTGGCTGGCTACTTTGCATGTTCTCTCGAATGTAGGGATTTGAAACAGTCAAGGGAATTGGGGAGATGCTTGCTTACACTGTCCTAAATTTGCTTGGTTTGAAAGATTCTTTGCATTGTCATTCTGCATTTCTACCATTATTTCTGTTAGCTTATTCGTAGACTCTGGTAAGATTTGAACTGTGTTGTGCACCTGTTCCTCTAAATCTTTCTCTTCTTTTGCATCTTGTCCTATCATGAAAATGCAGGGTGAAAAGAGGTGAGGGAAAGAAGATCTGTCACAGGAATTTCTCTTTCGGCATTGTATTTCACTTTCAAGTTTTACCTTTGTCACTGTAAGATCATGCGCCGAAGTCTTGGCGATGCAAAAGCTATGTTAAGAATATACTCCAGAGTGGGGGGTGACAATTCGGCCAGTCTGCAGCTGGCTCCTGAGTGTCCTTGAACAAGAGAGCTTGGGAGCAGGCTGGATGAATTGTCTTGATGACAGCAGCCCACTCCCAAGGGTTCTCAAACACAGCTGAGAGTGGGTAGGGATTTACTGGATGGAAACAACACAGAAGGGAAGCATCAGACTGACCGAGCATGGGCGTTGCGCACAGTCCACATCTCTGTATCCAGTGGAGTACTGGACTCAGGGACACCACTCTCAAGCACCTTTGTAACAGGTTCCCTGCCATGCCATGGCAGTTTGTTTAGTCACCATTGCTGTATGGCAGAGATGGTTAACAGCAGTAGGTGAGCAGAAAGAGCAATTTTATCTGCCCTTCCATCTTCCTGAGCATTGAGCATCAGCAGCATCTTGTTGCCAGGCAGGAAAGAGCCGTGTCTGCATATTTAGATGAGGCCCAGCAGTGTTCCTTAAGTCAGGTGCAATGCCTCTCGTGTGGCTGTGCTGATAGGGCTGAAAAGAAAAAACAGGCTTCTAGCGTAACAGATGTGGCTATGTTTATTCTAGAAGATCTCAACTGTTATGTTGCAGCCATATCTACATCTATAGTGGTCTGGATATCCGAGCACCATTGGCAGATAATTACTTACTTGCATGCAGTTTTCATGTGACAGCATGAGTGCTGTTGATCCCTTTACCCCTGGAGGGCTTTCATGCAGCCGATAAGTGCTTTATCTTGTCACTCTTTTGTAGTGTTTTTTTTTAGTGTGTTGGTTGGCGTTTGAAGGTGATTACACCCTTTGTACATGAAAATCCTCTTTATGTTTCTGTGATAGTACTGCTAGCTGTCTTTTTTTTTTCTTTCTTTTTCTTGAGGTACTTTGATCACTGGGACTGGTCTGGCACCTCCTTCTTTTAGGGAGATTACATCAAGAACTCCTTTCCCGTTTTTGCTGTACTTGGGTGCATCATTCCTGACTCTTCTGAGCTGTCTCCAGAATATTTAACCAGCTCTACGCAGATTTGCATTTTCTTGTAACCGAATTATGAGTTGTACTCCTTGTATATCATAGGTAATGTTAAGAGACTTTTTTTTCATTTTGGGTTTTTTTTTTTGCTGTTTGATCCTTTTTAGGTATCACTACTATCAATAACTTTCTGTCATAAGCTCTAGCATTCTACACACTTCCTCTGAAATCTCTCATGCTGGCAGTTTACCTAAAGCCATTCACTCTGTTGCAGCACCGTACTTTAAGCACGGTGTTGTGAATGTTTCTTTTGCTTTTAGTTTATTCACATCCTCTATGTAGTACTCACTATGTAGCAGTGAATATTTGCTGAATAAAGCTTAAGTGATCTCATATAGTTAGTAGTGCCCCTGCAATACTGCTTTGAGTAGATCCTGCCTGTTTTTGTTGCAGCATTGAGGGTCTTTTTTTTGTTGTTTTTCTTTTGTTTGTTTGTCCCCCCCCCCGTCCCCCCCAAATTATGGGCATAAATATAAAATCAAGTCATGTTCCTCTCTTTCTTCCTCTCTTTTGGGACCAACTAGTTTTGTAATCTTGGCAGCAGAGTGGCTAGGATTCAACTGGAAAGGCATTATCTGATTTCCACAAAAGACCTCTTCGGTTTGGCAGTCGTGCTCCTCGTATGCAGGTAATGCAGGTTCAGACTGGGAGCAGGCACCCAGAACTCTGGTGTCAAACTTCAGTGTCCTAATCACTAACAGAGACACAAAAGATGCATGGTACTGCAGATTCTGCCTTTGGCAATGCTTTCTGAGTACTGACCATAAGCCACTTATCTGTATTTAAATGCATGAATGTAGAGCTTAATGTAAAGAAAAAAAATGTAGGTCCTGAAACTTACTACAGACTCACTTAAGTCCAAGTGAGAGGAGGTATTCTCAATGTGTTTCTTAGCATGTCCTGCAGGCAAGTTTAAGATTCCTAGTAATGAACATGCTGTCCAGTACCTAATCTATACATCAGGTCCTCTCCCATTCAGCGTGAGAGGATCTAAGCAACTTGCTTTTGGAAGCATTAGGAGTTCTGTTCCTCACATCTAAACAGAGCTTTGCAGAGCTTCATAATGCCTCGCCCCTGATCACTGTTCAGTATACAATGGCAGCAGGTTAAGCTTCCCTGTTTTACCAAGGTGCTTTGAGGACAAGGTGTGCATGCTGCAAAGTGTGCAGAGATGCGGTAGAAGTACCCAGGTAAAATAATGAGTGAGCAGATGAGGCAGGATGAGGCCTACCTCAAAGGCCGAATACTCAGAACAGCTAATGAAGACTCCATTGTCATTGAATTTACTGCAGTGGCTGCTGAACAGTTCCTTGGTTTGCTTTTTTCATCTGAATGTATCTGAACAGCATGGACAGAAATGAAGACAATTGAAGTAAACTTCAAGGTGATGCAAGTTAAAGGTGTTGAGGTGTTCTCATGTGCACAGGTGGGAGCAGACACAGGAAAAATGGTTGAAGTGTATTTTAATTGTACACATCCTTCCTACAACACGAGACAGATAACTTCAAAGAAAATTAAGAAAGCACTTTTAAATTAGCCAAAGCAAAAATAGATAATGTTGTGATGATATATATGTAATCCTTATTTATTTTAACCAAAAGATTTATTTTGGAATAAATTGATAGTATCATTTGGGTTTTCTTTTAATGGATGATTTAGGTTGCTGAAAACAAGCAATTTATACTTTTGATTCATTACCACTTCACTGGGGTATTTTATTCCTCAGTGAGACAGACTTTTCCGTGACAGCTTTTGCTACGAAGGGGGATTTTTAATTAAAATCATCATTTTCTTTCTCTGTTACTGGATTTCTTGTCATTGCTAATAGGACTAACATACGATGCTGAATGTAATGCTGTAGTACTAATCAGTGCAATTTTTTACTGCGTGTCTTGCTGAAAGGATAAAAAAACATAGGTGGACTTGAGAATTTTGAATTAGTACTGTTTACGTGTGCAAGTACCAAAAGATGATGCACCCTTCCCCCTTCATTGTTAAGTGGTAAATTGTTGCTATGGTGATCGCTCTTTCCATCTCATCAGCTATAACCTGGTTTTCCACATCAACTGAATAGCTGCAAGCAAAGCATGATCTTTATTAATTTTTTTATATCACTTATTATTGTTTTGCTACGTGTTTATTGTCTTGGGACTTAACGTAAGCATCAAGATGCAGTGAATGTAAGCAAGAGATCTAATTTTGTAGTACATTAATCTGCACACTCATTAAAATAATCATCATGTAACTGCCAAGAACTTTAAGTAGATTTCTTAAAGCAAGTTTATTTTTGGTGTGTACGATTGATCTTTTTTTGTCATTATTTGAAAAACTATAAACTCTCATTAGTAAATAAGTGAAAAACTTGGTGAGTCTGTGGCTAAGGTTTCAGTTAAGTGATTTGTTGTTTGTTAGCTAAGGTGATGAAAACAGGATCATCATAGTAAAATTTCACAGAACAGCTTTATTGTCTTACATTGTCAGTTTGTGTGCATAGTGAAAATGCAGAGAGATGCCTGAACTGCCGTGAAAGTAAGCCAGGTGACCCATTGTGGAGTCACCATAGGGCAAAATATATGAATATGTGGTTCTATACATATACACAGTAGATTTGTGTCAGGAAATTCAAGGGCAGATTGAGCATATGGGCTTTCAAAATAAGTCCCTGAAGCCAGAGAGACCCTCTCTCAGCTCCACCACAAGGTTTTTCAGGAAATGGACTGGCTGTTGGGGCAAGCCTCAGAGCCATAGGTGGGACTCTGTGGTGTAGCACACTAAATATGATTTCTTAAATAAGTCATTTGAACATAAATTGATGGTTTTAAAAGATGGTATTTGTCTATACTCACTTATGGTATTGTTCACTACAATCAGTATCTTTCCTTTTCACAGAAGATTTGAAACATTTCAAAATTCAACCATATTAAGTTGTCTTGCATTGCTAGACAGCATATGAGCAACTCTTTGTTTCTGATTTTACTCGTATTCCAGTGCTTTTTTTGTATGTGTGAAAAACGTTTTCCCCTAAATTTCATGTGCTTTACACATGCCTGTTTTAAATTGTGTGTCATAATCAATAAAGGAGTAAGAGCATATCTGACTCAAATTAACTGTTTTCTATTTGTTATCTGTTTTATGGTCCAGAAAAGGACCTGAACAAGGGAGAAGTGTTCTCAAAGGCTGTACTCCAGTATATCATTTCATATAAAAGCATCCCAGTTATCACGTACGAAAATGTAGATAAGAATCTTGATTTTTTTGTTAGTAATCTTTTGGGTTCTGTATGTGGAACAGTGTTTTTCATGTCTCAAAGTACTGTGCTGCCATAGGCACACTTCCCATTAGATGTTCCTGATCTATATTTACAATGAGGGATATTTATTTAAATAATGTCAAAGATCATCTCTCAGTAGAGCAGTCTCTTAAGGATACGTTGAGAGTTGTACAGACATAAGCAAGTTAGCAAACTAGAAATTGAATTGATATTTCAAAGAAGAAGGAAATCGTTGCACTATTTAAGTCTAGAGTAAGGTTTCTTGAATTGATAAATTGCTTAGATCTTTTGGAACTACTTCTTGCACAACTATCAAAGGATTAGTCCCTTTGGCTAATATGCAGCTCACTAAGTAACCTGACAGAAGGTAATCCATGAAAATGAGGGATGTCATATTTCCTTCCAGCTGCCGAGGATGAGAAGTTATTGCAAAAGCATATTGTAAGTTGCCCAAGACAGAACAGCCACCATTACAGTGTTCTTGTAGTATCTACTTATTTTGTTTAGCTCTGTCAGGTGTGGTATTTCAGTTTGTGAATCTTCTCATCTTAGTTTCATGAGCCATTTCGTTACTTAATTTCCCATCGCCAAATCTGTATGACAATGCAAATTGAGCCCGTGCAACAGAATATACCAAACTATATGAGGCATGAAGTCCTTGCCTGTATTTTGCAATCATGTGAATAGATCAGAGAAAGACTTTGTTGTGTCATACACTGATCCTTTTTTGTTGTGGGAAGTATACAAACAATTCCAGCATTTACAGCAAAAAATGTTTGTGAAAGAGGAGCAGCTGTTGCATCTTTTGTTGTCACATTTTCCTGATTCCAGCATTTCCTACATAACCAGAAATAATTCCTAACAGAATGGGGGAGAGAGTGCCCCAAGGCTCAGTAGCCCCCAGTGCCAAAATGATGGTTGAGTAGTCTTTATACCAAGCTCTTTAGATGCTCCTACTCAGCCTTGTCAATGCCTTACTTTTTTTAAGGAGATTAATATTGGGCACGTTAATACAGTTTCAAGTATGTTTTAAGCCTGCAGTACCAGGGATCAGCTGCAGACGTGAAACGGACTTAGGTGAGTGCAAAAACGAGTGGCTGAGAGTGGGGGAAGAGAAAATGGTTTCTTTCCGCTGTGCTCTTCCTCGGGTTTGGTGTACATGAAACTATAGCCTTGCTCTGTCTGGATGTTTTGTTCTACATGGTCCCTTAAAGGGATCTAGTTGTTCCTTTGTTGTGTGAGTGTAATTGGGAATTTGATGACCTGGAAAAAACATATTCAGGCAAAATGCCAGCCAGAGAAGAGAGTCCTCTGAATAGTCAGACTGCGTACATGGGATCCAGTGTTTCTTTCTGTCTTATTTCTCTTTTTAGTAATTGTGGATTTTTCTTTAGTGTTTCTGTTGCTGTTTTTTCTGAAAGCATGTCCACATTTGTACAGTACGAAGATGTTTCAATAAAAGACACACATAAAATCAAAACAAAACCAAACCACATTTGCCACATGAAAGGCCATAAGATAACTGTTCCTCTTTCCACTTGAGTGTGTGAAAGTGTGCACAGGTGGCTCTTTTTAATCTTGCTAAGTTCTACTTGTGTTCTGTAGCCAGCTTATTTTATCATCCGTTAATTCCAGTAGCTATTTCTAAATTCTCCTGCTTGTAATAGTAAATAGACTATTCTAACCTGTTCCTTACTGATGTTGAAACAGATTAGAAAACACAGCTACAATGATAAACAAGTTCCAAATTTGAATTTTTTATTTGTGTAAAAAAAATACTTACAATTTTACTCATCTTAAGTGTGAATGTGCTGGCAAGACCTGGTGTTCTCTCATTGCCCTTCAGATAAGGAAAGACAGACAGAGAAGCTGTTGGTGCCTGCCTGTTGCTATAGATTGAAACGTATAGCATCAAAAATAGTTTAAGCTAGAAATACTGCTTTGGGAAAAGGAAAAAACACTTTTCCTCAAGATTCCTCTGGACATAGTGAAGAATTGCAGTTCTGTCTTCTACCCAACGTGTCAAGGATGCAGTGTTTTCCCTGAGTGAACGTAGTTCTGCACCTGAATTCAGGGACCATCTTTACTGCTTTTCTTGTCTTCATAGTTCACAATGAAAAGACAAAAATGACCCATGTTGAAGATCATATGGATTCTGAGGAATTTTCTAAGCTGTATCATTTATTTTTAGATTTATTGGTAAAATTAATCTGAAGATGAATTTTTCCTATTTGTAAGTTTTTTCTTCAGTTCAGTTTCACTAAAGATAATCTCAAATACTTTTAATTCTTCTCTCTTTCCACTGTGTAGCTAGCCCCTTTCACAGCTTAATTGCTGGTGAGCATATTTCATTTCCTTGCTAACCTGCTTGGCTTCTTGCCTTTTAGCATTTCTGTTCTCTGACATAAGCCTGCCACTGGTAAGAGGCAATACCATTGTTCAGGGAACTTGCTTAAACAAAATGTGCTTTGTTCCTCTTAAGCACTCTGAAGAAATGTCGTCTGAAGGATAACAGAGAGAAAAACTGTCAGACCTTTCATAAATATTTTCATCCTAGATCAGTAACACTGCTTGCATGTCCCACAGCCTTTCATCCCAGCAAATATAGAAACCAAATTATGAGAGAAAATTTACTCCATCCAAAAAGAGTTATAATAAAGAAAAAAACAAAAAAAAAAAACCTGAAGAGAACAGATGGATAGCATTAGTGCTGTTGTTACCACAAAGAGCTGTTGAAAGGTTTAGAGCTAATCAATGTATTGATTAGCTGATTTACTCAAAAGGACATTAAGAGCAAGTAGGCATAACCCATAAAGACATCTATTGAGTAATTTTACTTGTGACATTGCCAGTACTAGAAGAAAAGTAGTGAAGTTTGCGTTGATTATTACACATTATGCCCTATTAGTTGACCCAAATAATAGACCTTTTTTCTTTAGTTTACTTTTCTTTAGTTTA
>VXAL01002964.1:10355-26456 GCA_013399475.1 Chauna torquata
TGAGCAACCTGCTCTAGTGGAAGGTGTCCCTGCCCATGGCAGGGCGTTGAAACTAGGTGATCTTTAAAGTCCCTTCCAACTCAAGCCAGTCTATGATTCTAAGATTCTATAAATACAGAATCTTCAAGAAGACAAATGCGAAGGATTTTCCTGTTGTGACTTTTAGGGCACACTTCACAGTTCAATGCCACATTAGGGATGTGTGGGCCACCTTCTCAAGCAAAGTGTTTTTCTACAGGCACGGCACAGAGTGACACAGTAACATAATGAGTCCAATTCGAGAAGAAATGCAACTTCATCAGCAAGGTCTTGTACCTGTGTTAAACACAGTCAAACTCCTGACAGGAGAAATAGGAGTTTTGTCTGTGACTGCCACATACTTGTACTTGATACAAGTGACCTTTCCTATCAACATCTGCTACAGAGAAAAAGGATTGATCTGATTAAAGCACTAGCCAAGGACCTGGAGAGATGCATTCAAGTCTTCTCAGATGGGATAGATTTGCTGTGGGGCTTGGCCAACAACAAAGTCTGTCTGTACTTAAGATTGCCGTTTCTAAAAAGTGGAAAAGTAGCTTTTTCATTTCTTCCAGGAATTTTGTACAGATAAATACGTGGTACTTACAAGAGTCTGCGTAATGTAAGACTGTAAAATAGAATCTGAACAACAGCCTCAAGAAGATCAGTGTGATACTCATTCTTTTAAAGCAAGGGTATTAAATCAGTCAAGCAGAAGTATATCATTAAACTATTCCTCTTTCCAAGGTTGTAAGATCATTCCCCTGAAGGTGACTTGTGAGGAATATATGCATTCTCTGTAAGTTACTGATTTCTATTTGCAATTTGTTGAATATTACTGATAATAGAAACAAGGCATTTATGCCTCGAAATGTGGTATTTTCAACAGCTGCCCACAGAATCACATATCTGACAAATTTTCCCATCGTGCACCAGGATGAAAAAAGGTAAGAGGAATGGATTTCTCTTCCCTGCTATTAGAGCACAGACATTTAAATATGAGCTAGTCACCTAAAGCTTCGTTTAGAGTCCATGGTGTGACTGCATGACTTCTAGTATGTGATTCATCTCATCCTAAGGCAGACAACTAGGAATAGGTCAGAATTAGTGTTTAGGATTGTTTATACTTCTGTCAGCTGGAAGGTAGCCAGCATAAAAAGCTTACCTGAAAAGGTCCATACAGTTCCCTACCATGTATCAACTTTATTTCACTGTTTTGGGTAGGACTTTTTTACCTCATTTTTCTTGCATGTGTTTAGAAAGTCTTGCAGCATAGTTTAACAAAGAAGTTTTCTAAAACATGACATGCTTAGAAAGAATATTAAATGTAGATTACACTTGTTGTGGTTTAACCTGGCAGACAGCTAAGCACCACACAGCCATTTGCCCACTCCCCCACAGAGGGATGGAGGAGAGAATCAGAAAAAGGTGAAACTTGTGGGTTGAGATAAAGACAGTTTAATAGGGCAGAAAAGGAAGGGAAAATTATAATAATGTAAAAGAATATACAAAACAACACAATTGCTCACCACCCACCGACTGACGGCCAGCCAGTCCCTGAGCAATGGCAGCTTCCCCAACTAATTGCTCCCAGTTTTATTGTTCAGCACAATGCCATATGGTATGGAATATCCCTTTGGCCAGTTTGTGTCACCTGTCCTGGTTCTGTTCCCTTCCAGCTTCTTGTGCACCCCCAGCCCTGCACCACTGGCAGGACAGCATGAGAAGCTGAAAAGTCCTTGGCTCTGTGTAAGCACTGCTCTACAAGTAAAACATCGGTGTGTTGTCAGCATTATTCTCACCCTAAATCCAAAACACAGCACCATGCCAGCTACTAGGAAGAAAATTAACTCTATTCCAGCTGAAACCAGGTCAACACCTTTTCCCTTCTATGAGATGAATATTTTTCATGCAAATTAATTGTATGGAAATTTTCTGGATCTTAAGTTTGTCATACATATCTAGGCAGAAATTAGAGAAAGTTTTAAAGACTTGCAGGTCTTTTTCTTCCTTCTGAAGAAGTAAATGTTCCTGTTTCCACAAGAATGTATTGTTTCCTGCAGCCAGGCTGTACAAGCTATTGGATAAGAAAAGAGCACCTAGCATCCCAAAATTATGTTCTTTTTGATAAAGACACTTTTTTCAAGTTCTTCTTCTTCTTCAAAAAAGTACATATAGTCTATGACATCTTCACAGGGCTTATATGTGTATATATCTCTATGTGTGATGATTAGAGGTTCCTCAAACTGTCTGCAAGGAAAAGGTTAAAAGCTCACCAGGCCCAGAAGCAAAGCACTCAAAAAAGTAAGGAGAATTCAAAGATTCCCTTAGAAATTTCATAAACAACAAGAAGATATTTACACAAGAATAAAGCTCTGTCAATAGTAATTAGGAGTAAGTTACGTTCTGATGGCTTAAGAAAAAAATCACATATACACATTTTGCCCTTGAATATTGGAATTTAAGAAAGCATTTGTGTCTTAAACAGAGAACAGTTTCCAGAAGACTTGATGAATTTTCCTAATTTAGCTTCAGTGATCAATAACATGTTTTCAGTAGAGGCACCTTGGGAAGACCTACTTAATTAGCAATTACATTCACCAGAAATACCCTCTTATTAGTAGTTACAATTATTTCTGAAATGAAAGGCATGAGTAAAATTATGTTTAAACCATTGCCATTAATACGCCAAAGAGGACCTTAAAATGAACTGAAGAGGAAAGATATCTTATGTTTTTATGGCTTTTCAACACCATGCTAATGGAAGAAAACTGAATTTTAGTCACAGAGCAATAGTACATACCTCATTGCTGTTTTCATGGTCTTTTAAGGGATGAAAAAAAAATCCTCAAAATAATGTTTTTAATCCATTTTATAATAGAACAGAGAAAAGGGAAGAAAATGGATTTTTTTTTTCCTTGTTAAATGTCCAACTTCTTCTCCTTTTTTAGACAAAGCTCTTCGTTTGTCGAAGAAAACTGTAGTTGTGAGCTTCCAATAAATATCTATCCAACTTCCTCAAGGTATGGGCTGTATTAAAAAGGCCACTATCACTTACTTCTAATAGCCAGATGGAAACAGATGTATTTTAACTGGGCTACCTTAGTAAGGGAGGTCCTGAAATGTGCGTAACACCCCAGGCAGTGGAACCACAGAGCATCTGGAGATCATTTCCAATGCATCTCATATGCGCTCTGTACTGTTTGTTGTACTGAGTGTCCATGTCAAGGTATTGGCAGCAAGAGGTCTATGGGGTGGTCTCTGTAAGAAGAGGCCATGGGCTGTCCCATGCAGGGTACAGCTGGTTCCAGACGACTCCACAATGGACCCACCACAGCACACAGCTGAACCCATCAGCCACATGCATCACACCTCTGGGAAAACAGATTTAAGAAAGGGCAAAATGCTGCACAAGCAGAGGAGTAAGGGGGAAAAATGTGAGGAACAAATGTGTGAGCACCAAGGTCAGAGAAGAAGGACAGGGAGGAGGTGCTCCAGACGCTGGAGCAGAGATTGACCTGCAGTCCATGGAGGAGATCACACTGAAGCAGTGAAAAAATGTGAGGGGGAAGGAGCAACAGAGAGAAACTGTTATGGACTGGCTGAAGCCCCATCACCTACCCGCTGCTGGGCCACTTGGTGTGGGGAGGAGTCTGGATTGAAGGAGTAAAATTGAGCCCCTGAGAAGGTGAAGGAGAGGTTTTCTTTTAAAGTCTGTTCTATTTACCAATACCTAATTAGTAATTATATTTTTATTTTTATTGGTAATAAACTAAGGTAATTTTCCCCAGGTTGAGTCTGTTCTGCCTGCGACAGTAATTGGTAAGCAATCTCCCCATCTTTAACTCAACTCAGGAGCTTTCTCATTCTGGTTCTTCCCATTTTCTGCTCTCATCCTGCTGAGGGAGGAAAAAGAGGGAGTGGCTGGGTGGGTGTTTAGCTGTTAGCTAAGGCTAACCCACCACATTTCTGTACTGCTGGCTAAACAGCAGTTGGTACAACATAGAAATTTCAGTCTGCTAATAAAATTTTGACCATCAACATTCATTAAATTAGGATTTAGTCCTTCCAATCCTCACTGATATGAGTATTATTATCCATTGAAGTATACTTTTTCAGAGTGTGATAAAATAACACATAGTATTTTGAACAAGTGCTTAATATCCAACACACAGGGGCTTTACTCTCCCACCAAACCTGCAGCCAGGCCTTAGTTAAAGTAATCTCAAAGGTGTTTTTTAGACGGAGAGCTTTTTATGAACCCAGCAATCAGGTCCAGCATTTCACAAGAATTTAGCCTCACATGCATGAACACACACATACACACGCTTTCTAATTTCTTTCTCCTCTTGACAGAGCTATCTAATAAATTTGAAAGGGTAACAGGTAGAATTACCACACAGAAGAGATGAACTGGAAAAATGCATGATGGTATTTATGTTCATAATTTACATTCAATTTGCAACTTCATTCAGAACTCCATCCCAATAGCCAGTTACAGCTTGTTCAAGTGAGATAGATAAAAGACTTTTATTATTTCTGTTCTCAGCCTGTCTGTAAATACAGTTATTTATTTCGTTAAAAACTGTTGAAGTCTCTGTAGGTAATGAACCATTTGTGACACAATCTGCCCACACAAATAAAAAGTGATGCGTGAACAAGAAACTTTTATATGAATTGGTAGAATAGCAGGATCGGTTCTGGCACTTCTCAAGTTTACAATTACGGTAGAATCTGTCCAGAAAAACAAATGCCAAACTAAAACTTAATAAAACTGAAGAAGGAAACAAAACAAGCAACAACGACAACAAAAAGGATTTCTGGACAATTTCAACTAGCTTTCAAAGTGCACTTTTATAATTTGTTACCAAAAAAATTTAAATGCTCCTAAGCATATACAGTACAACACCAAATAAATAAATTTTCTGACGTACTTCTTTCAGGCAAACTGGCCACTTGGCATACGAAAAGATGTAATAAATTGTATCAGATATTAAAATACTAACGAAATGTAATTTGTCATGAAACAACATGGAAAGTTTTGATCTCATTTTTTTTCTAAAATGAAACTTGTGGTTTTTTGTTTTTGTTTTGTTTGTTTGTTTGTTTGTTTTCAAATAGAGTCAAGGTCAGCAAAAATCAAACCTGCAGAACATACTACATACAGGATTTCTCAGGAACACCTATGTTCCAGAGACAGCACACAACTCAAAGCTCACCTTGAAAGATCTTTGCCATTTTCACTTTATTTTCCTGGGAAGTAAGACTGAAAAGTCTTTTACTCCAAATATTTGTGAGTAACTCGCATGCTTCCTGCTTATCTCCCCAGCAAAGTCACAGAAGAGGCACAGAGTCAAGGTATTCTACCTTCTCTGCAGTGCAGTTGCAGTACAAGGCTGGAAGAATCTTCATTTCAATTCTTTAGAGGAAAAAAAATGTCAATATTTTCAAATGAAATTTCCATGTTGAGAAATACACATTTCTGTGTATCACTCCAGCAGAAATTTCTAAATCAGTTCCACTTTTCAGTTCTTACATATGGGAAATAAATCTATCTGGCAGGGAGACTCGCAGAGTTGACTCAACCTGCTGCCATCTTTTCACCCAACATGGAAGGGATAGGCACATGGGCAACCCTCATCTTTGCAAAACATTCCTAGTTTCTTAGGGTTTCCTGGTATCTGAAGCTATTCCCTGAACTTTTACCCCCATTCCATGATTTGCAGCACTAGGAATGCACTAGACCCTTGTTCACAATATTCGTCACTGTATATTTGACTTCATGTTTTCTGTTTGCAGATCTCCCTTCCCTTCCTGTCCCTTAGTGATTGCTCCATGTCCATATTTTTGTTCTTCCTGAACTACAGGTGGTCAAATCATAACTAAAACCATTTCTCTATTGAGAAACCATTTTGTAGAGAAATCACACAGAAAAAAAAAAAAGCCTTACTTTTCTGCCATGTAAAATATGAGCAGAGATGGGACCTAAATGGGTCTTTGCCATGCATACAATCCGTACTTTCTGTTATACATAACATTTTCTCTGTATCAGAAAAGGGATCGCTTTGCTTCAGCTGTAGTAAAGGAATTGGCACAGGTCAAGTTGTGAGTATAGTGCAAATGATTACAAATTTACATACATTCCCAGCTTCAACATTCAGTAGAGGTTCAGTAGCGACCCTTTCTTCCAGAGACAGAATGAAGATTGTTCAGACTGAAGATACCCAAAACTTGGAAAAGGAAAAACGGAGAAATGATTAGGAGAGCAAAACTCCTTCATTTACTGAGAACTTGTTCTTGCAAAGCATTTTTTGCAAGCCTAAGCAGCAGGCTTATAGCTAACTCTCAGATACCGTTTTATTGCTCACATGGTACATGAAGAAAAGCTCAGATACTCTGCATTAAAACAGGACTGAGATGATCTCCATTTTCCTTCCCTTACAGAGCAATATAAAACCTACTCCAAGAGCTGTAATGATTGAACGCAGCAAATAGCCAACAGTCCTAAAGCAGTCTTGCTAAATGCACTCTTCAGTGACCAAAAGCTTCCTCTAAAGTTCAGTCCCCAGCGACAACTACACCGTACAGCCCTATAAACTTATCTAGAGAAAACATATTGCATAGTGCACATTCCTGTCTCATGCTCTTACTAAAGGAATGCAAACAGAGCTGCAATCTTGCCCTAGAGACCCACTTATTTACATTTTTTCCTCATAGAATAATTTTGACTTATCAGTATGACTCTAAGTTACCTGAAACATGAAGCAATATGGCGATCTCTTCCTCAAAATTGCTTTCAGAAACTGGCAGGGCCCTTGATTTACCTTGTTACTAAGTACCTAGTATGCCAACCATAACTGACAATTTAGAGCAAAATTCCTGATCTGGGGTGATGAGTTATTTTTCCCTACTTCATCAGCACTTCAGCATACACTTTATCTCAGGTCACGAACTGAGTGCACGTGCTGAAGCAAAGCTTTTAGACAAATGCTTTCTACGTGTTAGTATGATTTCAAGGATTTATCTATAAAATTTTAATGTTTGTGTTATACTTTAAGGTCAAATTAAAACCTTTTCTGTACTAGAGAGATACGTTTTATATCTTTCTCTCCCCACTTGTTATTCCCTACCTTTACAAACAAGATCTCATAGACTGACTTCAAAATCGGACTTTAAAAAAAAAAAAAAAAAGAATTAATACTACATTGCATTAGCCATTCCTGTGGCTTTTTCAGCCCATTGTTAAAATTTTAACATTGGTCAAAGTTGGAAAAAGTCATTTAGTTTGGAACCAAGCCAGAACTAATGGTAGTAGATACTAGAATTTGAATACTGTGCACCCTTCAGACTAAAAGGTAAAGGGATTTGATTTCTGGTTAAAACCTACACTTAAGAGGCACACAATTGAAGTACGAACACAGTCAAGACACATACATCTCTTTTGCACTATCCTGACTTAAAATTAAGATTTAGAAGACTGTTAAAGTAAACAGTACCTGTAGAAGAAAGTGCAAGTTGCAGTTTAAGACAGAGAATGAAATACCAAAAGGCACAGAAAACAGCCTTGATTTATCTGTTCTCTTCACCTTTGTTTCTACCTGTATGTGCCTGGAGCCTTTAACCTATTCAAGCTCCATTTCTTTAGAGGACGACATTTAGATTGTGCTGGTAATTAGCCCAGGGAAGCAAGGACATATGACCCCAATTACTGTGGGAGGCACAGCCAGAGGGTTTTAGAATCTAAAGTTTATCAGAGAGTGTATGTGGGAGGGTGGGGGATGCAGGGAGCTGAAGTGAAGTACAAATAAAACAGCTTTCCCAGAGCTGAAGCATCTAAATAGGATTGCAGTATTCTTGCCAGGTATCACAGATAGAAGTTCCTCTTTGGGAAAAAAATGTCTTTTGGCACCCAAAATTTAAAAAAGTACTTTTTAAACAATTCAAATGCTTAAAATGGGTTGATGATGAGAATTTTTGAGATACTTAAGCATACATTTTTAAAATGGCCACATGTATTCAAAAGGACCTTTTCCTTTTGTTAATTGTGTAGCCCTGCAATACAGTATTGCCACTGCTAGTAACACACCACATCCTTGTATGGCATTTGCAGGACTCCTGGACTGCTACACCTGAGCTTTCCTCGACCGGCTTGTAGCTTCGTTTTACTTGGTTTAGCCATGACAGCAACCTCTCTCCAGTTGACCTGGTGTCTAGAGCTAACCTGTTTTGCTCCTGTTTGTCTTCGTGGTACAACCGTAGCTTTACACCGATAGCAGTGACAAGCAGCTGTTCTCGGCAGGGCGAGGATTTACGGCTAGCACAATGGCACAGTGCAGGGAAATACTGGCCTGCTACGAGAGCAGAGGCCCTGAGAAGAGGGCACAGGAGGCAGCGCAGAGGAGCGGGATGGCGAGCAATGGGGCCCACGCGTGGCACTGGAGACCCCACGGCTGCGCACAGCTCCCCAGCGGTCGCTTCATGAAACGGAGACCTGGAGCTGGACAACACTGGTCTGACGGGTAACAAAGAGAACACAGAACTAGAATCTGACATAGGCACGGTATCACATACAGGAAATTTGGATACAAGCTGCACCTGCAGAACAATGAAGAAAGAGAAAGATGCAAAAGCACATTAGCAAACATACAAATGACCCCAAGTGAAACCTGGGAGAGGAAACCAGCGACATGAACACTGCATTCCCCCCAGTGGAGGACTCCATGTGCTGGCAACATGCAGTAACACCCCCTTATACCTAACATCAGAGTGAAGCCCCTGACCTTTAGACCCCACAGAGCAGTGAAGCATGAGAATAACCACAGGAAAAGGGATAGAAATTAATTGTGTGTGCTACAGTTTTCATAATATTATTACTGTTATTGTGATATTTTCTGTATAAGTACTCTGCTTTGTTCTTTTTCTGTAATAATTAGATACAGGCTAATGATGATGCTTGAATTAGATTAATAAGACTTCCATTATACCTACAAGAAGGTCTTGGCTTTACAGATAGATAGACTGATAGATAGACAGACAGATATAGATATATACGTATACATATGTATATATAAGGTGTGCTTCCATTGCCCATAAACAAGATTACGAGCATAACAACGCATAGTTTATTAAAACACAGTAAGTGTATTCCTTACTCATAGTTGTTTGCTTCACAACACACCTCCTGATAGTTCAAATCAGCCAGTTCTTAGCAACATTATGTCTCTATTATTGTTGCACTGTTAGACATCTTGCCTTTCTGACCATCCAAAATGGGTACCTCCCGCAAAGAAATCCAGGAACATGGACTGCAAGTAGTCTCATAGGAGAGGTCTTGCAGCAGCTATTCAAGGCTGGCACTGTCTGTCTCTTGTAACTTCATGCTTAAAGATATCAGAATAGTTATAATGAAAGTATTAGCTGAAATCATTCACAAAACTCCTTACTAAAGACCGAGACAGGATACTGTTTTGTCTGAGAACATGGCAACATTCAAAAAAAAAAAACCCNAAAAAACCCCCCCCCCCCCCCCCCCCCCCAAGAAATAACAGTCATATCATAAAGAAAACCTAGGTATAATATTATGTGAACTTTTACGGGACTACAGTCTAGCATAAGTGCTTAATTTACACCACATTATCAATTCAGATTCTCCTAGAACACCTGGGAGCTTTCCTCCCCAAAGTTCAGCCCAGCCATATGTTTTAGTTTTGCCCATTTCCCCAGTACCTCTGTGTCACGTGCAGAGCAAGCAGGTGCCAGCCTTGAGTTGGCACTTCTCCTCAGCCCCACAGCACACACTAAATTTGCTCTGCACAAAAAAGCACTTCAAAGATCACTCCAAGCCCGGGGCAGTTGTGAGCTCTGTGTGTCCTAAACCCATCCATGAGGATCTTTGGAGGTAGCATGTAACTCCATTTTAAACCTCCAGCGGGAAATGTGCAGTTGGGAGATAGGCTCTTTCATGGTCTCCAGGCTAGGGCAGGGGGCACACATAGAGGACCACACCACCTTTCTTCTTCTCTCAACCTCTTTTTTATTTTGCTGCCAAAATATAGCATTCCTCTGAAGTACTACAGTAGTCCCATTGTTTGTAATGAGACCTTTCATGTGTGAGAGGTGTACATGGATGTGTACATAGTGTACACAAGTGTAAGCCACTTCAGGGGCTATGTATTTCAAAGGTGGGAGAACTTGAAGCTATACCTCTGTAACATTTTGATAATTCTTTACATTCGGTGAAGTAACAATAATTCATTTCAAGACCCAGAAATAAAATACAGATAGACGGTAACCTCTTTGTATTTTGAAGGCAGAATTTCTGAAAATATTCCTATACTTTTCGGCTCACTGAATTTGATTTTTTTTTCTGGGAACAAATAGACCCCATGCATGTTCAGTTTTGTTGTTATGTGTCTATTCAGTCTGAACAATTCTGCTGATCGTCACTGCATAGAGATGGCCAAAATTATCAACAAAGGGAAAAAAAAAACCCACCACCGATCCACATCCTGATCCTGAATTAGTATCTCCAGAAACTAAAGCACTGCAAGCAAGCAAAGCAGCTGTGCTAAATATTGTGTGTATGCAAGATCAGCACAAGAAGAAGAAAAAAAATCTTATATTTATTTTATTGTTCTGCATTGGATTGGATTGAATTCACATAGTCATCAAAAAGTTAGCAAATATTCACTCCTAAGAATTTATGTATGCAGAAGTAAGAAAGTTAGCTAATGCATTCCTAGGGGTGCATGTTCTTCCTAATCTCTCCAGTTTCTCCTGTGACACAGCCCCTTGGACAATACTGTGAAAGCTTCATTGTTTCATGCAGCTGAACAGCTCATTAGTACCGTAGTTGATAGCACTGCATAAGGCAGCACACATACTGTGTCGGAGTGGAAGATAAGAAAGAAAATGAAAGTAGTAATTTTCTTTTGCTCAGGCTTTTCCCCCACTTTGATGTGATTTGTTAGAATGCACTAAGTAATTTGCTAGCATTCTTTTTTGCCCAGTCAAGTTCCAGCGGTACTTTAAGGGTGCCCCAGGGTGCCTGTCACTACCTGACATCTGTTACCTTTGAAGGCCATCAGACGGGTTTGCACGTCGAAAACAAATTCTCAGTGGGTTCTGCAATTTCTCTGTGCTGTTGCTGTGCAGCAAACTCGTATCTATTGATCACTGACTGGAACTGCAGCAGGTCAGCAATTATTGCTGATGGGAGCTCTCCTGCCCCTCGGTGCAGCAGCATGCATTTATGTAGCTCTAAATGAGCAGGTGGAGGGGAGGGTGCTGGGGCATATAGGACAGGGAAAGGCTCGGCCCCTCAGAAGTGCTTTTGCAAACAAAGAAACTTTAAAGCACTTAAATTTATGAAAATAAAACCACATTATATAATACAAAGCATCCATCTGGCTCAGAAAAAAAAAAAAAAGCGGCCATGAAAATTGAGACTTACATAACATTAAATTAAACATATCTGCATTAAGAAGTCAGAGATGATAATGAATCATTCCTAAACTCTCTCAATACTCCATTATACATCTGATGCTTCAAATACAAATACACATGCAAGGAATTAAAGAAGCACTAATGTCTTCTGAGAAGTACTAAAATAATTTCTGCTTGGAAGTGAAGCTGTTTTACATAGTATTTCTTCCCCTCCCTTTTATAACATCATAAGATTTTGCAACTATTATCAATTCAATTCCACAATTTAGTCAAAAAATTGCCACACTAATTGTAGGTGGGAGAATTTTGAGTGACGGCACTCTTTTAAATGGTGTTGCGCAGATTTAGACACTTTTTTGAGAGAGAGAAAAAAAACAGAAATCATGCAATCGTGCATTTAAGCCAGAAATTTGTCAATAATATGGAATAACACATGTTGCGTTGTATCAGAGAAGGTAATACATAAATGTCAAACCAGTCCCACTGACCAGAGCCTTGTTATTAGGGCAATTAGATTTCCAAAACAAAGACCTAGTTTCAGCCTTTGGGGCTGAGACAGCCCAGAATGAGTGCAATGTCTGCAACTTCACTGTCAAGCCTGCTGGACACTGAGCAGATCTGATTTCGATCCTTCTATCTCCCTTGCTCTGGAAAGAAACAAACTGTTTAAAGTGTACATTGCACAAACCATGCCTAATGCATGGCTGCCAGAAACAGGACCAGGAAATCTGTCCTCGAGTTCCCTGGGCCAGCTCAGTGCTGTGTTTCTAGCCGAGATGACCAAGGCCTCGGTTTCTCCCCTGAGACCTTCCTGCTGGCGAGGCGGCTCCTCTCCTGCCAGGCTGCATGACCACCTGGGGAGGAGGTCCAGAGGGGCTTGAACTCCCTCATCTTCCTCCATCCCCGCATCTCCGGTCTTCCAAATAAATCTGAACTCAAAACAAAGCGCAAGTCCTCTGCTCTCTGAGCAGAGAAGATACTTTGCCTCTGAAGCAGCCCATAACTGGTACATTTGGTTAAAGGGTACAAATAAGCCCTGCCTCAACCCTGCAAGCCACTCACGAACAGAACAGAGATAGTCTGCTGCATCCATGTTTTCACCAGCTCTACTCCCAGCTCTGATGTGATAATGAAACTAAAGAACAAACACACACAGTCTGACAGACCATCTTCTACAAACAGAAAACCCTTCGTCTGGAGAAAAGAGCCTTTGCTACTCTTACAATGACACATTAAGGATGCATTTGCTTTATGGCACCTCAGCTGGGGGTGGGGAGGGGCACAAAATGCAGGAGTTTAGCATTGCTTTTTCCATCAACCAGCAAGAAAATATTAACCAGAAATATATGTAAACAGGAAAAAAAATCTTCTTTGTTTTAAATCATAGCAGATATAGTTTTAAATTTGGAGACTGCAATAGCAATATCAGAAATGCCTAGAAAATAACAGAAAAAAAATTGATGAAATCAAATCTGAAATTTATGAAGGTGCAAGCAAGAGCCATTTGAATTACCCACACCCGTATGACTTAGGCAAAGGGGCTAAAGCATTTCTAATAGCATCTCTGTTCTCTAATTACAGTGGCACCACACGTAATTAAACCATGCCCACATTCTCGCTGTTTTCGATTAAAGAACATGATTTCAAAGTTGCAATAAGAAAGGAAGTAAGAGACTGAATTCGAGCTGAACTAATGAAGTAGAATGAAGAGTTTTGTGGCTTCAGTCATACCTGAACAAATAGATAGAAATAGCTGTAATATTGAAGATACTCTCTTTTGGAATGGTAACAAAATTGTGCTTCCTATGTATTGCTTGAAAGTTTGAAAGCATAAAAAGCATAGCAGGGACATAGAACTTTTTCTCCTAGATAATGTATAAACTTGTTTCAAATTCAGCATTTCTAGTAGGTATTCATCACTGGATACCTAAAAGCATATTTTCCACATCACTAAAAGCTGTTATCCCTTCCTGCATTTAAAAGGACACAGCAGAGTGGAAGAGACTTAGGATACAGCTGTAGTGCTGATATACCAGCAGCAGCAGTCACAGCAGGTACAACTGTATGAGCACAAACCAAGTCAAATGCAGACACACACAGTTTGTTCTATCTGAAGTAAAGTCTTCAGGCTGTGTTTTTTCTTTTTTTACTCCTGTCATTTCTGAAATAAATTTGAAATGTGCAACCACAAACACTTTTTTTTTGGCCTCTGATTATAACCTCATCATACCTTTCTGCTTCTAGACCCTCGTTTTTCAAATTCGCTGTCACATCTCTAGTAACTACGTGCTTCAGTTTAGCCTAACCTGTCTTTCTTAGCAAAGTTATGTTTTTTAAACTTTTTCAAAAGGTTTAGTTTCTTTCTTTATCAGGCCTTAACTCTGGATGTCACAGGAATCTACCACTATGGGTTTGCTGTATGTTTGCTGTATGTTTATGTTGTATTCTGAAATCACTACTATCTCTTCAACAAGTTCAGCACACTCTCAAAATCTTCCATGTTTTCTACTTCTTTCTGAAGCTCTTTATAAACCTCACTTCCATGTGTTTGTTTATTTATTTATTTATTTTATCTTATTCAGGATATCTTAAATTTCTCTTGCCCAGTTAAATAAAATGAAAGCAATCAAATACGCCTAGATTTATTTATTATTTTAATCTTATTTATTTATTTATCTAGGCATCTTCTTCTTTCATTTACGTAGCTTCTTACTTCTGTTTCTTTCTGGTACCCAGCAGCATGACTCATGGCTGGTTCACCCAGCCATGTTTCACATCTAGCCAATGAGAATCTGCAACAATGAAAGGAAGGTTCCAAATTTTCATTTCTTTGCCATTACTACATAAAAACATTTAATGTGATCAGTGACACTGAATTTTAAAATGTAATTAATGTCATTTTATCAGCTTTTACTTAGAAGATTCATATAATGGTATAAACCAGGTTTAGTCAGTTCACTAAAAATTCCAAAATATAAACAAATTTCAAAATAAAAACTATGATTTCATATTATCACATAATGATGTGCAGACAGAAGTTGTATTTATTTCATATAGGTGTCATTTCCAGACTACTTTTATTTTCTGTCACCATGTTTTGATTGATTAAGAGGACTGAGAGGTGATATACACATAAACCTTCTAAGTGGTGTAACAGAACAGATTTCTCACACGGACAGTAACAGCTAAACAGAGACAGAAAAAGAATAAACTATGCAAATGTCAAAAGTGCTCTATTAAAATGGGTTTTGTATTGATACTGAGCTAAGTATCCCATTTAGCACCCTAATGAACAAAAAGAATTTGAGAAATTAAGTTCTTATGAGTTAGGTAATCTGCCTAATATGCATTTTTAGGTCTCCGCAACACTGCAAAGAACGACCATATAGACTAACACTGCTAATCCTGCTTGAGACCACAAATGTAATGAGACAATTTAAGTAAGCCAGGGAATAAGCTGTGCTCTTCTGTGTGATGTTGAATTTCAAGAATAAAAAAGGAGCAAGAATTACCGTTAGCAGCCTTTGTAAAAGTAGCAGAAATACTCCTAAGAAAGGAAAAGCAATTGAAATTGTGAGAAGTGCATGCCAGAAAGTATATTAAAGCATGTCTGGAGAGAAGCAAAAATTGTATTTAAATTAGATAAATGCACTGTACCTTGCTCTTCTGCAGTGCAAATTGCAATGCAGTTCTAAACTGGTCAGATAATTTAAAATAAGAAGAATAGTGGAGTCTGTTTCCACATCACTGGCTATATGCAGAGCAAATTTTGCTGAAGTAATCCAATTATTCTTTCTACTATTTAATTTGATGGCATGCTGCCTCCAAATAATTATCAGAGAAGTTGGACGGATGTAAATCCGTAGGAATTATGCTGCACCAGCAGCTAGGATTCGAATACTGTGTAGGAACCAGAAAGTGGAACACTTCATTCCTGGATGATGTTATCATAAAACTTCTGCTCAGTGGTCCTCAGGCTCCAGCAGTTCCTCTAATGACTCTTATTGCAGTGATTTAAGATTTTATCTTCTCCAGATCCCTGGCATACATCTGGCTCATTGCCAGAGATGACCAGCAACACCTCCTCTGTCCCTATTCCCAGACAGGTATCAAGGGCAAATGGTCAGCAAGGGTCATGTTTGGTCAGTTCAAGCTACTGTAAGTAGGTCAATCAGGAGTTGTCTATGAGGGACCTGGACCTTTGCTGGCCAAATGTTCTGGAGACACTGGCTGCTGTGGTGGCACACGCAGTGCTTTTCTCTTCTGGACCTTACATTTTGGTAGGATGTGACATGATAATCATGGCTGCTCTCAAAAGATTAAATAAAAGAGAAAGATGTAAGAGTACTCCAGAAATTGCTTTTTTTTTTTTTTTTAACATCCTTTTTACTAGTAGGAACATATTTTTGTAGAACAGGTAAAAGTTATCATATATTTTTATTTAGGATCCAGTATGGCTCTGCTAGTCTTTAGTAAAGATTCCATTTGACTCAACAGCATAGACCTGCAGCCTATACTGCCTTTTTTTTCTGTCTCTTGGGAGAATAGGCAGTAAGTTTTAAATACCATCTGGGGACTGTATCTCTTCCATAGGGTTATTCAAGAGAATTGATTTCAAAACTAGCTGCTGAGTCACAG
>VXAL01002964.1:30430-52853 GCA_013399475.1 Chauna torquata
CTGTGGCTGTGGCCATCCAGCCAGTTCCTTAGCCACACAATAGTCCACCCTTCAAGTCCATATCTGTCCAATTTAAAGATCAGGATGTGATGTGGGACCGTGTCAAAGGCCTTACAGAAGTCCAGGTAGATGACATCGGTCGGTCTTCCCTTGTCGACGGATGCAGTCACTCCATCGTAGAAGGCCACCAGAATGGTCAGGCATGATTTGCCCTTGGTGAAGCCATGCTGGCTGTCTTGGATCTCCTCCTTGTCTTGCATGTGCCTTAACATAGCTTCCAAGATGATCTTTTCCAGGATGTTCCCAGGCACAAAGGTGAGCCTCACTGTTCTGTAGTTCCCTGGGTCCTCCTTTCTACCCTTTTTAAAAATGGGAGTGATGTTTCCCTTTTTCCAGTCCCCAGGGACTTTGCCTGACTGCCAGGACTTTTCAGATATGATGGCAAGTGGCTTGACAACTGCATCAGCCAGTTCCCTCAGGACCCTGGGATGCATGTCACTGGGCCCCATAGACTTGTAACTGTTCAGTTTCAGCAGGTGGTCTCGAACCTGCTCTTTGCTTACAGTGGAAGGGACTTTGCTCCCCCAGCCCTCATCTAGAGGTTCAGGGCCTCGAGAGATGTGGGAAGCCTGACTGCCAGTGAAGACTGAGGCAAAGAACATGTTGAGTACCTCAGCCTTCTCCATGCCTGTTGTTACCAGTTCTCCCTCCTCATTTGTCAGAGGGGTACACTCTCCTTGGCCTTTCTTTTCTGACCAATGTACCTATAGAATCCCTTCCTGTTATTCTTTTCATCCCTTGCCAAGTTCAGCTCCATCCGTGCCTTGCCTGATCCTGGCTTTCCTGATCCCGTCCCTGCACATCCAAACGGCATCCCTGTACTCTTCCCAGGCCACATGTCCCTGCTTCCACCGCCTGTGCAATTCCATCTTACACCTTTGTTTCACCAGCAGGTCCTTCCTCAGCCATGCCAGTCTCCTGCTTTCCCTGCTTGATTTCTTATGCATGGGGATGAAGAACTCTTGCACACTAAGAGAAGTGTCCTTAAAGAGCTGCCAGCTCTGGTCCATGATATTCCTGATATTCCTCCACTATTCATCTCCTTACTTATTTTACATGAGAGTTTTCTGGCTGCATATTGCAAAAGGAAGTGTATCATTAAATTCTTTTCAAAGTGACATTGCTGAGCATGTTGGAAGTATTTTCTGTGTTCTTCATGAATGACAGGCTGCATGTCCCAAGCATCAGCTGTGTGCAGTTCATTAGTGCTACAACTGCAGCAAATGAAATGACTGTTTTATAGGGCTCCTCAAAGGGATGAATAGGCAGTCAGCTTTCACTGGCTGAGGAAAGGATGAATCCTACCACCACAAACTTTGTGTTTTCTTTTTTTTTTTTTCTTTTTTTTTTAATAGAAAATAAATTGACAGCTAAGGAAGTACATATATGTACATATACATACATTTCTAAGAGACATGAAGATCTTTACAAGAAACTTTTCTAAACAGAGCAAAATGGAAAACAGAAAATTGTTTGCTGGAAACTGTTCTGGAAAACTCCTCTATTTTTCCTTGATGCTTTGCTTTATACTTTGTAGAGGAAAATCTAATACAAACTCAAGAGCACCCAATATCTGGAAAGGGTACAAAGAACCACTTGGCATGCAGGAGGTATACTTGAAGTTTCCTTAAATATATTCGTATATTTAGACTTTATATCTGACTTATAATTGCCAATTCAGGCAGTTTTTCTATCAATGTAGATGTAAGTGGATGCAGTGGGTTCAGTGCATTACCTGTAGCTCAGTTTCCTCAAACAGCATTAAACCTATGGTTTTCTATATGACCAGATTGTCGTGAACGGAAATTTAATCAGTAGATTAGTCTTGCATACACCCCAGTATTTTGCAGGCATAGATGGGGAAAAACTAGAGCATTAGTGACTTAGGTCTTGCAGGATAGAATAATTCTGAGGGTTAATTATCCTTATGCTAAAGTATAGGATATTCCTTACCAAAAATACTGTTTACAAAGACAGAATATTTTTAAAAGGTAGAGGGGTATGCTTTATAACATTCTTTATTTGTTCTCTAAAACCAATTTGCCAAGTTAAACCTAACTCATTAATACTTTCTGAACCTTTTGGAATTGGGGTGGAGGAGTGCCACAGGGGAAACCAAACTTCCCATCTGCCAAATTGTACTGCTGAGGACTACAAAATGAGATGTAAACAGACATACACATCAGTTTTAAGCATAAATGTGATTGGGTTCTTGCCAAAACAGCCTGCTTCTCCTGAGATATATCTGACAACCTCTCCCACAATCCAAGCCACTGAACTGTACCAAAGCAAACTTGTGCAGCCATGATACCATACACCAAAATGCAGATTTAAAGAACAGGAACGTGCCACTTTTGTTAGCACGTCCCACTGAAAAAAAAAAAAAATTGGAATCCAAACATCACTTGATCTTTCTGAAGGATCTCAAACCAGAACATCTGGCACCACTACTATAAACTTCTCATGTCTCATGTCTTCTTTGCTTCTTCCTTTCAATTTTGAAAAGGTAAGATGCCAGCAATGCTCATAACAAACTTCAAACCTCAAAGCAAATGACTTTAGGCTGGATAGACACTATCCACACTTCGTTTGTCTCTGAATCATAGAATATCCTGAGTTGGAAGGGACCCACAAGGATCATCAAGTCCAACTCCTGGCTCCACACAGGGCCACCCAAAAATCAGACCATGTGTCTGAGAGCGTTGTCCAAATTCTTCTTCAACTGCAGCAGGCTCACTGCCATGACCAGTTCCCCGGGGAGCCTGTTCCAGTGCCTGAATTTAGAGAGTATAGAAAGCCGGTTTCTGTGTTTGCAGTGTCTGGAAATTGTCCAACACAAAAGCAACTTTAATATGGTCACATGACAGAGTGTAAACTAAAGTCATTTCAGATCAGCTTGTGACAAGGGATTGCTCAGATATTGGGAGATTCATAATTAGACATAATTAATACACTAAAAATAACCCTTCTTTAATGGCTATCAGCAAGTGGCAGGTTAGACAAGACACTGTGTGGAGAGGGATACATGAGGACTGCAGACTCTTCATTCAGGAAACCAGATGTTGGATCAGCTGCATGCTTGCAACATTTCTACAGCTGAGTGCTTTCATAAGCATCTTGAAAAAAAAAAAAAAAAAAAAAAAAACTTTTTGACCATACTGAAATGGAGTTTCCAGCTCAAAGAGCAACAACAACAACAACAAAAGAATAAGCACAGTAGATAACAACTTTGGGCATATGATCCAAGACATAAAAAACAAAGCTGCATTGTTCTCGAAAAAGCAGAAATTATTTCTTCTAAATGGAAAAATACCTTTTGACCAATCTTATGCCTTTTACAATTTGCCTTATTTCTTCACAGGAATAGGTAAACTCCTCATTTCTTCACCAGTAAAAAATGCCGTAAATAGATCAAATATAGATTTGATGCAACTCAAGTGAGAGAAATACATCCTACAATACATGAAAGGAATCCTAAAGTAGAAAAAAAAATAGATATTTTAAAATTATATCTGAGAAAGCATCACTTTTATTCGCATGATAACCAAGTACTGTACCTGTTTTTTGACTTTTTCTTTAGTTGTTATCTATATTGTATATACATACTCCTACAATTCACCAGAGAATTACACAACATATTGGTGTGCTTGTAACACAGAGCATTCAGCTGAAACTGTCGAGACGGTTATAGTCTTTGTTAGCCAGAAGTCTGTTTGCATCTAAAAAAACTATTATTTATTACCAGGAATTTTTTAATCTCCCAATCTTCTGATACATTTCAAAAAGTAAAAGATTTTGTATTTTCCACCCTTCAGGCTGATAAGGGAATTCACGCCTTTTGAAGGACTTTAATGGTATATCACATGCATGTATAACCAGGTTAACATTGAAGATACAGGATAAGATTTCAAGTAGATGCAGTTCTGCATTTAGCTTATTAGGCTTATGTTTAAACAGACCTAGTTTTGTGCACTTTGACAGAATAAGGTTATAGATTAAATTAATAAATAAAGTAAACAGGGCCAATTAAGTGCATACTAACATTTCCCTAGTGTGCTTGTGGATACATTTGCAGCGTTGGGCAATTTTTTTCTTATGTTAAGTAAGCAAATCTGTTACAGAGCAGAGCTCTTTTATCACTTGAATATTTTTCAAGTCACAGGCTTGAAAAATGGTACACTGCAGGAGTTCGAGGTATTGCTTATAATATATTGCAAACCTTTGTTACCATTAAATTAATTTAAATACTTTAAAATAACCCAGAAATTTTAATTTATCTTCTAGGTGTATTTCACCTTGTGTGCAGCACATGGTCTTAATTCTTTTTTAAGATCCCATATGAGTACTGTGCAAAACAGTCATTAATTAAACAGCAAGAATGACAAAGAAAACTACTAAGATAAAACCATACTCCTTCTTGTGAAAGGTATACAACAGTGAGGATTACTAGACACCACACCACAGGAATGGCAGATTCCCCATGGGCAGCAGCATGGTGGGACCAGTGACTATTGAAATAACATAACTTTTGAAAAAAAAATCTCTTATGTAAGTTACTCATGACATACAAGAAGTTGTACTTGGACACTGACGGCCCTAAACACTATTTTGGCAATAACAAAAAATAAATCAAATAAACCAAAATTGTAAAATGCATCCTTTCAGGAAAATGGGCATTTCTACAGGCTTCTCACCTGTTCTCTTCTGCACGGTGAGTATAATGTCTTTCCAGTGCTATTCCATCCCCTCGTCTATGGGGTTCCAGATTTCTTTCACCAGCATCTCGCCAGGTCCCCTGCTCTGAGTGGGCAAGCCATGCTGTTCAGCAGACAGGCGACATTTATGTAGGACCTCAGTGTCTTTCACAAGAGAGACTCCTGCATGGAGTAATTGGCAGGATCTGGCCTTAGACTGTAAATTGGTGCATGGACTGTGCAACAAGCTTGACATTTAGGACCTCCATGACTGATTAGTGAATAAGTGCAAACAACAATAGTAATGTTTTTTCATGCTACTGTTTTAATTCATAATTTAATTCCAATATAATATACAGATCCCTTAACTTTTTAACTAAAGCCTCCAGCATTCAGCTATAGTTAGGTGCTGTGACTGTAAATTGCTCTTTTCTTCTCTAGGAGAAATAAATGGGAGAGCTAGGGTGAAATTTTCATTGACCTGAGCTTCAAGAAAGAGAATTTGAAGGAACAACACACAGCTTTGTGGCTATAAAACTTGATGCTTAACAGCTTCAGGTAATAGGCTGCATTTAAGGAGATTAATTCAACTGTGGTCAAATTCAGCCCAGAGTTCTTTCATTCCCCTGTAATTTCCAGCCATCCGTTGTTCAACCATTTAATAAACTGCCACTGCTTCCCAGGCTCCAAAAAATAAAAAAAGCATCAGGCAGATCGCCACTGAGGCTATAAAGACAAAAACAATGATTACAAAGTCCTCAACATTGTCGTAACTCTTTTCTGAAGGTAACCTAGCATGACTCCTGACACAGATAGATCATCCCATCCATGTGCACAGAAATGGACAGGCAAACCGAGTGTGTTTGTCCACAGCAGTTTTAATCAATTACAATTAAACCAATTTTGATCTTAAATGGTTCACAGGGAGGTGGCAGGCTCAAAAACTTAATCACGTACAAACACATACGCTGAAATAACAGTCATTTGATAATCCCATGCTGCTGTAATCATTACTCAGTGTTCTTTGTTCATTTTGCGCTCCCACAAAACAAGCATTTCCAAACATCCCTTTTCTGATGTACAAACATAAGGAGAGCAAAAATTACATGTGGGAACCTTAACTAAATGACAGTAGAAGTAATCAAGCTGAAAAACATCTGCCATTACTGGCTATGCAGTGACGTTTTCTGTAAGAACTGCAGTGTGGGAGTCTTATCTCATGAGCAAACAAAAAAGATATCCTGGCTTAGCAGCAGGAAGAACCAGCAAAGCCCAAGCCTTCAGATGCACATCAGACTTCACATGTTTGGAGACATTTTCTACTAGCTGTATTACCACAGTACCCAGAAGCTTTTTATTCATCCAGGACACTTGAGTACAATGTGATATAGTGACACAGGGTGGGAAATGTGCACTTCTTATTTAAGCAGAAAATGTTCTGTCCTGCTGCTGACTTGTATTCTGCTTAGAGCTCCTGCCAGCACTAGGCTCTTTGGAGCTGCTGCAGTTTCACTTTTGATATTTCCAGAAATTCAAATATTTCAACGTTTTGCTTATGCAGTGTGACAGTTTTGCCCCTTCCTACTGCCCCTCCATCTCTCCTTGCTGCTCAAACTCTTCCAACCCAGGCTGACCCTTCCCTGGAGCTCTCTTGAAACCCAGTAGAACAAGGCCATCCACTGTGGCCTGGAGTAAAGTCTGGGGAAGGTGTATGAACGCCAGCAGGCATAGAGACTTTTCAAATGGAAAGGGGAGACAGAGGCCTGATGAGAGCTTCTCCCCACCTGGAAAGAAATGAAACCCAGGCTGGGCAGCTCTGTCACATGCATACCTACAGGGCGACAGGGTGAATGTCGCAGACGCCAAACTGTCCTGCTTCATGCAAGAGGTGTGTTGCCAAATGTGGTCCACTTCCACAGCTCCATGGAGAGAATATCAATCTCAGGATGCAAACAGGAAGAAGCTATCTAGATGCAAAGTGTAAAAGCAATATCAAATTCTCTGCAGCCTGGGCGGGCAAACCCCGTCTCTTTTGCTGTTGCTTCTCCTCCTGTTTTTCATCACTATCTTCTCTAGTTCCTTCCCAACAAGAAGAAACAGAGGAAAGCAGCTTCCTGGTTTCTCCTGCACCAGGATCTAGGCGCCTATGTGTGAGGTCTCGTTATTTAAATAATTATTTAATTATTTAAATTTAAACAAATTTTACAGTGAAGTAGTGCTTGTTGTAAAAGCATTTCCCAAAGGGATTCAGTGACACAAAGCATGTTTTCCCAATGGGTAAACTGAGGTATAGGGTAATGACATGCATGGTCATCTATAGACCACAGAAGGAGCCTCACATTCCCCACAGCTTTCTTGTATCTCTATTACTAAGAAAGGCTGTTTACTCAGATCCACTGGCAGAATTGGAAATTTATGGCTAGATCCACTAAAGGGCTTAGACCTCACAACTTTAGCATTAGCATTGCATAACATTCCCTTACTTTCGAACATGTTGCCTATAGAGTGCTCCCATTGCCAGGCATCACTTTAAAGTCTTAAGAAAAAAATTTGGAGACAGGCTCTTTGTTTTCATCTTTGCATTTGGATGGAAGTAGACTGGCATCTTTAGCGGAAATTAATATTGCTCCCTTGGGTCACAGTGTCGAGTGTCTATATTTATTCGGTCTCCTGTGGGGCCTCATACCAAAGTGATATTCCAGAGCAGCCCTCTCCCCGTCCTCATCAGCCCCTTGTTTAACTGCAAATATAAAGGTGAACATGATATCTGTCATTAAGCAGTCTCTATCCCAAGGCTGGGCCAAGCTACAAAGAGGGTTGGGAGAACCACACAGGCCAGGCACAGTAGACAGCTAAGAGGAAAGGCTGAAGAAAAGGTAGGACTGGAAGGTAAGTCTGAAAAGTTACAGTTTTAGAAATGTGATATCTCTTTCGGTCACAGAATCACAGAGCGGTTAAGGTTGGAAGGGACCTCTGGAAGACATCTGGTCCAACCCCCTGCTCAAGCAGGGACACCCAGAGCAGGTTACCCAGGACCATGTCCAGGTGGCTTTTGAAGATCACCAAGGAGGAGACTCCACAACCTCTCTGGGTCCCTGTGCCAGTGCTTGGCCACCTGCACAGTACAGAGGTGCTTCCTGGTGTTCAGAGGGAGCCTCCTGTGTTCCAGTTTGTGCCCATGGCCTCTTGTCCTGGCACTGGGCACCACTGAAAGGAGCCTGGCTCCATCCTCTCTGCACCCTCCCTTCAGGTATTTATAGATATTAATGAGATCCCCCCGAGCCTCCTCTTCTCCAGGCTGAGCAGTCCCAGCTCTCTCAGCCTCTCCTCTTAAGAGAGATGTTTTAGTCCTGCCATTTGTCTTCACTGAGACTGAAAGCCCTAAGCACTCACCTTATAGATGTCTGTGCTACAATTTTCTTATGAACAAAAAAGTGCCAACACCTGCCCTTTCTTTCCTCAGTCACTGAAGTAGCTGAATTACTACAGGAGCAGTTTTCTAATATTTTCCCTGCCCCTTCAAAGGAAGCATGCTGTGCTGGTGAGAGATGGGTTGTTCATGGAGAACTCTGGCTGGGGAATGGCTGGTGAGACCCCATAAGGAACAGGAGCTGGGGGCCACATCGACACTTCATCACTGCCAATGAGTTCATCCCAAATCATCTTCAGGGGCAGCCACAATCCTTTCCCCCCTCAACCCCCAATCTCTGTGTATCTCCTGCCTTTCACCTGTTTCCAGCCAGAACTCTCTGTGGCTCTGACCCTGCCCTGTTGAGTTCCCACCACTTTTCCCTCCTCTCCCCCGCGTGTCCATGTGCCTTCCTCCCTACTGGAAACTGTTTAGAGATGTCTCAGCCTAATCCTTGTCTTTCTATTACTCATTATCCCCTCTTTGGGTAGAAAACCAGTCTCTCCCCCGCGTGTCCATGTGCCTTCCTCCCTACTGGAAACTGTTTAGAGATGTCTCAGCCTAATCCTTGTCTTTCTATTACTCATTATCCCCTCTTTGGGTAGAAAACCAGTTCTGGCTTTGATTTGTTCCTTTGAGGGTGCTTAAAATAAAATATTTAAACACGCATTGCATTGGAGGCTGAAATTCAAGTTCCTTCTCTTCCTAGCAAGGACCCTATGCACCAAAGATATTGTTAGTTGTGTTTCTGACCTAATGCTTACCAAATTATGCCATGAAAATGAGAATAATTTCAATTAAAGAGACACAGAAAGTCACATTTTCTTTAATCTACTACACAGAGTAATCTACAGCTAAAAGTTAGCACAGCTTCCTGGTTTCAACTGGGATATAGTTAATTTTCTTCCTAGTAGCTGGTATGGTGCTCTGTTTTGGATTTAGGATGAGAATAATACTGATAACACACCGATGTTTTAGTTGTCACAGAGCAGTGCTTACACAGAGCCAAGGACTTTTCAGCTCCTCATGCTGCCCTGCCAGCAAGGAGGTTGGGGGTGCACAAGAAGCTGGGAGGGGACAGGACCAGGACAGCTGACCCAAAGTGGCCAAAGGGATGTCCCACACCATATGGTGTCATGCTGAACAATAAAACTGGGGGGGTTGGTTGGCTCAGGTGTGTGCGTGGGGGGATGCTGCTCAGGATCTGGCTGGGCATTGGTCAGTGGGTGGTGAACAATTGTACTGTGCTTCACCTGCTTTGTATATTCTTTTATCATCATCATTATTATTATTTCCCTTCCTTTTCTGTCCTATTAAACTGTCTTTATCTCAGCCCATGAGTTTTTACCTTTTTTTTTTCTTTTCCATTTCTCTCCACCATCCTACTGCGCTTGCGGGGCAGGGAGGGAAAGTGAGAGAACGGCTGTATGGTGCCTAGCTGCCTGCCAGGTTAAACCACAACACACATTCAAACTGCAAAGAGGCATTTCAAACACTGATCTATGGCAGAAGTGCAAGTGCATACCACATATATTCAGTGGGCTATGGTTTACTGCTATTTCTTTGAGGCCTAATATGCATTTTAGATTGGATCCTAAAAGAGAGTTGGATAAAAGTCAAGTTTGCAGAACCAAGGCATTTCATTGTGAATGAGACCAAACTACTCCAGATCCAAGGACTTGCTTCAGTGAAATGTTAAAAACATCTCCATAAAATTTTCTTGCCATCCTCTGGGCTATTTGGGCAGATCTGGGAAAATTAGTTGGTATCCCTTTTAGTCGGACTAGGTCAGAAGTCAAGCAGTGGTGTGTAATAGCATTCCAGCAACAACTTACCAGAGCCAAAAGGTCCTGCTGGGCCTTTAGAAGCTTACAAAACCTCAGAAGCTTCCCATGCAGAAATCAGCAGCTTGCTTTTCCTTGCTACAATATTGTCAACGCTATTTCACATTTTGTCTTTCATTGCTGTTCATTAGTCCCATTGCCTCTCACCTTCTCCTACTAGTAGAACCCCAGAACAAACCAAGTCTTTCCTTTGTGCTTGTTATACCGTTCCCTCTCTCCTTCTCACTTCCTGCTTCATCTGCTCAGCTCATATCCCAGCATAACCTTCATCCTCCTATGAATGTTCCGTCACAAATTTCAAACCAATCCAGAAAAGCCCTTGCTTTAAATTGGAACAAATTCTTTCAAGAACAAATAAAATGTAAAAACTAATGTGACAAGAAACTGGTTACACACTACTTGCATACTGTATTCCTTTCCTACACGCTTCAGCTCTTCTTTGTCTTATACTATAAACTCTTCAGAGACAGGATTATTTTTAAACAGTGAAATCCTATATTTATTGGAGGTGGCAGCAGAACTCCTATTGACTTGAATGGAATCAAGATTTCATCTTTTTCATGGTTACTCCTCAGTAAACTGCTGCTCTTTATCGAGATACATTAGAGTTATATTTGCAACTGTTAGCACACTGATGCTATAGGTAAAACCAAGCCAGAAATTTATATTCAGTTTAAAGAGGTAAACTCTCCAGGATATCTATTTCTAATACATCAGAAGATAACACAGTGAGAAGTTTACTGTTCAACTATTTTCTTTAATGATTTTATTGTCTATTCTTTGCTGTATCCCTAAGCACTAATTAGGAAATTGCTTTGACGCAGAGCTTTAAAAATTGTCAAAGAAGCATTGTTGGTGTCTTTGCCATTGTCATTTGTGACCACTTTCAAATGCCTTTTCAATCTCCCTTTTTTATACTGATTTTGAAATCTCTAAGGAACTTAGCAGCAAAGCAAGGCTGCATCATTAAAGGCAATTGACTTACCAAAGCTATCGTCTTGGAGAAAAACAACAACAACAAAAAAAGACATAAACCTAACATAAAGCACATGTAAATAGAAACACATTTTGCTCCATGATGGAAAAAAAAATATGGTTGGTTTGTTTTCTTTGTTTGGATGTGTGTTTTCCAAAAGAGTTAAATATGTAAAAGAGATTTGGTGTCCTACTATTTTGCAAAAGCCATACTTCTCAGATAACTTAAGTACCTCAGCAAATCCATATTACCAAAAAGCAGAAGAGACTTGGGCAATGATGGAAGAAGGACATTGCAATTAAGCAGTTCTTGTATATAATTTTTTTCTTTAATAAACTTACTATGTTTGCAGCTAAAAAGATATATTTTTATGGGGTGCTACCAGTTTGTTTGGTTGGTTGGTTGGTTTTTTTTTTTTAGTTGTTGTTGTTTTTGTTTTGTTTTGTTTTGTTTTGTTTTTGTATTTTAGTTTTCTAACTCTTTGTGAGGGTGGAAATCCAAATGTAGGTAGTATGTAGGGTACCATAGCGTACTTCTGTCAGTGTTTTAAAGCTGTAATGTAGACATACTTGACCTCCGTATATAAACTGTTAGAACTGAAGGGCCTGGGGTTTTTTTGTTTGTTTTTTAGCAGGCAGCCTGACATATGAACTAACTCAGTTTATCAGCCACAAATACGGAAGCCTAAGAGAGGGAAAGATGTCTGTTATTCACTTCCATAAGTTCTCTCAACATAGATCTCTTAACTGTCACAAGAGAATTTTCATTCAAAACCATTGTCATGCTGGTTTTGAGACAGCACTTGCATCAGTACCTACCTCTTCCCTTCTGGAATAGCATCATCCACCTTCTCCAAGGTCTGAGGCACAATGCAAGAGAAGTGTTTTGAGCTTTCAGAACAAACTAAACTGGGAGATACCTCCTCTGTGATTCTCATTAGGGCTTAGGTGAAAATTGTTGCATTAAACCCTGTGGCAAGCCACAGGGATCAGAAGCAGCAGTTGAGCAGAGAAGCTATGAACATAGGAACTTTTATCATAGGTGTCTGAAGTGGCAGCTAGAAAATTGAACCCTTTTGTGGACCTTTGCCTATAAGATTTATAAGTCCCTTCGATTTCTTAATTTATATTTGCCTGAAAAGAATCTCTTAACTCCATTACCCACCGGCATTCAATGTGACATCTGTGATCATTTCCTAGAGCAGACATTCTCCTCCCAGCATCTTAAGACAGTCAGTGGCTTGCAATTAGTGACCACTGGAGTCCATGGACTAGATAGAAGGCAAAAGATCAGTGGTGGATAAAAAAGGCAAGGTTACTGTGACAGAATTAAATCTCTCTCATGATAACTGCTACCACCACTGCAGGGAGAAAAGAAAAAAAAAATCACATTAGTGTAATAGTTTGACATTAGTGTAATGGTTTGAATGGCAGTAAGAAATATTACGCTTAGAGGAAAAAATATATAGCAGAATTTATTACTAATGTCAGATTAGGATCACATCACTATCACTCCCCAAAATGTCAGTTTCCTCCCTTTCTCCACACACATACAAAAACGCAAAAAAAAAAAAAAAAAAAAAAAACAAAAAAAAAAAGGGGGAATAATTTTTAAATCTGATTCCTGAAGTGAGATAAGGTCATGGAGATGCATACCATATTATTAAAAAAGATTCAGTAAGGGTTAAAGAAAAACTAAAATCCCATCTTCTAGATATGGCAGGTACTTAAGTGCAGGTACTTATGGCAGTACCTTAAGTGCAGGTACTTAACATGATGGCTCTATTACAGCTTTCTAGAAGATATTCACACATCTCTATTTTAGAAAGAGATTGAAAGTGAAATACAGGAGCTGTGGAATTAAGCACTAGAGGATTTCCTAAGGAGACAGAACTTGTTATCCCCTTTCCCACATCTCACAATGTACAAACTTTGGTCTGAAAGCTGCTTAGCACCCTGTGTTATTTGAGCTAACACGTCCTGCCAATCTGCATCTATACAGTTCTGCCCTTTGAATGTTCATCATGCATTTCTTCCCCCTGCTACCACAATAGCTTAGAAATGTGTTTTGTTTTTCAAGAGAAGTTGAAAATGTGTCCGAGTAAGAGTGTTGCCAATGCTCATCTCAGCACTGGCATCACTAGCAAAGCTGATATCGTGCTGTGGAAACCGTATGACAGATCTGTTCATCTCATGCTTTAAATAAGTCACTTGCTTTTTTGGCCACAATTTCATATTTCTTCAGATTTTCAGAAGTAAATCAGCAATTGCCAGTAAAGTGGCAGGACTCTCGGGATTGCAAAACTGCCATTTTGCATGATCCAGAGGCTTGGACAGCCACTATGGCTGTTGCTGCAAACACTGAGGGTAGGACTGGGGTCTGTTTGTGGCGTAGCTAGAGGAGCTAGGATGGACAAAACTCTTGTTACAGCCCCTGGCAGCAAACAGTGCTCCCAGGTGCACCCCCCGCACCCCCCATCACCTGCATTCGCTTTCTCTGAGAAATGGTGCAGGTTTTAATGCCAAATGCTTCAGAACATTTACCATGTATTTGCTTCATGCCTTGCTGCCTCCCTTCCAGCTCATAACCATAAGTGGTGGGTTAACGCACCTGCACCACGCGCTATTCTCCAAAGCAGGAGATGAGCAGCAGCCCTGCGCAGCAGCTGGGTACAGCATCCGCAGCAGCGGCCGGCTACTGCACTACATAGGTCATGCACGGGTAGAGATTATATCATGCATGGCAGTTTTCTATGAAGCCACGAGTTCTTCATCTGCCCAAATGTTGAACCTTCGCACATGGTTCTCAAGCACCAGCATGAAACCCCAAATGGCTTGGGCAACTGAAGACACCTAATGCCTAAATTACACTGCTAGTCAAGCCCTTACAGACCCTTCTGCAGTGTGGTACCTTAAACTTCTAAGGATGAAAGGCTGTATCTACATCAGCAACTTTGGAAAGATATCAAACTGCATTAAAACGTACCCCCAGAAGAAACCTATTATACAAGGTTCCAAAAGAGAAATCTCAGAAAGGTATTTAGTAAATCATAAAAAGAATCACTTAGAGTAGGATTATGCATCTTTCAGCTATATATCTAAGCAAGTTGCTTGGAAAGAAACACTTCATTATATAAGCAATGTAAATATATATATATATAAATAATTTGACTGCCTCTTCTAGTTGTGTCAGCACACGATCTTTAAATCTCCTGTAATGCAATACTGCCCTCTTCTGGTGTGATTTAATACGCACAGAATTTTTTATGCAATTAAACAGCAAGCTTAGAAAGCTTTTTTTTTTTTTTTTCCCCCCCCCTTTTCAAAGGATATGTTACTTTCTGCTTTTCATAGAAAAGAGTTTTGGGAAAAAAAAAGACAAGTTAAAACACAGGGAATATTATAAATATTAGATTCAGTTTTGTAGGATGTTGACCTAAAGGTGTTTATTAATGTTGGCTTTCAGTAATCTGTTAATAGTAGAGTTTGTTAAATTCGAAGCAAAAAACACCACAAAAATATTGCATTATGATTGCTCTTACTGATTACAGAATGTAAAACCACTGTAGCATTTAGTAAAGAAAAACAAAGTGAAGGCTAAGACAAGAACTAATTCAACTCTGAGACTTTAAAAATAAATACTTAAAGTGGTTAAAATGCTGAGCAAAATCTGCTTTCAAGCTAACATATACAGATTGATTGTACAGATGTGAGAATAAATATGAATAATATGAGTAAACAAACTGGTCTGTTATTCTCTCTTTATCTTTACTTGGTTTAGCCATGACAGCAACCTCTCTCCAGTTGACCTGGTGTCTACAGCTAACCTGTTTTGCTCCTGTTTGTCTTCGTGGTACAACCGTAGCTTTACACCGATAGCAGTGACAAGCAGCTGTTCTCGGCAGGGTGAGGATTTATGGCTAGCACAATGGCACAGTGCAGGGAAATACTGGCCTGCTACGAGAGCAGAGGCCCTGACAAGAGGGCACAGGAGGCAGCGCAGAGGAGCGGGATGGCGAGCAATGGGGCCCACGCGTGGCACTGGAGACCCCACGGCTGCGCACGGCTCCCCAGCGGTCACTTCATGAAACGGAGACCTGGAGCTGGACAACACTGGTCTGACAGGTAACAAAGAGAACACAGAACTAGAATCTGACATAGGCACGGTATCACATACAGGAAATTTGGATACAAGCTGCACCTGCAGAACAATGAAGAGAAAGACACAAAAGCACATGACCCCAGGTAGGTCCTAGGAGGACAAGAAGACAGCAACATCAACAAATTCTTTCCATGAAGGACTCCAGAGGCTTCAGACTCAGCATTACCCTCTCCAGCAGTCAGAAGCTGCAGATTTAAGACGCAGGGGAAACAAAGGGAGGTTGATCATAACTCCAAGAGAAGGAAAAGAAACTAGGAAATGCCTGTTACAATTTTAATTGTATTATTACTGTGATTTTATAAAAGTCCTCTAACTGCTCTATTGTTCTTTCCACCTTCCAAAGAGGGAAAAATACCTAACACTTTCTAGGAACTAGGGATCAGTGAGACTTCACATCTTGACAAGGAATCAAATGAAAACTTTAGTAAAAATGACCACTTCCATCGCACTGGTTTAACATTAGAAGATGGAACGGGTCCTTGTCATAGACACGCAGGTGATCCTATGCCTGAGAATCAACTGCTTTGTGCACGAGCCGCAGTTTTCAGAGAAAGTTGTACTAAAGGTCTGGAATTCACCAACACAATTTCAGAAGTGAGAGTCTACAGTAAGGAAACTAGTTTGTTTCTCAAGTGTCCCGATTTTCAGAAACTCAACATGAAAAGAAGACATTAGGCTTCAAAAACCAAAGTACACAGAAATCTGTTCAAACAGAACATACTAGAGCTGAAAGCTCAAAAGGATGTCTGAAAGAGGAGACTAAAGGGTGTATCAACAAATAATAATAATGTAGGTTTGTCTGCAAGGATAATTTCTAAATTTGTGGAGATCATCCATGTGTACTACACATTTGAAGTAGGCCAGTCAAATAAGAAGTATAGCAGCAGCAGGATGGTTCTGTGTTGTCCAAAATTAGGAAACCATAATGAATTATATTTCAGATGCCAGCAAAATGGCAAGGAAATACTCAAATTGGGTGGGGGGGACAACACTGGAACATTTAGAATATATTGATACACCTTTGCTTCTCAGTTTCCTCTCTTTCCAGCCAATGATCATCATGGCTGCTGGTGAATGCATGAAGGAAGAAGGAGAGGAAACATTTCACTGCTTTTCTCCAGCACTGAAGCAGTTTACAAAACATTCTGGCAAGGTGCCACAGATTCCTAGCCTGCAGCACCAGAGGATGGAGCTTTACTGGGGAGATGTAAGTTTCTTAAGCACCCCTACTAAATCTCTGAAAAGCATCACAGAATACAAAAGGTGGCAATCAAAAGAATCTAGAAAGAAGATATTACCATCATACTAAAAAGCACTGATGAATCAGTATTCTTGGTTACCTACTGATCATAAGCATGGTCAGCAACACCACAAGCCTGTTGCTAAACAAGCTCGCTTTACTTGAACAGAGTAATTCATGAAGCTGACAAGTACTCTAAAGTTACAGAAGCAAAACAGGCATTTATCAAGCTAGCAATCTAGATATTACTGAATTTTACCAAAAGGATATTAAGAAGCACTTAAAGCTTTAATGATCCAATAAAAAGTCCAAGGACCTTCTCAACCAGGTTTATGGAAAGTGACTTATACATCATTCAAGTGTTGCCGAAATAATTACTGGCTCATTAAGGCAGAGCTCTGTATACACCTCTAGGAAGGACACAATTCCTTTACTTTTCATAATTGATTAGTAAGTCCCACAAAGGTAGAAGCTTTCAATTTTAATCGATTGCATAGATCATGGAAGGAGACACTCCTGAGGAGACAGATTACTGTTTAACGAGTTAAAACAACTTTAATCAGAACCGAGCACATTTGTTTAAATTCCCAATTTGTTTTCAGGCTGACCAGTACAGATGAATTAATAAAATAGCTTAGAGAGGAGGAGAAAAAAAAAAAAACCACTAAGTTGCCAGCACCTAAACAAGCAAGAGACAGTACTCAGCTGAACAGAGTGGCCCTGGTTCCTTTTTTTTCCTCTAAATGTAAACCAATTCCCAAATTTCTAGGATGGCTGTTTTTCAGTTTTTCCTGCATATGGGATTAAGAACTTCAGGTCTTCCAAAGGACTGCACTGGTCTTGAGACCTCCTCTAGACCAAATATAAAAAAGCCTGAAGTTCCAATTCACCAAATCCTTCCTTGCAGGGATTACAATTGCAGTATTGCTAGTCAGCTTAGCCTACCCACATGCATTTTTCTAACTGCTAACAACATTCTGCAGCATTGAGACACAGCTTCAGTAAGAAGTGTGACTCACTATTTGCTGATCACCCTTGCTATTCTTACCTCAAAGTTTTCCTTATTTATTTTGACCCAAATATTAGCTCTGTTCAGGGTTAAACCAATCTCAGTATTTAGAAAAAAAAGTAAAATTGTTCTGGAGTATATAGCTCAAGCTATATACTCAAGCTCAAGCTTCTGTGCCCTCCAGAAGAAATTAACCCTTCCCGTAAGTGCTTCAAAAGTAACGCTGGGCCCAAAATAGCTTCCATGTGTCATGAATAATATCTCATCTTCCAACCCTTACAAAAATTCAAAATTTAGCAAATTGTACTACTCTATCATTATTCCTGAGATTCAAAAACAGTCTTTATTATGAAGTCAGTGACCTAACTATGAATAAACTGATACCTGAATTTCCAAATAACTTGATACTTGTACAGAAACACAGAAATCCAAGCAAGCAGAAACCACCAGAAAAAAAAACATTTTATTGCAACAATGTCCCCATCATCAACTGAGATGGCAAAAATCAAGTTTTAATACACTTTGTATTTCTACCTTTTTATTTACGTAAATATAAATTCAAGAGTGTAAAATAAATCCACATATAAAACACAGAAGAAACATTCTCTTTCAGTGAATGCAAAAAAAATCCTTACATACTGAATAATCATGACAAATCATCCGTTGTCTGTTTTTCCAAGTATGCAGGAGTAAAAGAACACAGTTTATTTTCCAAAAGCATCCTGTAGAGAGTCCTTAAAGTATTTAAGTAATATTCAGTAATCTCAAATTCTTGAGTTTATAGATGTAGATTCCAAGAAAAGGAGGAGAGAGAAAAAAACATCTCAAACTTCAGATGATTTGAACTCCATCGAAAATAACCCATTTAAAACAAGATTATGCTCAATTCTTACAGCTGAAGCATCACAATTGCTTTATTAGTAACATTATTTTGGAAAACTATTTCTTAGGAGATTTTCCTGCTTTTAAAATAAAGTCAGTATTTATTTCGAATAGTATTGTTTACTTATACTGTAAATATATTGCGGAAAGTAACTCCACATGCTGGTACAACAGGCCTTCATGAAGTTCCACTTAAACATTACTATGATGTACCTTTAAAAAAAAAACAGGGACTACAGCATGAAATGCACAATAAAGAGTCAGTGTCATGGGATTATGCATCTTATTTGGAAGTCTACATTGGACAGTTAGACCACATATTGGCTGGTTATAAATACTTGGAACCTTTACTATTTTAGAAAAATACGATTATTTTGTTTTCTCATTATTACACAAAAAAATATTATCAGTATTATAAATGCATTGTGCAGGATATTTCTTCAAGAGGAATGTTTTTCACTGGGTCCAACAGGCAGATTGTTCAAATGACTGTGGCTTCTAATGCATATCATGCTGAGTTCTTAATAAGCAGTGTTTTCCCTCATGGTTAAGTTACAACAGAGAATGAAGAAATTAAGATGTTAAAAGCAAACAAAGTTAAAAAATGAGAACTGAAAATAACTTCACAACTAGAAGAGGAAAAACTGTAGAAGGATTTCAAATCAGCACTATTGTGGGTCCCCACAGTTGCACTGCTGCTCTTAGGTTTCCAAAAGATGCAAATGATTTTATAAATATTTTTGTGCTAAGAGCCATGCTCAGAAACAAAATACAGGCTAGCACAAGTCTACCTTCTTGGAGATGCATGTTAAGTATAAAATCCACTTACTAAAGTGCATTTGCCGAACAAATTCTAACTTCTACTATAACAGCTATTCCAAAAAGCAATACAAACTAAACTTTGTTGAAGTTCTACCTCTACTTAAAAGCGGTAAATATAGATGACTGAAATCTAAATTACAATCTCGTATTACCGAACATTGTGTCTCAATGCTGTGAGCTGTAGAAATAAACAGAATATACTGTCCTAAACTTCCCACAAGTGAGGAAATGCCTCTAGTTAGAAATACTGAAAGTGTAAAATGTAGTTAAGTATAAGCAGAGCTGAAGTAAGCATTGCTTTGCTTTTTATTCAATATGATGTTTCTTTAAGGCTCTGAGAGAAGCTGTTACTTTTCTCAAGATCTTTTGGCAAAAACTAAATGCAAAAGTAGCAGGGCCATCTGACATTTCAGAACTTGTATTTTTGTATTTCATTAAAGCCAGCTCATTCAGTGTCTGTATACATTTATTGCACTTGTGTTGTTGGAATACTTCTATACCAACACAGTAATGATTGCAACAAAGCCATAGTAAAATAAACTTTTAAAAGGGTCTGATACCAACACTAGAAGATAAGTGTCTGCATGTTTAAAATGTTCCCCTAATAATAAATACAGACAAATTGCTCAAGTCAGATGCACATGTTTAACAATTATTTAGCATATATAAAATTTCACTCATCCTTTTATCAATACAAATCTGTCAGGGATCAAAAAGACTTACCATGCAAAATATTGATTAGTGCTGCATAATGGAATATATACTTCTATCAGAGTTAAAACAGCATTTTCAAAATTTAAAGAAAAATAGATTTTTAAAAAGGGATTCTATTGTTGAATGCAAGTCTTCCTTGTAGCAAAGACAAGATAGAGATAAGTTACGATTTAACGCTGTACTTCAGTCTTGATGTAAGACTAATAATAATTTGTCCACCTATTTCTTAATAAATGCTACATTTTCAAGAATAAAGGAACTATCAGTAGGCATTACTTCTACTTAAAACGAGTTACTTCTCTCTGTAATAGGTCAAGTATGCTTTTAAAGATTCAGGTAATGGTAGACTCATAATCTTCTCTCTCAATAGGTTTCGAGGAGGCTCTTCTGGCTTCAAGGCCTCACTGTGATCTTTATCCTCCTCCTCTTTGTTATCATCTTCCATTCTTTCATCTTCTTCACTATCTAGAGGCTGAGGAATGAGCTGATTACCAACAAACACATAGGTGTTAATCCTGCGTCTACGACACCTCCTGCGCTTTCGTTTCGGAGGAGCCTTCTGAGCAATGCCCTTGGCTTTCATCTCCTCATTTATGAAGTTTCTAAGGGTGCGTCTGATATATATTCGAGCTAGGTCCTGGAGATTCCTAACAGCACATGGAGCTAAAAGGAAAGAGAGTTATATTCACTAAGCAAAATTTCCCTATAAAAAAACATTATCTGCAAGACAGTGATACTTATGTTTAAGAACAAATGAAATTTTAGCACATGATGCAATATACAAATGAAACAAGGGTAGACAGATCTTGACAAACCCTGTAGCACCTTCACTACTGAAAAACATCCCTTACTCCAAACATACTTAGATTTGGATTCAGATTTGAGCTGAAGATGGCTTATGGAATATGATTAATCTTTTAGAGAAAATACACAGTCCAAGAAATTAAGAGATCTTTTGACAGACATGTGAGACATAGAAAACATGAACAGATTAAAAATCAATTTAAGAAAGCACACACCAAATACTGACACCTTTTAGGAATCTGGCACACCTTGGGACCTACTGCTGGAACTCTCTTAAGATCCTGCTGCTGGGAAAGTCTCCTCCACCATGTCACATTGGTTTAGGAAAGTGCTTTTCTTCCCTTCCCTCTTCTACCCACTATGCTCTCCCCTGCTTCCTGCTGAGCCCAAATGATGATGGAGAACCATGTCAACTTCACAGTTGACTAACCTGGCAAATCACCCTTATCTTTGCAGCAGACAAGGAATCAAAATTTCTGAGGTCCTGAACAAAAAAAGGCAAGTAACAAAAGGCCAAAAGCCACATATTTTGCAACGATTAACAGGTGTCGATTAACTGTTGCTGGGCTGGGGGATGACCTGCCTTAGATGACCTATGGCTGGGCAATTCAAAGGAAAACAAACCAAAAAAGGCACACCAACCACACCTGCAGCCTGTTCAACTTTGTCATTTTTGTTCTACACAAAACAGAACAAAATTTATGGGGAGTACAGCAAAGGAGAATTTAGTGAAAAAATTTTGATAAAAACACTTCCAGTACAGCATTTAGTTTAAAATTTTGTTGTTGTTTCATACGCTGACTTCAGCTTCATGCTAGCTACTCAAGTTTGAGTCAAAAAAGACGTTTATTACTGGCAATACTGATTGCAGTTAAAGCCAACAGAAAAAAGCCAGCCTGATCAGAGGAAAGAAGTGTATCTTACTGATCTAATTTTACAGGGAAACTCCAGTCCCTACTGAATTTGTAATTATTTCATAGTGGCAAGTTAGTAGCATATTTGTATGTTATTTCCTTCCTCCTCACTAAGGAGTCATTTTGAGAGTATTCTATTACAAAGCTATTTACAGGAAACACCTTTATTGTACCACAGCTCAGTTCTGAATGCTGCTGGTCTGTACTGTTTTCATCTGTAACATGAGAATTCACAAATGGTAGTAAAAGAACACTTGAAAATCCTCCTCTATCTTCTAGGGAATTAGGTTGTATTAAATCAGTGAGACCAGAAAGTAAGTTTGATAAGCCACCTCTGTATTTCACTGTTAGTTATGATACATTCTATCTATTCTGAAGCAAGGAACAGATGAAAAAAATCTTGTATTAAGTTAATTTTAGGAAGTAGCTTCTGAGGTCTGAAAAGCAAGCGTTGAAGTGAACAAGATTAATTATTTCTGCAAATAAATGATTACGTAAGTGAAAGGATCATCTACACTTTGAAGAAAAAAGGTAACTATAATAAGGAATCATCCTCTGCAAGATCACACGTACCCTCAAAATTAATAGCCACACCAGTAGTTATAGGCAATGCAACTAGATATGACATCCTGGACTCCTGAATGGTTTATACCTGTTTTGCATTTAAAAATTGTGCATGGAGGCAAGAAGCATGTGAAGAGTACAGGGGGATTAGTTCACATTGGTCATGTTAACAGAACAAAATATGAGAGAAAAGCTGTTACCATCTAGTTTCTTTGCTGGATTTAAGTTCCCAGATGCTACTGAAGCCCTGTGTATTACTCTACTCCTAGCTCTGGCTATGCTAGGCAGAAAATTTCATCCCTATACCTTCCTCTGTCTTTTTTTTTTCCC
>VXAL01002965.1:0-12858 GCA_013399475.1 Chauna torquata
CTATTCGGTCTCCACTCCAATTGGAACAGTAAAATTTTGAACTGAGTCACCTCCTAGGAAACAGAGAACTCAAACCTGTTTCACATTGTAAATAGTGACTAAAATGCCAGAAAAATTCTCATTCTTGAAATTAGTCCAGTGTTTTCACCAATACAATTCTTACATGACCTTGGGAGTTCAAAGGGTGCTTGCTCTGGTTTTGCTGTTTTGACAGCTGATTGAAGAAATATTTGAAGGACTCTATCAGCTTGAGCCTCACAAGGCTGAATCAGAAGTTGTCTTCGCATTTTGAATGAACCTTTGAAGGAGGTAAAAAGCAACTCCAGCCTGCAATTATACTGCTGATAAGATGTTAATGAAGAGAAGCACTGAATAGAGTCTGCAAAGTAGTTATAATCAGGTCTTGTTGTAATTAAAATTGTCAACAAATTGACAAAGACTCTTAGTGACTTGTACTCAAACTGCTGGTAACTGGAGCAAGTAGCATCTGTGCACACATGAAGGCCACCAGCTGAAGCATTGCCTCCTTACAGGATGTATTTTTCCTTAGGAAATTTTCCATATACAGGGTCAAGCTAAAGGTCCTGCTAGCCTAAAGCATTAAGTCTACGTAAGGCCAACCGCATCTGTTTTGAGAAAGTGTAAGTGAGGAAAGCACAGAGTGATGCTTTGCCTGTCTGCTTCCCCTGGCAATACACAGTTTCAGAACTTGCTGAGCAAGACTTTTTTGCAGGTTTCTAAGCTTCTAAAAGCTTCTGGATACTTTTAGACCTACAAAGGACCTGAACCTTCTCTGGATTGAAGTACCTGTGTGTATGTTCATATACCTGTCTAAGCACCTCGATATCTCAGTCTATACATATATAGCTCCTTATGCACGACTGTGTAACAAACACAAGACCTAATGTGTAATCTCAATGTTGTGTATGCATAAGACAAAGCATACATTCATACAATGGTAATGGAGAGGATCTGAAAGCCATTTAGAGTCTTTGTAAAATAGTGTAATTCAATAAAAAAAAATCTATGATAATTTATTTGCAGTAAGGGTCCAGCCCAGGGAAACTACGGAATTTCACAAGGAATTGGATGGGGTTGGGTTAGCATGCAAGGCCAGGCTATGAACAACTATGGAGGAGATTTGGTTGCCTGACTTCAGTTTTTCTGAACCAGATCATCTCTTCTTGGTATAATGTTATACTTTTTTCCTTCTCTTGTTACATCAAAAGTTCATGGAAAATCATTAGCAGCAGTTTCACTACCTTCAAACGGTATCACCCCTTTTATTCCACTGTAGAGAAAAACACACTGTGTAACTCTTAGCCTTTCATCCTCAAGTATTTGCCACTTAAAAACAAGTTTGAAAGCAACTTAAAGAAGAAAGAAGGAGAAGAAAAATAGCCTAGGCTTGAGGGAGGGTTGGAAATAGCCCACATCTATTTCTATAGATAGATCCCTTTGCCTATGGCATATAACCTCCAAGTCAAGACAGACTCTAGCATGAAGTGTGAAATAACTCCTTGCTTTTGAATAGGACAAATGCAACATGATGTGATTAAAAGGATGATTGTAATATTGTATGTCCTGGAACATTAATAAGCTGGCATTACAAATGCTCCCTGGTAACCGGTTTTGACATCAGCATTATTAAATGTTAATCAAGGAAGAGGAATCACTAGATAAACATTAAGTGATAGTGATCACGGAGTGTTAGTAAACATGGAAAGAAACAATGCGTTCTAACACGTGGCTAGAGCTGGAATCTGCACCATATATCTTTCTAATTGTTACTACATCTCTGCTCCTCCGAATTGCTTGCATCATGGAGCATTTTGGGAGGCTTTTCTTCTAACTTTGGATGGGGGAATTGGAAAAGAGAATTTGCTTTTCTGCTTCAGTTTTGCTTCATTGTAGAGCAATAAATAAATAAATTGAAAAACCCCCTCACATTGATAGCAAGATTTGTGAGGCTTGGAAGTTTGTAATTACTTGCAAAATTTTTAACGCCTTCTTTAAAGGCATCAATTATTAGTCCTGCTAGAAGTAAAGAAGCACAAATGATGGAGGAATGCTCTGAATAGGGATGTTTTCCTTTTTTTTTTCATATTACCTTTTATCAAGCTCAAACTGAACTGAAAAATGTGTTTTAAAAGTCTGCATTCAGCAAACTCTTGTTACTAAAAAAATTTTTAAAAGTTTTTATGCATCTAGTGAAAATGTACTGGGTTTCTTCAGGATTAAAAATAGGCAAGTCAAAACAAAACAAAAGAAACAAACAGTGTGCTGGTTGCTCCTGAAAAGAAACTGAAGGGTGACTTTACGGCAGCGTTCTGCTTTCCTCTGCCCTGCTGGTGGCTTATCGAGGCTTACACATTTTGTAGGCTGTGAGAGAACAGCCACACAGTTCCTCTAACGTATGCTGATTGAACATTTCTACCAGCTCTGATTCACCTGAGAGGCATCGCAGTCCTGCTCTACTTCCTCCCCCTTTCTATACCACTAACATGCCCCAGCCTGGGGGGCTTTATGGTATGTGAGGATCCTTCCCTGATGGGGAAATCCTTAGTGGCCAGTTTACAGCAGCAGGAGATAACCTTTAAAACACTAGAGCAGTTGGAAAGGGGGGTTAGTCAAGATTTTCCTAAATTTTTCTTAGAAAACTTTATTGCTTGGACTTTAGGGACAGAGCAAAAGGCACAAGAAATGGACTTTCTTCAGATGTGTGTGGTTTTTATGTTGTTTCTTTTTTAGATTCTTTTTGACAGCAAAATTAGAACCCCTCCTTTATCAGCGGTTGATTATTTTATCCATATTTTTCAAAGCCTGTCAGTAGGTGTCAAGACCCATAGGACAGGTGCACTTTAACGACATCCCACCAGACATACTGATAAAGGTACATATTTCTGGTTGGCCCTTTTCCTTATGCTCTGAGCTGCACAGCTTACAGTGTTATAGTAACATGAGTGTTGAGTTGTCACTCAATTCTCCCAGACAAAGGCTTGATAAAATACAGTCAACAAACCAAAAAATATTTATTTTGTATTTCAGAGAACATAACTGCATAATGTAAGCCCATTCATTTTAGCATATGCAATCTGAACCTGGGACACCAAAGGGGAATCAAAGCCTTCCATGCAGTGTTCCCATTTAGTTTTTCAGTGCTGTCCATTCCTTGCAGCCAGCCTCTTGGAGTTTGTGTCTGTCACTTATTTAAAGCAACTGACTCAGGTTCTGTACCTGAGTCCTCTGAGGCTATACTCCAGGCAAGGACCATATCCATACTTAAGCACAAGGGAAAAGTTATCTTGATGCAGTCAATGCCATCAACACAGGGAATTGATGACTTGGCATTCAAGTGCCGAGTCATCAATCATAAAGAATCAATCTTCACTCCCTGAGGAGCTGGCCCTAAGCAAACATAATTCTCTCTCACTGCCACAGACCTGATAGCTCTTGTCCCATTTGTAGAGAGTGTATTTGTTCTTATTTCAACATTGATTCACTTGGCATTCAGGAGTATTTTCCAGATTCTCAGAAAATGTCACCTAATTCATCCTCTCTAAAAGGGGGGTGATGCTTGCATATTAGAGTATCCTAATACTTGTTTTCCCAGTAATATATTACACTCTAAGAGCTGAATGGAAAAAAAGGTCTTATTGGTTCCCTTACTGCCTTAAGCACACGAGATTTGAGAAAGGGGAATGGTAGACACACAAGGAGGGCTGTTGAAAGCATCTGAATGCTTTTAACTCAGTCAGGCTTTTTGTGTCTGTCAGCAGGTTGATTAATCAGTAAGCTTTATTATTTGTATTCCGACAGCATCTCAATGGCATCTTCATGGACTACGACACCATTGGAACCATGACCTGTACTAAACACAGAATGAAGGCTAGCCCCTACCTGCTTAAAGCTCATACTCTAACTTTTAGACTCAATAATATTTGTTTGTTTGTTTGTTTGCTTATTTCCTGGGACAAAGCATTCTGAAAAACATCAGGGTAAATGAGCCCACTGAGTTCCAGGAATTTAGAGGGCTTACTCTGGAGCATGGTTGCTGTGCTTGTCAGACAAGGGAAAAAAAAAGTGTGGTTTTTTTTGTCCTTAAATTATTCCTAGTCCTAGACAGGGAGTCAGAATAGCCAGCTTCTGAGCACCAGAATATGTAACTAGCTAATTATATGTGAAAGGAGTGCATTTACAATCCTCTCTTCTTCATATGTTCTTATAATTTGGGACCTCTTCAAAGCTGGTATTTGGAGCTCAGGAATGCTTATAATTAGGAATCTGCAACACATTTTTATCTTCAGAAGCAGTGTTGGTATTCATAACTTGCTAGGGAGAGCACTTGTCCAGAAAATGGAAGAACTTTTCCAATGTTCATGCCATCCTGTTGGGAGTAGGCACTCACGTTTCCTCCACCATGAAAACCAGTCTCAATTCTCAGTGCAGGCAGTTCTTCAGGAGGTTACATCCCTTTCTTCAAATGTGGTTTTCCACTTGGCCTGAACTGCTCTAACATTGTGCTACAGGCTAAAAGGGTTATCTCAACTATCCCCTGTGATCTCCTGCTGCTACCTTACATGAGTTCCAGAAATCATGCTAACATGGAGAGAGATTATGCAGTTCACTGCTCTGGGTGAAAATGAATTCAGCGAACAAACAAACAAACAAACAACACTGAATGGTTGGTTTTCAGTCAGAGAAGCAAACTGATGAGACTCGCCCTGTATTTACCAACATGTTAAATCTGACATGAGGTCAGGAATAGGGATGGAGGGAAAGAACGGATGACTCCTTTTGGACACATCCTGAGTTAGATCGTGAAAAGACAGTGCTCACACTTGAGTTACTGTATAACTAAGACTGTGAAATGCATGTGTTTAGAAGTGGGTTGTGTAGCATAGTGTGGGAGGGATGCGAGGTCTTGACAACTTCAAAACATCCTCGAAGTACAAATGAATGCAAAGCTTTTGTAGATAGTCATCTAAACGTTTTTTCCTCCACGTACTGGACAGTTTGCCAGAAGTCTGACCCTGGTCCTCATTTTTCACATTTCTCTTTCTCTTTTTTTTTTTCTTTTGAATGTTTAAATGGATGATGGGGAATAAATCAAAATAATACTAATCAAATTGAGCATTTAAGCACTGGAGAGAACCCAGATACTCTTGTTGCCATCTCTCAGGGCAAGAGGTACTGAAATGGAGTTAGAATCTCCTTTTTGCAAGGGGGGGATTAAGGTGATCGTATTCACACTAGATGAAATTCATCTAGGGAATGTAATGGCAGCAACATAGCCTTCAAAATTTAGCTTAAGTGGGACTTTCATACTATGGGGAAATTGTGTGGGCTGCTCATACAGGCCTGAAATTTCCCTCTCAGATATAAACTGGGGTAATGATGATGAATTTGCACCTTGTTACTCTTGCACTAAACTCCTGGTCCATGGGGAATTTGATAATCATATTTCACTTGCCTAGAAGAATTTTTGTTCCAACTGCTTTGTTGATCTGGAATAAATAATTAGTAGTACCAGAATTTAATGGAAACTTCTGGCTTATCTTTACAGGCACAAGAGTTTCAAAGTACATTTCTATAAAGTGTGAGTAAGTCTCTAAACCGAACCTCCGAACCACATGTGTTTTGTTCATTCCAAGCTTTAATGCTTGGGAAAGTGACCAATGAGGCATAAAGCAAATCTCATTGCTTCATCAGATGGTGAGTGCAATTTATGATCAACTGACAAACCCAGCAGAGAATGCTGAAATATTGTGGTCACGCCTAATAAAATAGCAGGTACAGTCTGCAGATAGGGGCAAAGACTAATCTTAGCTTCATGCACTAATCTTCACTGAAGCCAATGGGAGTATTCTTGGCCTCAGTTCAACAAAACATTTAAGCACATGCTTAAGTCCAGATCCGTGGTTAGAGTGTGGGCTACAAATGAAAGAAAGCAGGTGCAAACTCTCAGTGAGACTGGACAGTGTGACTTATTTCACTCCTTTTGCCATGCCCTATAGTACTGTTTAAGACCCCTTGTTAAGAAAATTCCTAAGTACTTTTTTCTGATTTGAAATGTTATTAAGTATATGTTCTATATTAAGGTTTCCCATTTAGCTGAATTAGATTTTCAGAAGAAAATGTGCCCCATGGAACTGAGATGGTGGTGATAGGCAAATGATCAGGAAGTTTTACTGGCCAAAGAAATGCACATTAGGTCTGTAAAAAGTGGTTTAATTAGCTAGCAGGTTGCCAGGAGAACCAGGCAGACATTCCCAGTCCTTGCAATAACATAGATGCAGAGTCTTGCTGAGACAATGAGGGACCTTCTGCAATGATGAATCCACGATTATCTTTCTCTCTGCACATTTCTGCTCGTCCTTCTCACCTAGCTTAGGAGAGCTCTTTTCAGAGAGAATTTCAAGGGCTGCTTTATTTGTTAGGAGACAAGGAGGCACTAATAAATTCCTCTGTGTGAGGTATTTAATTACATAATAATGTGTACACTAATCAAGGTAAATGTGTTTGTGAAAACACCTTGATATGGGAACAGTTAATCACCCAAGGCATTGCTTCTTAACACACCTTGGAAGTTAACTTAATTAAATTAATTAGAACAATGAAAAAAATGAACTGTTTATTGGTCTACAATGGCCCGAAGCGAGCGCTTTTGCACCAATGCTAGGAAATCTCCCAGACCGCAAGCTTTTTTTTTTTTTTGAGCCTCCAGTTCTTGCATTTATGGCAGCTTGTAAGAAGCCTGAAACTGATGACATTTTCCTCTATAGCCTTAACATCTGAACTCTTTGTCTGTAGGAGCAAGGTGATTCATACCCAAAAGTACTGTACCTGCTGCCGAGACCCAGAAAATGAATTCATCTGTGAACTGATCTGTGCAGATATGTGCTAGTTACAAAAGAACAGATAATACGCTGGGGATATGCTTGTTCACAGTCAAAAGCCAACAGCGACGCGTGGAAAGACACTTTATTATCTCTAGTAAGATTTGCATTGGATCTCATTACCCGTTATTATTTCTACTTCCAAATATTGTACTATTCCAAATAGTACAACTATTTGCTATCCACTTCTCCTGTAGAATGTAGTTGACAAATACAGTTATGTTTTTCCCTGTGGCTTCAGTAAATTCCTGTTGACCACAGCTTTGCCAGACATACAGCTGGTTTATAAGAACGTGGTTGTGTGTTTGGTCACATATGAAGCTGCTATTAGCTGTATGTGGACACCAGCGCTGATCTGGACTATAGGGTAATATATAATTTAAGATGTTGTCAGGCCATTGTTGATGTTGAAAGAAGGGACTCTCATGTAAGTCTTTGTTTTCTGTTCCCTTGCTTTCCCCTCTTTAGGTCTGGAGAAAACATTTTTACAGCTCTATGGAAAGATGGATCCAATTGATGAAATATATGTATTTTGCTCACTTATCTTGAACCAAAAAAGCTCCTTGACTTGACTCCCAGTATGGCCACAAAAAAAAAAAAAGAAAAAGAAAAAAGATTTGTTTTAGCACAGGACAGGGAGGATACACTGCAGGACATGTAAAGAGGGGCTGGGTGAGCAAGTGATGGGTCGCCTTTACGAAAGCACTAGCTTATGCAGACTTAAATCACGCATGAAATTAATGCTGTGGCAAGTCACCCTGCCTGAGTGATGTAAGAAAAAGGGCTGGAAGTTCAGCAGATTGCAGATGAATGGTTGTTCATAATTTTTGCCATGCATTGACCTTTTGGAGGTTACTTAGATCACTCTTTCTAGGCTGCAGGGCTGGGCCTGGCAGACAGGGCCCATCTCAGCACCCAGCCCCTGAGCAGGGCAGCCAGAGGCAGCAAGAGCAGCCCCAGCCCTGAGCATCAGGCACCTCCTTGGGGCCAGGCCAGGACGTTGGCCCGTGGGTTGGCTCAGCTCACAATTGGGCTGTGGTGAAGCGGAAAACGGACATCCTGTGGCATCACTGGGGCAGGGACTGACACCCCCCCAAATGGGGTCCTGGTCTTGTGGATAGGGTGGGGGGATCTCCAGGCTGGGCAGAGACAGTAAGACACTACTTGTTGTTTACTCTCAGATGTAACAGGGTAGAAAGGACTTCATTGCCAGAAGGCTGAGACAGGAATTAGTCTTCCAAGCAAGAGAGCCTTCATTCTTCATCATGCTCTCCTGTTTATGCTTGTAAAAGGGAAGATGTAGTTTCTGAGTGGACCAGCTTTTAAAGTGATGTTTCTAAGTTATCACTGACACTCAAGGAACAATACTTATGGGTCAGGATCCCCTTCTTTTAGGGATTTTATAAACATTGAACAAAACAGTGGTCTCTGCCCCAAACTGATACCCTAGGGTCAGCTAAGATGTCTTGTAAACATTGACCTGGCTCCTGTGTTTGACACTGTGATGAACAGAACAGGACTGTGCACTCACAAGGTTCAGCTTGGTGACCTTTTAAACCTGATTGTACTTCTTGAGAGAACACAAATAGCAGCTTCCACACCTCCATCAAAACTCTGTATTCTGTAGTTCCCAAGAGTTTGGCAGTGGGTGTAATTCTCCATTCAGAGCAAACAGCATTCTCCCCACAACGGAATTCTTCACGTTATGCACCCTAGGAACATGTGAAGATGCAAAATTAGATCCAGAAACAGGCTAGTTGTGTCACTGTGGCACTGCATCCCAATCCATGTGTTCTGCTGATCAGCTTTGCAGTTTGAATGAAGGGATGTGTTCATATGGCCAGAATAGTCCCAGCTCTGGAGCTGATGTTGGGAATGACAGCCTAAGGGTGTCCTCATCAAGCCGTATTGGCAAGCGCTGATGAACCTTAGGATACAGAAAGCTTGAGTTTTTGGCTTGGAGCATGTTGATGACTGGGTCAAAGATGAAAAACAAACAAACAAACAATCAAACCAAAAAAGCAAACAAACAAACAAAAAATCCCCTCAAAAAGGGTGCTGGTATTTTCAAAACCATTTAATGATTTTGACTGTTTCTTTCTGGACAGCAGTTGTTTCTGCCAACCATTCTTTGGTTATCAGGACCTTTGAAGGCATCTCTAACTAGTTTAAGAAATAACAACCATGAAGAAATGAACTGCAGGTCTACTTCTGGATTTCATTTATTTAGCCATGTAAATTAATTTGTCATTGTGTCATGATTTTGGCCGGGACAGAGTTAACTTTCTTTGCAGAGGCTCATGTAATGCTGTCTTTTGGATTTTTGATGAAAGTAAGGGCGATAACACACTGATATTTTCTGTTGTTGCAAAGCAGTGCTTACACAGACCCAAGGACTTTTCTGCTTCTCGTGCTGCCCTGCCGGCAAGGAGGCTGGGGGTGCACAAGGAGCTAGGAGGTTGCACAGCCAGGACAGCTGACCCAGACTGACCAAAGGGATATTCCACGCCATATGACATCATGCTCAGCAATAAAAGCTGGGGTAAAGGAGGGGGAGGGCAGGACGTTCAGAGTGATATTGTTTGTTTTCCTAAGAAACCATTACATGTGATGAGCCCTACTTTCCTGGAAGTGGCTGAACACCTGGCTGCCCATGGGAAATAGAGGATTAATTCCTTGTTTTGATTTGCTTGCATGCACAGTTTTGCTTTACCTCGTAAACTGTCTTTATCTCAACCCATGAGTTCTTGCACTTCTACCTTTCTCATTCTCTCCCACATCCCAGCTGGGGAGAGTGAGCAAGCGGCTGTGTGATGCTTAGCTGCCTGCCAGGGTTAAACCACAACACACTGCAGTAACTCTTTTTTACTCCAGTTCCAGCTCACCTGCATCATCCAGGGTGTCTCACTGTCACGACTGAAACACAAAGTACGAAAAGAGGGAGAAAGAAGGCATTCCTTGAACGTGTGACACCAGTGTTCTCTGCTTGCATTTCCTAATCATGCTTCTTCCGAAATCTCTATTTTTTTCTGCTTCCAGGTTTCCTTATCTGCAGTTTCTCTATGTAGGTGTCAGTTGCTCTCACTTTGCTTTCTTGTTCTTCCCCCCCACCATGTATGTTTTGTTATCGTAGAATATTTTTGTTAGTTTATGTGCATGTGCAAATGAATTTATAATTTTCTTGGGACTCTTTCATCAAAATGTATTATCCCAAACCTATGTTGTTGCTATGTAACGAAGCCGTACTGCTGTTTCAACATCTTTTTTTTTTTTTTTCTTTATCTGTGTGCTTCTTTCAATTCTTAATTCTCTCTCTCTTTCTCTCAAACCTTTGTCTCTTCCTTGAAGGAGTCCAAATGGCATACTCCACATACACATATGCATGCATGCACACATGCACACACAGGCACAAAGAAACACTGGGGGAAAAATACCCTTTATTTCCTCCCATACTGTTTGTTGACTTATTTATATATTTTGAAGGTCTCTTTTGGAGCTGAGAAATAGGACACGACAAGGCGTGTGTTATGCTGAGATAACACATACCTTGGGGGAAGTGTGAAACACAAGGCAAAGAGGAGCTCCTTCAGTGACCCAAGATGAGAGTTATCTTGTGGTAACACACACCTAGATGTGTCCTATTATAGCTGTGAAGGATGGGGGTGGAGCGAGAGGAAATAAAAGGAATCCTAGAACTTAGATTCCTTTTATTGTTATTATTATTATTTTTAAGTTAGTCTGCAGCATGTCCTTCTGTCATTAAAAGGAGAGTAGGATTCCAGCCAATAATCCTGCGGGAAGTCCATTGTACTCTGAAATAATACAAGAGGAGACGATAAAGCCAGAAGGAGCACTCACATTTACTCTTACTCTGGATAGTTCCATATCACAATTTATTAAATGTCACTGAGTTACTCAGCAATGGATTCAATGTATTTGATTATGTACCTTCCCAAAAGGCATCCATACCAGTTTTGAACACATCAGAACATCAGGAATCTATTACTTGGATAAATTTTTCCAATGGTTTATGACCCTTACTATTAAAAAGCTGTGCCTTCACCCAAATTTTAATGTGTCTGCCAGTTTGAATGTGTCCAATCATTTGGGCTGGTTCTGTTATATTACATTAGGTTAAACTACATATCCTACCTTGTCCTACCTATGTTGTAATCAAGTCACCTACTCTCTTTCATTTCAGAAAATTAAGTGGATTGAGTTCTTTTATCCTGCATTAAAAGCATTTTTGAATCCTTCTGATCATTTTTGAGACTTTTTTATCTACTGCTTCATGTCAGCACCTTCGTTTCTCAGAACTGTCATGACTCTAATCTCAGCAGTGCTATATACAGAAAGAATCATAATTTCCTGATCCTTACTCATCAGAGTTTAGACACTGAAGGAAAGTTCACATAGGCATATTATATATATATGAAAAACAAACAAATAAACAACAACAACAACACAGGAATTCACGATGAGCTTCTGGTTTTGCAAAGTGTTCAGTCTTCTTTCTAAAGAAGGCAAAGAGGTTTTGGACCTTCCTTTTAGAGGTATGACCTTGGTATTTGTTGTAATAAAACTTATTTTTATATGGCCATCATTTATTGAGACAGCCAGATGACTTCCCTGCCCTCATCATTACTTACCAGTCTGCCATTCTCTGTGCCATCTGCAGATTTTAGTAGTAGATTTCACTTCCAGATCATTGATTAAAATATTGAATAATGCTGCATCAATAACCAACCCACATTTGAAACAGCTCCCTCCTAAATTCCATGGTTATACAACATTAAGTACTACATTTTGAGATCTGACAGTTAGCCAGCTCTTAATCCTTTTAGCATATGTTTTATTGATATTGTATGGTGATAGTTATTAGATTAGACTGTTGTTCAGTACCAAGATACATCCAGATGTATTCCACAAAGGATGGGATGAAAGGAGTCTTAGTTTTTTCAGCCATCCTGAAAAACAAAAATCAGCCTAAGAGGCTCTACCTACATTTATTTGCTTTAACAATTGGCTCTTCTTTCTAAAACATCAAGCCTTTGAAGTCATTAGCACCGGTCAGAGACTTAGGAAAGCAGGCTGATCCAAGCATAGTTTAGGAGACAGTTCATCTGGTCCTTCCTTTGATATGTGAACATACTGATACCATGTGCAAAATTCTTCTAAACATGATGTTATAAACAACTGTTTTTCTGCATGACCAGGATGAATTGAATTCAGTATTTGCTGTAGTAAGTTGTGCTCAAGGCCCAGTAGAACAAAATCCTTAGATTAATAGCTTTTAAGGCCAGAAGGGAACATTATGATTATATGCTCTGACCTCTTGCATAGCACTGGTCATGGAATTTTAGCCAGTAATTCTTGCTTCGGGCTCAATATCTCGTGATGCATAATAGCCTATTGCTACAGCAAATGCTGGACTTCTTTGGTACTGCCTACATAAGAGTCAAGTGTTTTCAATATCAGTTTGGGTGTAACTTGGGGGTGGTGCTAGAAATGGCTGTGTAATGACATTATTTTTTCTTTTTAAGGGAAGGTAGAGTTTTTCATATGCCTTTATATATATATACACACACATTTTTTATGTCTTACATTTCTCTCTCTATATATATATCTTAATTTTCTACATTACACTTCGTGTGTTCTGGAGAGATAGCATGCTTCATGCTCTAGCTGACTGAAAAACCTGAGGACTTGACATGGCTCAGGGTATGTCTATCTTGACAATTCAGTTTGGATCAGGACTGCACTTCTTAAATGACCTTCTGGGTCTTTCTCAATTATTGCACTATGGTTCATAACACACAGTGATTTTGGAGTGTCTGAACAGGATCCTTTTAGACAAAATTGGTCACAGTGATGAACATTAATGGTACAATTTGCACTCCTGTAGCTAGTGTTCACAGGACCTGCCTAGGGCTAGCATGTATTAAAAACAAAACAAAAC
>VXAL01002965.1:21834-70303 GCA_013399475.1 Chauna torquata
TTTTTTTTTTTTTCTTACATGAAGAAAACCATTTTAAAGTAGATTTTTGACATAGGAATTCCACCTGTAAAATGCCTAGTCATTTCTATCTACTATGAATGGATCCAAATGACTGTGAATAACACTTGAGACCCTGTTACTCCGGACTCATCTGAATTTGCATTGGCTGCTGTGTTTGATTGTGATATGGCAATGATGCGTATTACCAGCATTTCGCTGGTATTTTCTGTGTTAATTTTAATAATAAAACATCAGTTCCTTTAAAATCAAGGGAAGATTTGCATTCGCTCTTGCTGTCTTCAGCCTTTCAAGTGGATAGCTACCTGTCAAACTTCTCAGTTTAGGCTTCCCTTTCTTTCACCAGAGGGTAGAAATCCTCATTGCTTTTTCAAGTTTGCTAAGGACCAGGCATTTTGGGTGTCATTCATAAGGCTAAACGTACACATTTCCATTTGAGCTAGCCATCTGTGCTCCCTTGTGGTCACTGGACAGAAAGAGAAACTCTTTGGTCATAGCTCATCTCATCTTCAAGTAATTGTTTAAAATTTCTCAGATGAACCATGCCCTAAAGTTGCCTATTTCTCTACTTAAATCTAAAAGATTCTAGGTGATTANTTAGGCTTCCCTTTCTTTCACCAGAGGGTAGAAATCCTCATTGCTTTTTCAAGTTTGCTAAGGACCAGGCATTTTGGGTGTCATTCATAAGGCTAAACGTACACATTTCCATTTGAGCTAGCCATCTGTGCTCCCTTGTGGTCACTGGACAGAAAGAGAAACTCTTTGGTCATAGCTCATCTCATCTTCAAGTAATTGTTTAAAATGTGATTAGGCCAGTGTTTGTCAGTTTCAGACAACCATAATTACACCCAACTAGTCCTACTTCTTGTTGTCTCAGCCACTGCACTCCAAGATGACTGCTCTCTTTTTCCACCCAGGTTTTGGCTGTGCCAGTCATCAGAAGTGATTGAAAGTTGCTCTGCTTTGGTTGTTCACGTTTAACACCGCATTGATAAATAGACATAGGTTTATAGTTTGAGAAAACCTAGTGGTTTCAACAGGTCGGTACGGGCTCAGTTTAACTCCATAAAAATAAACCTCTGCTGGGGATATTTACTGGTAAATCCGTTCCTCCTGATGAGACATTGTCTTTATCTACACTATCTACTAGTGCTGTATGAAAGAAATGTAACTGTATAAGCAAAACAGCTGGTGCTAAGCACTTCATGGCCACACCATAGACATTTCAAGAGTATTTGGTTGGGACTAGCTGTAGTCTGGACCCACAGACTGCAGTCCCATTAACAGATGTAAGGCATTGAAGAAGTCCTGCAATGGTTTAATTTAATCTAAAAAGAATAGAGTTTGCACACTTCAAGACTGCCACATAATGCAAACCAAGGCATGGTAAATGAAGACAATTGGGAAATTTGCTCCAGAAGCACACTTCTGGTCTAAAGCAAAACACTGATGTAGATGCATCCACTAAAAAGTGTGATTAGGGTTTATTATCATACAAGCTGTGTGCAGTTACCTGTAGTCAAGAAGACATATTTTATAGATTTAATTTAACAATGTAAAGGCCATAACCTTAATGGTGAAATGTTTTCTTATTCATTTCTCCGTCCATAGTAAAAAGTACATTTATGTAATCTGGACTGTTTGTCCCTTGAAGTTATGTTATTGTATTGTCAGGAAACAAATCCTTTTTGTTAAGAAATCTGATTACATGTTTGAGTTATTGACCTTTTTTTTGGAACTTTTTTTTTTTTTTAAGAAGATGCTCATTAAGATCTTTTGTCTACAAGACAAGTATGTTTTCCTATGCCACAGAGCAACCAAATTCTAATTGCTGGCTTCATTATACAGAAAAGTAGAAGTGTAACAATCAAGAGCCTTATTACACATACATAATTGAGTTTCATTGCAACTTATGAAAACATAAACTGTCTTAAACACACTTGCAGAAAATGTCGCATCATCAAATCAACACTTTTATTATACAAAAGTAATTGTGTTTAAAGACACCAAACATATGTTACATATACAAGACAAAAAACATGACAAAACAGAGCTCTAATATGATTCAGAAGTCCTAGCAGCTTTTGGATCTTCAAGAGTTGTTTTTGTTTTTCATTTTAAATTAATATGATAAAAAACCAAGGTCATAATGCCTATTTATTTCTGTGCAGTTAAAAGTAGATATCTGCATTGTGTAAGTCTCAATCTAGGTAAGATCAATCATGTCTTCAACATGCATTATTAATAGGATTTGAACTGGGACCTTCAGTCCAAATCAAAGCAGAAATTGCTGAACTTTCTTAGTAAGAAGAGACATTGCGTATATAGTGAGCCATAGCTCTTTAGCTCATGTTTTAATTTTCAGTGCCTTTGACTTTGGAGACTCACTGAGAATCATCCAGTTTGTCAGCTAAGACAGCCTTCAAGCTTACACATTCTCCACTCCAGGTCTTGATGTAGGTCATTTACTGGGGTATCATATGGCAGTATGTTCATCACATAGATGTCACTTGATTTAAAGTTTGCTGTTTGACTTCAGACACATTTAGGGTTTCCCTTCTGGAATTCCTGAGAGGAACAGGTAGGAAGTCTTTTGCAAGACTGTTTTTCTTCTTCTCAGCACGTTTCTTCACTACAACAGTGATTTACATGGGAATGAACCTTCAGGTATGCACAGCTCAAGCTGATTTAGAAAGGAACAGCAAAACACCCCAAGCTCTTATGAGCAGAATAAGAAGTATCATTTATCTTATTTTGCTAAAAAATAAAAGTCCCAGATTGTTATTCTTTCTCATACATATGATGTGTGGCTTGGATATATATATATTTTTAATCTGGGGATCACCTCAATTCTCAAGTGAAAATCATGGCCACAATGTCTTGTCTTTAGAACAGCATTACTATCTATGACATGATACATGATATGATATGATGTGATATGACATGATATGATATGATGTGGTATGATATGATATGATGCATAACACTATACAAATTGTAGAAATTCTGTCTGTGACAATGACAGAAGTTTCTGAAACAGAAGGTTTAAGATTACATGCTCACATCCCTTGGCAAGCAAGGATCTCTGTAACCCAAACAACCTTTCATTCGAGGTTAAAACGACTTCTGAACTAATCTGTACTTTCTCTCTTTTCCTCTCTAACAGAAGTATTTAGCAGATAAAACAAATCTGAAACCCTATCAAAATACCTTCTAAGGAAAAATAAGAGGTAATGGGAGCTATGAAGAGATGTTTTTTCATATGTTCCTTGAGGAACCTAGTACAGAGCTTATAATTTCTTCTTGTACTTTTACCTACTAAGTACTACAATGGAGGAAAAAAAAATCCACTATTTTTAAAGAAACTCCAGTTCAAATTTACGTCTTCCTATACACTAATACATGATTAGGGGAGCTAGATACCCACGTTCCACTGAGTTGCGGTATTTTCTCTACATTAAGCATATATAGGTATATATGTACTTAGTATATCATCTTCCATTTCCTACTGCACCATATCTTGCATTTTGGATTAAGCTAATCTCATTCTCATATTTTAGATGACCTCCTAGAGAAGCATGTAAAAACTCATGTTGATATTTAGATTTCACCAGTTGCTCTGAGTTTAATTATCATTACTAGAGATATTCACTTCTAATGCAAATACTACTTTAGTGTTCTAGCCTTGTTTGAGATGACACTGTGTTATGAATAAACACATGGAAGGGGTCAATTCTCTAAAAAGAAGACTCTAGACTCTTACGATGATATAATAAATTGGGATGAATGGACTTAGGCAATAGTTCATAATAGACCCATAGCAGGGAACAGATTTCCCGGTTCCTAGTTCAGAGCCTTATCTGAGGGATGACATTTCTAATTCAATCTCATCTCAATTAATCTAATCACTGTGTAGTAAGTTCCATATTGCACCCTTTTCTGATCCTTAGCAATAACTAATTAGTTCAGTATAAGCATCTGACATTTTTTTCTTGACCACTAATAAAAAACCGTGCAGCTATTCAATCCAGTAAGTAGCACCTTGACTGTCTTTACCTGTCTTTACACACAAATAAATGGTGAGAACTGGAAATAACATAAAGCTTTTTTTTTTTCTTTTTTCTTTTTTCCTTGGGACTCATAGTGCCTCCTTTGCCTTATCCATCAACTCTTTTGCTAGTATTTGTAACGTGCCCTAATGTGACATCTTTGCTTGGTTCCACATGTTTTAAACATCAGTTCTTCTAACATTCAAGCAGACTTTATAGAGATCTATTCAGAGACTGATATATGTGCACTATTAATTGTATATATTATATATAGTATATGAAGCGAGTGGGAGAAAGAGAGAATCTGATTACTCTAGGGCATCGGCTCCTTTCAACCAATAATAATTTAACATCTCTATTAACTACCTTTTGATGTTCTCTGTAGAGGGTACATACTGTTTTATATACAGGATGCATAATAAATTCCTATGAGATTATGCTGCAATTGAGTAGAAAGTCTATAATGCATAAGTGATGGAGCTGCAAAGCAGCTAGGAAGGATTTTCCTTTCAAAATAATGTCACATACTTATACCTCAGAGGGCAACCTGATGGGTGCTGAGGAGCAAAAGGCACTGAGTTGCACTTGCTGGTGTGCTAACCCTTTCTTTATATTCACTGCTGCTGGAGTCTGAGGTGATATATAATAAGAAGAAGATGAGGAAGACAAACCCATAACCTTCTGAACCCCCAGCCGGGGATTTGGGGTGCCTGTCCTCGGAATAGAGACAATAGAGGATGGGAGTAATCTCAGCTATCATTAGGTAAATGAGGCATCTCTTCTCAGGTAGGCTATCTTAGTCACCTCTCTTAGGTGAGATAGCTTGACTGTGAGAGGTGCCCACTTGTGCTACATGTGCTTTTCCTCGTGATGCCAGAAGGAGCCTTGGGAACTAGCACAGACTAGCACAGACTAATGCTAGACACCAGTGTCTTGCAGGCAGTAAGCAGTGGGGCTTCCAGTTCACTGTCTGAAAGCAAGATACTCTTTATCCTAGCTGTATCTCTAGTCCTTTGACACTTCAGAATTCCTTTTTTACTTATTGTGGCAAAGAGATGATATGCTGAAACTGTTAGCAGACCTGCTTCAGAAGAAAGGCAGCTGGACCAGGAATGCGAGACTGTTTTTTATCAACTCCCGAATGGCGATGCATTGTACAGTCAATGCCAGGAGCTGCCATCTGGTGTTGCAGATCCTATCCTGGACCAGCCTGAAGTTCTGTTGAATTGATAGGTTTCCACAGTAAGTTTTGTTTTGGGCAAATCAATGTTTTCCATGCGAGAGAAATTTACTGCAAGCAATGCCAACCATCCCAAATGTCTAATGCTGCGCTGAAGTTCTTTGCTTATCTTCCACCAGTTTGAAGAAAATCTTGTTTAAGTACTTGTGTTGCTTAAAGTTGGAAATATGGTCACAAAATATTATATCTTCCTATAGCAGCTACACATTAGAAAACAAATATTCTGATATCCTTAGCTACATTAATAAAAGGTATATAACCTCATTCATAGAGTCCTGAAAGTTGTCAGTTAGAAGTAAGGCTCAGAGAATTGTTAGTTTTTCTTTTTTTTCAAGGTAATATCAGTTTGTTAAAACTAAAGTTCTCCATAAAAAAAGGGTTAATTTCAAACAGAGAAGCCTCAGCTTGAAAACTGAAATTGAGAAATATGCATAACTGCCAAAACATGATATGTAGCTTTTCAAACCAAAGGAAAAAAAATGCCAAAATTAACAAAAAACTGTCAAGTCAAAGGATCTGGTTTAAGTGGTTTGTATTTCAGAATGTAAGTTGATGTATTAGAATGTGTCTTAAAAATGAATTGAAAATAATTGAAACTGAAAAGACAAGCTTAGAGTCAGGTTTTTTTTTTCCGAACATCAATTAAAAAATATCCTGTTTTCTTTATCTCTGATAAAACCACTTTTTAATATCAGTTGTCACAGATTAAAAAGTATATATACTTCTGGTTTTGTTTTGATGAAAGCCATTGTCACATCCCATATTCTATGGCATTTGTGTATGTCTGTATTTACCAAAGAAAGCATGTGTAAGACTGTGTCTGCTTTTGCCCACAGTTAGGCATACAAATGTACAACATACATACACCAACGTGCACTTGTGAGAGGGAAAGGCACTATATAGGATTCATATGTGTGTAGGGACTCTGAAAACTGTGATTTTCTATTATTCACAGAAATCTGTAAAGACTCAAAGCTCTACAGTGAAGTAAAGTGAGTGCATGAGTGAAGTCCCTTTCAAACATTTCCACTTTGTAAAACTGAGCATGAGATCCCATGTTTCTTCAGAATGTTTCTATTCCCTCCCAGAGAATCTGCCTCACACAAATTAGAGGTGAAGTAATACAGTTTTTCCAAATATTAGGTAAAAAATTAAGTATCTAAAAATGAGAAAGGATTCCTGAAGTGTATGATTGAGTGAGAGATCCCTGTCTGTCAGCGTCCCTCTCATCTAACTTGGAGGAGAGAGGTAGCTCTGCTTCTGAGCTAACCAAAGAAGCTGTGAGCTTCTAATTCATTCAGAGACTAAGTCTTTGGGTGGATCCATCCTCACCATTTGCTTAAGGTGAGCAAAGAAACACACGGGGTCTTTCAATTCTCATTTAAGACGTAGCTGGACGTATAGTAGAGCCACATATATTTTTAAAAAAGAAATCTCAGTGTGAGATAGCTTAAAAAACAAACGGTGTGTCAGTAAACCTGTTTCTTTGCAGGATAAGTCCTTTCCCTCAAGCAGGCTGCAAACCTTGTTTTCAGTTCTGCAATTGTTTGTGGTTTGTTGGGTTTTAACAAACTGCACTGTTATATCATGATCCTCAGGAAGGTCTCTTTCTGATCCTTCTTAGGCTGGGCTGTGTTAGTATTCCCTGCTCATCTCCAGAGCCCGCCTGTTTCAAGGCTTCCTTGGTTTTCTACCATTTCTACAGTTTTCTACCTGTCCTCTAGAAGCTTCTCCAGATGAAAACACTCAATTAGATTTCAAGAAAAAGTTATTTACCCCCTGTGTACAACTATAACTGCTGAAACAAAGCAAACAGGAGATTTGCTTCCTATTGTCTAGTCCTCTTTTAAAAGATGTGGAGCCACAGGACACTGTAAGCTGATGATACAGGGATGTCTTTGCTACTCAACAGGTTTTAGGCTTCTCATTGAAAAGTCAAAAAGCAACAAACAAATGATACCAGTGAGAAAAACATTTTCCAGGAAGTGTAAACAACACTAAAGAAAAATACATTAAAAAACTGAAAGGGAAAAGATACTAAAAAACAATGAGGGAAAATGAAGCAGAAGTATAAATCTCCAGATTATTAAAACTGCAACTTTTCCTTCACAAAATTATCACCTTATATTTTTTAAACAGCTTTAATGCTAGTGTGCCTGATTCCCTACTCATTTTGACTAGTAGACTACCATAAGCATGACTATGTTGTGGGCAAGAGCATTTAAAAACATAAAACCAGTGGAATACAAAGGACAGCTGGCTCAGCAGTGCAAGACTAATGCAGGCATAGCCCCTCACTTCTTGTTGCCTAACGTTATGCACTCAGTTCATCACCTTGCTGATTCAGATGCTTTTTTACTCTGTGTGTATGTGTCCGTGGGTGTGCGTGGGCGTGTTTGCACATGGGTATGAGAATGCATAGATATGGTGCACGTGTATGTGATGTGATGCGACTACCAGTTTGGAGTCTTCGGGATCAGAGGAGCACAGAAAAGAAAAAACAGAGAAGATAGACATTGCTCAGTCACAAACCGAGCTCTGGCTTTACAATGCCAGTCACCCAACCTTGAACCGCCCCACCGCCTCTCCATACTCCTGCAGGTAAGGACACTGCTCTGGAGCGGCATTCACCTGATAAAAGTGCTTACATTTATGGAGAGTGACTGGCAGGAGGAAGGTAATGAAATGTGATATTTCACATAATGGTGCAGTACAGAAATTGTGCAGAGTGACTGTCAAGTGTCAACATTCAGTGAATGAGACCAACTTGAAATGGAAGATGAAGTCACTAAATTATATTTGCACTGTACTGAATATCCAGACAGAGACTGGTCTCATCACGGACTCAGATCTTCAGTCGCTTTTCACAGCTACACCTGTGTCACCATTGCTTGCCCTTAGCTTTTCAAAGCTCTGTATTTTAAAGGCTCAGACAACAAAACCCACTGTGAGGAAATACTGACAAACTATTAACTCTTATTAACCATAAGCAAGGATAGGCTGTAAGCAATAGTTTAAAGAACACTTTTTTTTTTTTTTCCTCTTTGTGTTCAGTTCTTTGCTGCTTCTCTCGTGAGATGCATATAAGTTTTCTGTAGATTTTGGACTTAGATAATGTGTCTTTCTTTTTTCTTTCTTGCCTTTACCTTAAAACCTCTGACTTTGAGCAAGCTGCTATCCTGCTTCTCATGCTTCCACTTCCCTGTCTTTTAAAAGAATGAATGTTGTAAGAGTCCCCTGCAAAGGAAGTTTGGTATTGACTATGGTGGAGTAAAGACTGGAAGACTCAAGTTCATGTGTTGTTAAAATATAGCTTGGAGGTTCTCCTAGCTGTCACATATTCCTTTACAGGAGTTTCTGGTTAGCAATTATGAACTTATGCTTCACATCATGAGATGTGGTTGTTATGATTATTTGGAGAAAAAACAAGAACATGAACAATTCCCTGAAGTAGAATTGTTCAAGCTTTTTCACTGCCTGGTGTTTTCTTTTATTCCTCTTATGGTTCAATTCTCCTGTCTACTACACCTCAGAATACCTTCTATTCTTTCTGAGGATGAAATTTTTCTCCTTTTCCACAGCTGTAGCTTGCTGCTTTCTGTGATTTTTTTTTTCCTTTTGTGTACTTACAGTTAAATCTGCCTCACTTCAGCTTCTCTCACACTTCTAGCTTCTTTTCTGCTACTACCCAAATGGCGCCTGCTCACTACCACTTCTGCTATCATGTTGTGACCCTTCGATGCCTGGTACCCTCTCAGGTGTTAGCTTCCACAGCCATCACCCTCACTTTCTGCCTCCAGGACTATTTTTGCAACATCTGCTTTTATTGATGGTCTCTCATCTACTGCTTATGTTTTCTCTTCTGTTTCAGACTGAGTAGTGAATCTCACCTGAGCCCTGAGGGTTTCTCCTGCACTCCTGGGGATGCAGTTTAGTCACTGACATTTTCCCTGCTAAGAGTTGTCACTGTGATTGCTTGCATGTGGCATCTCTTCAGTATGAAAAACACGTCCTGCCAAGAAATATTTGCCTTTGACCTTTTGTGACTCCTCCGCCTACAATGTGTTAAATGTACCTTCATAGATTCATAGAATCATTTAGGTTGGAAAAGACCCTTAAGCTAATCAAGTCCAACCACTACCTAACACTACCAAATACACCATTAAACTATGTCCCTAAGCATTACATCCACACATTTAAACACCTCCAAGGATGGTGACTCTACCACTTCCCTGGGCAGCCTGTTCCAATGCCTAACCATCCTTTCCATGAAGAAATTCTTAGAAATATCTAATCTAAATCTTCTATGAAGAAATTCTTACAAATATCTAATCTGGTGCTACTTGAGGCTGTTTCCTTGTGTCCCATCACTTGTCACCTGAGAAAAGAGACTGCCAGGGTAAGAGAATAGTTTTCATGCTGCCTTTGCTTTATCTTTAGGTGATTACAGTGGCCAGGCTTTCCTCATTGAACAAGAGATCCATAGGAACATTGCTTTAGAAGAGCTCAGAGCAATCATCATTTCATGCTCTTTGGGACTAGGTGGGGTGGGAACCTTTTGTGTTGACCTGGAACCCTGCAATGATTTGTCCCGAAGGGACATGTGACTCACTCAAGCAAAGTATTCTTCAAAGTTAGAATCAGGAATTGTTTACTAAAGGGATTCTATAAAATGAATTCAAATTGACTTTATGGCCTGAGGATATCCCATCTAATCATGTGCAAAATCCAGAAAATTAGTTCATGCCTCATATTTTGCTTATAGATAATAACTATCCTGTTAAGTTAGCTCAGTCCTTCTCAATCTGTGATCCAAGAAGTATTAGAAATCAAGACACAATCTGGGGAATGGTTGCAGGAAATCATTATAACTTCTCACTTCCTTTGCCTATTTAGAAGGTCAGATCTCCACGTCAGATACCTACACTCTATTCTGTATGACAACTTGCTTGAAGGATGTGGAGCTTTCTACTGAGTCATGTCAGATTCACCTAACTTGCTAAATTTATGCCTGAGAGATGCCTGATTTACCTGGGACTGACCTGGTCAGTCTATAAAGCACAGTGTAATTATCTTGGGTGAAGCACTGGACGGATGTGTGTAGACAGTTTCCATTTTATCATTTACTTATTTTGAGGTAATCTCTCCAGAATATGCAAGACACTGCTCAAATACCAAGAGTAGAGTAATAGATGGTGATTGATAGTTTTCACTTTGCTTGCACGATGCATCCAGCTCCCCTCATTCACTGCCCATTTAGGTATGTTGCTTTTTACATTTTAACAATTCAGCAGAGAATAAAGTTGAGCTCACACAACTGCCAAGCTTGCTACAAAAAAATGTCTTTGTTTTCAATTGTCAGAGGTTCTTTTCTATCTCTTATTGCTTCCTCACAATATCAGAGAAGAGTCCAAATCTGTCAGCCTTGTTCTATTTTGAAAGTAAAGTCAGGATGCCTAACGATTTTTAGAAAAAACAAGGTTAAAAAGATGAGAAAAGCTAGAGCAAACTTCCATGGAGAGCATAAAGGGAACAGTATAGACAGTGTCATAGTACAGTTATTCATGATCTGGTGGTAACAGTAGGAGAAAGAAAGAGAAATACTTTAGTTCTTCAGGTTAGGATATCCAAGACCTTACCGATACCCCAGGTTAGCAGAGTAAGAAGCAGAATTGCACATGTTTGTGTAGACCAAGAAAGTCTGGGGAAAAAGAAAAAAAGAAAAAAGCCCACAACACTGATCATGTGCAAATTTGTAATTATTCTGACACTGTTAGTGATTACTGCCATGCAGTCTTTTGAAAAGGCTGCATGCCTTAACAGGGAATAGCATACTAGAACTGTTAAGGTAAGCCCTTCTGATATGTGCTCTTGCAGAAATGTTAGAATAAACAAACAGTGTAATAGTTGGAACTGCTTTATTCAGTCTTAATATGCATCTCAGATACACATAGTATCTTGACAGGCCTAAGCAAATGCACAAAAGCTGCCTCTGTTTTTTTTGTTTTTTTTTTTCTTTTTCTTGAGGCTAGCATTACAGCTGCATGTACCTATGCCAGCCCAGTGGCTAACAGATCACGTGAAGACCTCATTACTTCCTAAATCCTGCTTTTTACCCCCACCCATCCAACCATACAAGCATGTCTGGCTGGCCATCCTTTAGTGCAGTAATGAAAAAAAAAGGAAATCTGTCCCTGAAAGGTTGCCACTGGTATGAGGCAAATATAGTCAAGCTACTAAATACTGAGAAAAGCAGCTAGCAAGACAAAAAACAAATAGGCAGCATCTTCTGCAGAAAGCCTAGCTGAAATCAAAATAGTACAGCCACAATTTCACTAAAATTTCCCTTAAACACTTAACTCTAAATGCAGATGTCAGATAATGGTTTTCTGGATATGAACCTGGATGAACTGTTGGGTTTCCTTACAGAGCAATTCATTTCACTTCCTATTGCCTCTTGTCTCTGAAGAAATGGGGAGACTTTCATACAAAGTGTTTTTTTTGTTTTTGTTTTTGTTTTTGCATACAACCAAGTCCAGGATTCAGCAGTGGTCTCTGGTTTACAGGGCAGCAATGAAGAAGAGAAGCTAACTGCAACATACTGTTAGAAAGCATCTATTTTCCCTAACTAATTGGCATTTTGTTACTACAAAGTGCAAGAAGAAACTTGCTTTTTTTGTTGTTGTTGTTTTGTTTTGTCTCCTGGGGAGCTGCCTTGCATTTAGAAGATTATCTTGGTTAACTGCTCCCCTCTGTCACATACACACACCCATGTCTTCATGCCAGCTTTGCTCCCAGATTCCAGATTCCACCTTTAAATGCTTACTTGCAGCAGAGCTTCTGAGTGACCTGTGAACCGTATAGAAAGTCTCTGAAACCCTGGGGCAAAAGGGTTAACTACAGATGACAAAGTGCAACTGTCACTGCTATAACTAACCCTTCATGCCATTTTTTCTAATAGGCTTTTGCACTTTCAAATTGCTCCATTCTCAACCTGAAAGAAACAGCTAGTGATCCTGGGGCAAGAGCAAGTCAAAAATAAATGACGGCTTGATTTAGCTGGGATGGCCTGTCACACAGAGTGGTGATTTGTTGCTTTCTGCAATTGTTTAGTACACTGTAGCCCAGCCAGGTACAGTCATTTGTGTGGAATGGGCTAGCACCATTTGTTTCCCTTCTGAGGAGACTCTTCTGAAAGGTTTCCGAGTTTGCAATCGATATTTATAGCACCCAGTGCAGTGGTACAAGTAGTGGCCTTTCTATCTGGTGGGACCTCCGTGCCACAGGTCTCAAGACACACAAAGCCCTCTGTGTTATCTGTTCCATGACAGGCACTGGAGCATGGCAGACCATTCTCATGTGGGCTCCTCTACAACTTCTTACCAGGTAGTAAAAGGATTTGTTCACGACCCCTGTGTGCATTCAGCTTTCTCCTGCTCTGCATCATTTTCTGCCACTCCTCCACCCCCAGCAGCCCCACGTAGTCTAGTTTACACCTGCAGACCAATCCACAGAAACACAGAAATGACTGGACTGGACTGAACCTGTATCCATCTTTGTCAGTATGTTGTCTCTGGAAGTTTTATGCAAAACTTCTTCAGAAGTCTCCCAGCCTCCAATATTTTGAGACAATTCCTTATCCACAGATGTGGACTTTTAATTGATAGCCTTTGATTAATATTTTCTATAATTAGCTTAATGAGTTTTTGAAACTATGTCATCTTTCTGCCTCTGTGCCTTCTTTCAGTGAGGCATACCACAGCTTCATTATATGCTAGAGAAAGGACACAACCTGTTAGCATGTTCATGCCTTGCCATCCATCTGTCACTCATCACCCTGATTTAGTCTTTGTTCTCCTTTTCTTTAACAGTCCTGAATGGAGGTGAAAAAGAGGGCTCTTGCAATTTCTATAAATGTCTAAGTACAGAAGCTTTACATTAAAAATATTTGTTTTTGTCACCCTGAGGCATATCATCTCTCACCACCTTAAAATTTATTATTTAGCTTTCCCGTTTGCCTCAGTGGTCCCTAGCTGCACTATCTCCACATTCATAAGAGGGCCAGACTCAAGATATGTAGAGATTTCTGTTTGAGCAGAATCAAGGAAAAACTTTGACTTTCCATTTGCAACTAAAATGGGCTGAACCACATTATCAAGGGAGGGAAAAGACATTTAGCTTTTTGACTGACCTTTATAAATTCTATTAAACTTTAATGTGAGGAATGATTTTGATATGAATCTCTGAAGTTTCTCCATGTTTACAGTAAGTGAAAGATACAACTGAAAGTGTTACATGGTCCCTAAACATCCAATCACTTACATTTAGAAAAGACCTAATTGTACACAGACACTCCTCAAGGTTGATTTTGTCACCTGTAGTAACCAGGTTTCTAAATTAGATGCCTTAGTTAACTGTCAAAAGTTAACTGGGATGAAACCGGCCTCACATTATTGTCTACACTAGAGACCTTCCAGATGTAATTCTTTACTTTGTTGCTGAGTGCAAAAATGCCCCAAAGCCCAAACTTCTTGCTTTGATTGCTTTCAATAGACATTTACAAATAGGTGGGAGAAGGGCAATCGGTGAGCATGGTTAGACATAAGGGCTTGTAGTATATCTAAATGATTATGTAACTGTCTTAAATTGTTAAATCTGCATCAGGGACAGTTTTTGACTCCAGGTTTGCACAATTCCTGGCACACTGCAACCTTAACCCATGCCTATAGTTTCTAGTCATTACCATGCTACAAATAATAATTTATAGCAGTAGTAAACAATATCTTTAAAGGCAGGAGACAAATATAACCAATAGCAGAAGTGTGCAATGACAAAATGGCATTAGGAACCAGTCATCTGAAAAATAAATCTGTTTGAAGAGATCATATTATGATGCTCTGACTTTACTGATTAGAAATTCTATAGGCCAGAAACATAATTTTGTTCAAGCCACCAATAATAATTAGTGATATAAAAGTCTAATTATTTGTTGCTCTTTCCTTCAGAAATTCCATTTCAATCATTCAGAAAGTCTTTGTTTATTTATTGCTAACTAGCGTAAAAACTCCAATTTATACCATGAAATTAAAAAGTGGTATTGGTAGGAGCTGCCTTCATGCTGCAACTCAAATTAAGGAGGGGAAAAGAAAGAAGGAACATAGTGCTGCTGTTTGTTAATTAATAATAAGGCAGCCAAGCATTGCAGAACACTCCAGTACAGCTGAGATGTAAGTCTTCTTCTTCTTCTTCTTTTTTTCCTCCTTATTATCTATATTTCAGGCATTTCTAAAAACCCCTGACTGTTTTTACTGTTCCATTGTATAGATACAGCGTTAGTGCATGTCCTTGAAGACTGCCAGTCCGAATGTAGTCAAACATAGAAAAAATTGAGCCAGTGAAGCAGCTTGTCCATTAACACCCAACAATAAAAGTAAGGAAATAAATCTACATCTCCTTTCTTTTAGTCTAGGATGCAAGTCAGTTGATCCCACGCCCTCCACCTATTTCAAATCTTAATTCCACTTTTCGACTCACACAGTTCCTCTGCTTCTCAAAAGCTCTTATTTTATGACACCACTTTTTAAAGGAAAGCCCTTCTTATTGATCTACTATTTTGTTTTAAGACATTTACTGTAGTTAGTAATACTCATTTATTCAATATTAGAATATATAAGAAGTATCTGAAGAAGACAATACAAGTGACAGACTAGCAAAGTGTAAAAGTAAAATTAGAGGCAATATATGGCCTGCTTGTTCTTAGTCATAATAATGGAAAATAAGGTGACATTTTATAAGATGGGAAAATTCAGAACTGAGAAATTTCTCAGAACTGAGAAATGGGCTAGAAAATTTCTGTTCGCTGTGATCAGAAAGCGTGCTTAAAGACTAACCATCTTTTGTCTTTTGTTTAATAAGATAATCTCATACTAGCAACATCTATACACATTTTAAAATAGTTTGTCGGACAACTTTTTATTAAGATAGTGTGGAATTAGTAAAAATATATATATTTTTTCTTGATAAGCTTTTTTTTTTTTTTAATTTTCTGGTTTGAGATGGTGTTTCATTGACACTGAACCTTTGTTCACGCTATGGTTCATATATGTAGGTGTCCCAAAACCTTCCTTGAAATGTACTTCTTAAGTGCACATAAACAACGTTAAGATTTTTCTCTGTAATAGATTGGCTTCTTGTCAGTAATCTTCAAGGTAAAGCCTAAGTTTTGAATCTGTACATCAGGTTTCTTTGTCATTTATTATCCATATAATCAAGCACTCCGCAAAAGTCTGGCTGCTGTTGTATATGAATTCATCTCATAGCTGTATTGCATTGTTCTCTAATTAACCCTCAGGATATTAACATATTAAGAGGTGTGGATTTTTGTTTTGTTTTGCTTTGTTTTGTTTTATATTTATTGTTTGGTTTGGTTTGCTTCTTTATCTGTTCCTCTGAAAAATCCCACTCTTCTGTGGTGGGCTCCCTGATCAGGCTAATCTGGAAATTAACATTGATTTGATCTGACCTTTTCTAAACCGAAAATTTTCAGGGCCCTGGAATGCTCTCATTTATTTGTTCTTTTTATTTTATTTTGACTTTCAGTCCATGACCAGAAAGATAATTCCTTGATGCAAAATTTAAATACTAGTTATTCCTATACATTTGCAATACGAAGTTTCATCTACATACAGCTCACTTTTTTCTAAATTAAGAGCTCCAGTTTCTCTGGGGATCAGTCACAGTTGAAAAGGAGAAAGGTCTCTTCATTTATGGATAAACTTGTATTCTGTGTACTTTTCCCTCTTAAGCATTTTCACAAGATCTGTATCTTGTACTGCTTTAAAACTATTTCAAAACAAACAAACAGAAACAAAAATAAAAACAAAAACACAAGCAAGCAAGCAATCAAACACACAAAACAAACAAACAAACAAAAAACCCACAACCACTAAAAATAGCTATATGCCTTGGATTCTTCACACTTAACTAACTTTTGGCAGCCAAATTAGAAGAACAGAGTTGTCTTTGTTTCCTGTTGTGGTCAAAATGAAAAGAAATATCCACCAGCTGTAGGTCCCTCAAATCCTAGGTGTGCTCAGTGAATCTATGGACTTGCTTTTCCTCTTCCACTGACTACAAAGAAAACCCAAACTGCAAATTTGTAATTTGGCACCTCTGTTAAATGTCTGTAAATGGACAGCATAGTTCTGGGCCTGCTGTGTGACTGGTTTAATCTTCCTGTTTTCAAAATCTGAACACATCTCAAGACAGACTTATTCCAAACCAACACTACAACACTACTACTTGGTGCTACAAGATATGGTTTAGTAGCTTAGTGGGTAGTATTGGTGATAGGATGATGGTTGGACTAGATGATCTTGAAGGTCCTTTCCAACCTTGTGATTCTGTGATTCTGTGATACACTGACTAACATTCCTGAGGCTGTTTTGGGGTTGTTCAAATACTTGAGATATACATATTTGACTTCGTCTGAGATAGCACTTTTATTTTTGGCTTCCTCATTGGTTTTGATTACCAAGCCTGCTAACTTAGTCTGTTTACTAGGTACTGCTCACATTCTCATGAGGTTTGATTTTCACCTTGCATGTAATTTTCCGATAACTAGCCCATCTGGGACATCTTTTTAACATTTTATAGACTATGGATATATATATTTTTAATTATTTGGCAACTAACTTAAAATATAATTAAAAGTATAGACACAGAATATCACAGTGCCAAATATCATTTGACTTAATCAGACAAGAAAACTGGCAGAGAATGAAATGACACATGACCAAAGTTGTGGTTCATAAACCTCTAGTTCTGCCCAAGACTCTTGCAATTTTTGAGAGAATATGGAAACTCTTTTTTTTTCTTGTCCTGTGAACCTTTTTTTCTTATTTACCATTCCAGAGGTAAATGTCCACTGACTGTTACAGCTGCAGCAAAATTTTAAATTCCTAGCTAAATAGAGCGTTACATTTGATTTGCCTAGGGGGAAAAAAGCTGACTTTTTTTTTTCCGCCCATATAATATGGATGGACTGACCATGGATAAATTTAATCTGTACTAAAATACTCTAACAATAAAAAAAAAAAAAAAAAGATTCTAGAATAACGTGTTCATAATAGAAGGAATGGGTTAGAAAATGGACTAATTTTAAAATGGGACCTGATAAACGAATGGATTGAATTCTAAGGTGTAACTGCACATGGTGTCAGAGGACAGGATTTATCAGCTCAAATATCATTCTCCTGTTTCTCTGCTGTGTTCTCCTGTTCTTCACTCAATGCTTTAAATAAAGCTAAAGCTACCTATTTGGACCGTTTGCGTACATCTTAATAGCTATCTACCTTGATTTCAGCATGCCTGCTTCTCTACTATCTTGAGCCACCTGCAGTCATTTACATTTTCGCAAAGCATACTTTATGGCAGGTATTAACTACTTAAATTCAATCTCTTACCATTTTACTGCTGCATTTTCCAGGCAGAACTCATTGGTGAATCAGGTCCAAAAGTGGTGTAGATACTCGCAACTAATAACTCTAGTACAGCTATGGAGAGAATTTAAATATGGATCATTTTTTGGTCATTCCATCAGCAAACTCTATCTAGGAAACACAGTAACTAAAAATTGATGATGAAAATTCAGTGGGGTCCTTGCCGGAAAATTTCACCCTTACAAAAATACCAAGGGAATGATACAAGAAATGTAAGTGATACACAAATAGTGAAATATGACCAACACTACATATGGATGCATCTTGATCAACAAAATGTAGAGCCAAAATATAGTAAAACCAGCACCATCTACCTTACCCATTGTATACTCAGAGACACCTTAACTAACATGAGAAATGTGAAAGAATGAGTTACCAGCAGTGATGTTTGAGGGCTGTTTAAATAGTGTTAACTGAATATCATCCAATGAGTTAAGACAGAAAATAATGAAAAATACCAGTTCTTTCATGTGTTTGTGTTTCAAGCATCTCTTGAAATATAGGAAGGTAAATTGCAGTCAGCTGACTTCAGCACCATAAAGTCAATTAGTTCATCATTTGTCCTCCATTATTTTACTCTACACTTTTATGGAGATGCAAAAACGACTCAGCTATCATCTCTGGACATTACAAGTCAGCCTGACTTTCAGGTCAGTGGACTCCTTCCAGTGCTATTGTCTACTCACGAGGATGAGTCAGATAAGCTGAGTACAGGTGGTGGCTCTACAGGAGACAGTAACTGCCTTTCTCGATTCCCCTCCCACCCTTCAGTCTACATGCAACCTGAGGAACCACAGGAACAAGCCATGGATCAGTAAATCAGCAGAGCGCAGAGATCAGTCAGTCAGTCAATCTTAAGAGCAGTTCACTCTTGGATTTGCAGATGTTGTGCAAAAGGATGCTGAGAAAAATCTGAGATAGGGTAGTTATTAAAGGAGATTAAAGGGTGTTATCTAGTGCTTCAGCAAGTTATAATTAAAAAAGAGAGAGAGAAAGAGAGGGGGTGGGGGACAGAGAGAGGGAGAGGAGGCTAATTTTTCCAGTCAGTGAAGTTGCAAGGATGAGAAGCATAGTTTTGCTTTGTTATTGGCTTCAGTATTAATTATACAGTATTTTTTCTGCTTAACAAAAAGAATCAGCTCCTTCCATCCAAATTCCCAAGTTAATTTCTTTAAGGTAATACTGCACACATAAGACACACACCCAATGTTTTTAACAATTAGAGGTGTGCCAGCCTAGCGGACATGCTGAAAATTTAGCTTACTCTGAAATTTGAGTGCCTTTTGACACGCAGTTAGCCCAGGTATGAATCTGATATTCCTAAGTGGAAAAAGTAATTCAGCCATTTGTTTCAATTATACAAATTGCTCTACAGGGCAGTATCCTTCTGTCTCTTCATCTCCAGGCACAACTGGGTGAATTTAAGGTGTTACACAGAAGCTCAGACTACATAACCTAACGGTCATGTGTCATTAAAAAAATCTGTCTCTCTCTCTTGTCTCTCTAATGACCTATTCTTTTGCACATTTGTCCTCACTAATAGCATCTGATTGCCCTCAAAGATATTTAAAGCCAGAAGGCACTCTTTTGAACATGCTTCTCAAAGAAACTCAAATCTTCAAGAATTGAGTGAAAAAAATTATCCATCTATCTATCTATCTATCTATCTGCCTACCTACCTACCTACCTATCTAATCTAATCTATCTATCTATCTATCTATTTTCTTCGGTCTAGATGATGCTTACTCATTTTTTTTGTCTTTACCATCACCAGTAAGCTGACTGGCAAGACCTAGACTCCATTGTCAGCTGAAATCTAAGAGTGTTTTGTTCTTCTAGAAAATACATATATATTTTTTCCAAACTACAGAGCAAAATCTTACCTGGAATGAAGAACCTCTTTGATTCTCCACCTGTTGTGGTTTAGCCCCAGCAGGCAGCTAAGTGCCACACAGCTGCTCGCTCACTCTCCCCAGGTGGGATGGGGAGAGAATCAGAAAAATAAAAGTGCGAGAACTCATGGGTTCAGATAAAGACAGTTTACTAGGTAAAGCAAAAGCAGTGCACGCAAGCAAAGCAAAACAAGGAATTCTTTCGCTACTTCCCATGGGCAGGCAGGTGTTCAGCCACTTCCAGGACAGCAGGGCTCATCACGTGTAATGGTTTCTTGGGAAGACAAACGCCATCACTCCCAGCGTCTCCCCCTTCCTCCTTCTTTACCCCAGCTTTTATGGCTGAGCATGATGTCATATCGTGTGGAATATCTCTTTGGTCAGTCTGGGTCACCTGCCCTGGCTATGTCTCCTCCCAGCTCCTTGTGCACCCCCAGCCTCCTCGCTGACAGGGCAGCACAAGAAGCAAAAAAGTCCTTGGCTCTATGTAAATACTGCTCTGCAACAACCAAAAACATCGCCACTATTTTCATCAAAAATCCAAAACACAGCATTGTGTGAGCCTCTACAAAGAAAATTAACTCTGTCCCAGCCAAAAACATGACACCACCCTGGTTCTATCTTCAAAATTTGCTTCAGTTTCCAAATAGCTGAAGATCTGCTTTAGAGACTTCTGTGTTTCTGGACTGTGGAGTAAGGCCCCAACTTCTCTAAAGTTTTGAAGATGAGCATATTCCTATAGACATTAACATTCTCTACAGTGCAACACACCCTCATTTTTCATGAGGCATGAAAAATTCTGGTCATTTCACTATCCCCAGCAACGGCATGCAGTCGATTAACACTTGTTGACCATGCTGAAACCTCATAGCCATAGCTAATTCCTCCTCTTGCATTCAGACCACATTCAAGATTCAATTAAAATCTTCTCAGCATGTGCTGTATCTTTCACTTATCAATGCTAATGACCAGGTCCTGAAATCTCCATTATACTGTATGGTACTTTTTGCTTCCTGGAGCTGTGCTATGCAGAACCTCACATAGCTGGAGCTTGTAAAGACGCTTTACGTCCTTAGATTCCAGACCTGCAAGGTCACTTCATCAAACCAAAGCTCATTAAAAAGAAGGAAGAAAGGTGATCTACCATTCTGACCTCAGATATTGTAGCTGAAAAAGCCCTTTGCCATTTATATTTCAACTTTCAATGAGTATATGACTCAGTACTGGAAGGATTTGTAGCTGACACTCAATAGAAGCCGCTCTCGAATTTTGACAAATCCCATCTTGAGCCGAGAAGAGAAACAGATATTGATCCTAAGTGTACCTAATTCATCTCTGCACTTGTAATCCCAAAAGAAAATGGCTTCTATGACCAGAGGGCGTTCAATATTTTTTCCATCTTGTAAAATAAACAGCAGTTATTTTGGTGTGTCTTCATGCATCAGGAACAACACTGTAAGTAAACAAAACACCGATTTTTTCCTTTCCTCTTTTCTGAGCAGAGTTATAAGAACTCCTGGGCCTTTTGATTGGACTAATTAAACTGTATCAAATAATTTAGATTGATGAAAGTCTGGAGGCCACAGCTCCACAGCTCAGACCTGTGGCTCTGAAACAAGGCTTTGTTCCTTTATCAGATAGCTGTATTTCAGCAGGAATCATGTAACAAAATGTGATAAAATTCATTTCACCCCAATGATCTAGCCTCAGTAGCAGTGTGGTAGTACTAGCAGTTGGGAGGTGCTGAGAGTGATGATACATGGAGAGTTCTGTTGTCAGTTCCATTTGTGTAAATTTGGAGAAATTCTATTGATTCCACTGGTGTTGTTTAAGAAATAGCCTGAGGTCAGGATCTAGCCCAGGATTTTACTTATAGTTCTTTTTTTTCAGCATGTCATATCAGAACAACTGACTGCAAAATACCAAAGGTCTAGACGTTCTGTCCTGCGAGTCACAAGACCAGTGACAACAGCTGATAGGAAGCAACCACCCTAGCTCATGAACATTTTCAGTTTCAAAAGCACACTCAGCTAGAACGACCTAACAGTGCAGCATATGGTGCACAAAGTCCTTCCATGATATGGGAGAAACAGTCTTTTGTGAGAAACAAACAGACCAGGCATTTGAACTGGAGTCCTCCATCATTACTCGGATATTGCACTTTATGGGGCAGCTGGGACTCTTTCCTGAGACAGCTAAGATTCACTAGATATGCTGGGTTCCTGTGAAAAGTTTTCATTTCAATGAATCAGTCTTTTCTGACAACAGTGACAACAAATGCTGAAAAATTTCCTATCAGCTCCAATAATCACACAAGGGAGCATCTGGCTGTAAAAGACTGGTGAGAAAGGCAGAGAATTTTATGGACAGGTGAGAGGCATTAAGTGCAACTCAGCAGGGTTTTTTCACTTTTAAGCAAGAGACAGTTATGGGAGGGAGAAAATGAGGAGAAAATTTAGTCTACATTTTAGTTCTTTAAGGGCATTGTTATCTTAGAAAAAAGAGTAAAACATATTATGTATAGTTGTTAAGAATGGATGTCACACACCTAAACACTCAGATTTTCCCCTGTCCTAGATCTGGTTTCAGGCAGGTGGTTTTTTTCTTTTTTTTTTTTTCTTTTTTTTTCTTTTTTTTGGTGGTGATGATGTCTGTTTTTTCCAGAACTCCTTAATTCAGAGTTAAGTGCTGCTAGGAGTTCAGCAGCATATAGAAAGTATCTTGTCACTGTCAAGTACTTCTTCCCAGACTGAAATCTCAACCCTGAAACTATAAAGCCCTAATTCAAACGGTTCTAGAAGCATGCATATCCAGCAAGACCTTCCAAAACATCTGGTTATGTTTAAATCAATGGAGGCATTTAGCTGCAAGAAAAAGGTGAACCTCAGTAAGACTACAATTATGGCCCATCCAAGCCATTCCCAAAACGGTTGCCTGTTAGTAGTGAGACAATCAGATAGAAGGCAGGCAGAAGGCAAGATTTAGTGCCCTACTAGCTGGTCCAGAAGCTGTTTTCTTTAGGTTACCTGGTACAGTAACCTGGCCCATGGGACTCAATGGGACTGCTGGATCATACTAAAAGTGAGCGTCCAGCTCTGTTCCTCACAACAAATTGAAACAAATTTCAGCTAATAGGAGAGGAAGGGGAAGACCTGCATGCTCATGTATGGGCAAGTGAGGGTTCATCTTCAGTCAGGAGTCCATAGCTTCTTTCTGAAATATCAAATGCCTTCTGAAATTTCAGGTAACAAGTAAACAAGTATTATCAGATATATGATATCAGAACATCCTGTGAATTCAGCAATATTTTGGTTTGAAAAAGGGTTGAGTTACATGTCTTGTGGTCAGAGAGGCACCAAAACCAAATTTATTTATTTGGGAATGTCTTGCTGTTACTGGTAACCTCCAAAACATGGGAGTGGAGGAAAATGCTCTGTGTTTCTTCATAATTAACAACAGATAAAATGTATGACGGATTGGACATTTGGGGGAGAAAAAAGGTAAAAAATAAAAGTGACGCTGGGTTACCTTTAAAAAAAAGTTCACGTAATGTTTTGCCTTACATTTTTCATACTTTCAAAGATTTCTATTCTGTTTAGATTTTTTTTTTTTTTGATCAGCCTGATGAAGTTGAGAAATTCTTAATTCAGAATATGATTTACATACTTTCTCCCTAAAAAGCTTGGCCATTTTTTACTACCAAAGGTATTTTTTTCTACTTTCAGTGTAAACCATATCTGTGTTGGTGAGACAAAATTATCTGCATGAATAATTAGAATAAATCATAAAATACTCTTATCTGATTGGTTATCATAGTGGCATATATTCCACACATGCTTTACCACATTCTTACATATTTACTCTCATCAGTTCTGATTCCTAAGGGAGAGGAAATCTGGGTTGTGATGGGCTTCAGAAAGGAACAGAGAAATGTAGTGTCATTATAGATTCCAAAACTTTTAATATATTGCATCTTGCTTATCAATCAGGGCAAGATTGCTGATGACAACAGAAAAGTTAGAAAAAATAGGCCTTGATTTTCTGTGAGTTCTCACAAGCAGCTGTCAGAAATATCCAGTTACATCCTCAGCCGGAGTATCACATAGCTCTGCTGAAGTTAGCAAAGCCCTCCTGCAGAACAGCTTATAAATGATCTGGAATTAATAGTGGATGATAAACAAGGGAAACTACCCTATTTACAGACTCATTTTTCAGGCACAGAAGAATACAGAAATAGATGGGACCATAAAGGTGACTGCTGAAAAACAGGCATCATAAGGACAGTGTGTAACCGTCAGGACTCTGATCACCAGGTGAAGCGATATGTAATGTGACACACAGAAATGAACAACTATGCTAGCATTTATTTACTTTCTTTTCTATGACTAATTTGCTATAAAAACAAATAAATAAATAAATAAAGCAAGCCATCTGGCACGCTTGCTGAGTATTGGACATAAACATTAATGGTAGTGCTTTTGCACTTCCATATCACTTTTAATCTAAGGTTCTTAAAATGCTCCACATTAATTAAGCCTTAAAACTGTTTGTTGAGGTCCATAAGAAAAGGCAGATAATACTTGCTGACACTCTCTGAATATAAGGAGGTTAAATCAATGGCTCCAAGATTCTCATTTTTAAGGTGAGTAGATTCAGACGGTATTCACTCAGAGGTTTGCATCAAAATTCTAGCAAGTAAAAAGATCTATGAATTTGATCCTGCAGAATCCTCTGTCTGAACACCAACAGATTACATTTTCATCGTCTATCGGTGGGAAAAATGAAAAAATAAAAATAAATAAATTTAAAAAATCCCATAAAAAGAAAAAGACCTGTCAAGGTTGTCTAACCAAACACTGAGAAGCACACTCACAAATGCCAAGATTCACTGAACCCTAAGCACCTGACTGGTTATAATCATACAAAATACTCTGCGATGTTAAAAGCAGGAGCTTAATTTCTCCAGAGGTTAATTCAGCCTTCCTCTGATCTCATTTAACTGGTAAAGGGATTTATCTCTTTTCACTGACTATATATGGAGCTGAAGGCAACAATATTCCATCTTAAAAACCCTCAGGTGCTTCACAAATGAGCAGGATTAATCCAGGTCTCAGTTACTATATTTGGCTGACTCCTTAATATAATGTTTCCATCAGAAAACTATTTTGACAGTGTATGTACCTAATTGAAAAAAAATTGAGCAACAGTCAAAGTAAGAGTACTCTCATTGGAAACTCAGTTCTATTGACTAGAATTTAACTAGAAAGACAACAGCAGCCTTAAAACTCCAGGATGGTAACCTGGCTCTTCTGTTTCCAGTAGCAATTTTTATTGACTGTAGTAGAGGAAGATTTCAGCCCATCTGTTAGTGGAGACCCCTTCGAAACAGGCCTTGGTCACTGCAGCTCTTCAGCCCAAGTCATGAGATTGTTGAGTTGCGTACCAGCATGTTTTTTATAAGTGTTTTTTCTTTCCCCTTCCTTCTGCTGTGAGGTTTTGGAAAACTGCTGACCCTTCGGTTCTCCGAGCACACTGAATACTAGAAAGCATTTCTACTTAAATGCAGTATTTTCTGTGATACTGCCCTTGACCAAAATTCTCTCTTACTGATATTAAGAATGCTGTTTGTTGAATCTGTACTTGACTCCTCTGTTCATGCATATGCAGGGACACATCATACTTAGATATCATACGTAAATGAATATAAGTTGTCTTCTCCTATATAGAGACATATTAATAGAAATTATTTTACTCATTGCTATTTCTTCCAGATGAATAGAGTAGTATCAAGAGCATTCTTCCCTGTAGTGGGAACAATAACATATTGTCAATAGAAAGATACCTTAATAAGACGAAAAATCCGTTCAATGACAGGAACAATAGATTTCATAGGAAACTATGTGACAGGAAAGAGTCATTGCATTGTTTGGAACACCTGTGGTTAATTATCATAGCTGCATACATTAAAATCAGTTTCCGACCTCATATATCTTCATAGACTGTTTGGCGATATTAAGCGATAAAGGCTTAATAATCAAAAGTACTGAGTTGGCAAATGTTTTCTAATTTTAATAACTTCTTGTTGTAATTACCAAGACTTGGAGTGAAATGATTTAATTAGAAAGTAATCAAGAAGTGTCTACTGTTAATTGAAGGAATTATAAAAGATCTACATTTTTAATATATTTCTTGGGTAATAAAATTAAAGTCTATGATAATTATTTTTTAAACCATGCCAATAAGAAAAGTTTGATACCAAAATGAGATATTGTGTATAATAATTCCCATAGCTGCATTTGCCTTTGTCAGGCATAACCCAAAATAAGGACACTTTGGACGTATCCATTAGCTGTCATTTCACATCTTAGCTTACGTAAAGAATGTCCATTCATGCTCACAGCTCCTACAAGAATAGCAGTAATTATCATTATTTCTATTTTCTCAACTAATAAAGTAAGGTCAAATGCATCAGGATAAATCATGGCTATTTATAGGTTAGATTGAAAGAAGTCTATCTAATCTTTTGGTAGAAAACGATTTATAAATAAGCTGTTTTTAAAAGAAATGGAGATGATTTTCTTTTCATAAACATTTTAACTTTTTGGAAAGGAAAAAGGTACATCTCAAATCAAACCAAAAAATCAAAAACTAATGGTTCAAAAATGTTCCGCTAAAATCAAAAGAATTTGGATTTAGAAAAAGTCAGTGAAGTACCTAGCAGGATTTATAGCTCATGTTCTTCATCTTTTCCTTATTCTCTGCCAGTTGAGTTCTGAAAATGGATGATATTTCCCAAAATCCTTCATGGCTATGCATTCCCATGCTGAACCATGCTCAGCAAGTGGGGTGTCAAAAATGCTGAATGTGTCACACTGATAAAACCTTTTTTCCCTGACTGCTGCTATATCTGTTAAACATTCCAAGACACTGATCATCCAGCATAAAACTTCTGTAGTGAGCTGCTATTCCCTCTTGGGTGTCTGTTAAAGTTAATTTGTCAATGCACAAGAAGCACAGGATAAAGATCTTCTAACACAGGTTTTTCAGAATAGACATGGTATGTAGGGTTCTGAAATGGTACATGCTCTTAGGTCCTAGGCTTATGTGAAAATCTCGTATTCTAATAAATAAATGTTATTTAAAAAAAAGATGTATCCATGAAAGATAAAAATGACCTGCTCGCAGGAGAAATGTCAGAGCTAAAAACACACACACAAATGTTTTCCAGCAACTCTAGTGGAAATAATTGGAGAAAAGAAATAAATTCTAAAAAATGAGAAGTTAACTTAGCTTTCATGAGGATGCCATTACTGTTTTACACCTTTTAATTATTTCTCCTGAAACGCGCATCTGATTAATAACAAAACGAACATCACTATTCCTGTAGTTGCTGTTTTTAATCCTGAAGGACTTTTCAGACTGTCAACAAATGATGTCATATGACATGCATGGCGAACAGCCACAAGTGGGATGGAAAGTGACATCTGTATAGCTGAAGAAAATGCAAATGATCTGTCTGACTAACAAGACTGCAGGATCTCAAAGTGGTGATTGAAAAACTGTCAGGCACTTCAGACCAGGTTCAAAAATACATGTACATTTTCATTCCTAATTTACACATGCTGTTAATACAACTGTAGGTACAAATAAGACAATCGCATGCCAAAAATGTACTAAGAGCTGGAAATACCTGATTAACATATGGATTTTTGTCTTGCTAATTCAACTGGCTTTTATGCACCCATATCTTTTCTTAGTTTGGTAAACCTTTGAAAATCAAAAAAACAAACAAAATTTTACCTTTCTGGAAATGTTCATATCAAACCAAATGTAAATAATTTGTCCATACAGAATAGCTATTTTGCTTCTGTTCTGCTTTAAACAGAACAGATGACCTTGACATAAGGCATTTACTTGGTATTAATGACTAACTGGTAATAATGTTCTCTAGGTGTTCACCAGGCCATCAGCTTTTCCTAGCTCTTCACTAATCCCCAGGAGTTACCTTTTGCCTTGATCATTATTGCTTAAACAAACACACCTTGAAAACTTAGGGGGTTACTTTTCATTTACCTGCCTTCTAAATTCATTCTTCAGAGACATTCTGTCAGCAAAGGAGGTATGAGCCAGTGTCTTCACTGTAGAAGAAAAAAAGAAAAATCTCACTTTATGGAATATTTTATATGAAGAAGAAAAAGGGTAATTATATGTTACCTCTTATGGCTACCTTGCAACAGGGAATTTCCTGGATGACTTCTTTTACAGAAGGAGGAAGTCTACTTTACATAAAGAAGTAAAAAATAAAACAAAACAAAACAAAAATACAATAAAACTGAAGGAGTGGAGGCATTGGGGAACTTCTGAATCCCTTAAGAAAACAAAATAGGCAGCATTACAGAGCCTGTTCCAACTGGGCATGGCTTTGTAAGTTACACAGAACACCCTTATTTACTGAAATGCAGACGTATATGCATGAGAAATTCTCAGTTGCTGACATTTTGTGAGCTTTTAATAGTACCATTAGTCAATATATCAGTATGCGGCATATCATATTGACTAGAGTTGATGTTTATAGTGGAAAGCTATTGACTTATGGGATGAAAAAGTGGATATAATTCAGCCTCAGGCATTATTGCCCACTGGAGGTTACTTTTTCATGTACAGGGACAACAATCTGCCCTGTAAACTGAAAACTCCAGGCTTACTATATATTTTACTATGCACTTTAACAAGACTTTTTTGCCCTAAATGTACTTTACATAAGCTGGAACTTCAGCAATATTATATTCTCTGTTACCATAACTGATAGTAAAACAAACAAACAAACACACAAAAACCCTTCAGTAACCCATTAATATTTCTTAATTTTAGAAATGGTCAATAACACATTTAGATATAGATGTAAAGGGATACCTCCTACCTATCTATCATATTGTATGACATTGCCAGAAGTGTTGAGGTTGAATTTTAAATCCTAAATTGACTGTTACTTATTTACACATCCTTAGCATGGGATTGGGATCCTTGGAATAAGATTTATCTCAGATAACTGCCTGTTGCAAGCAGCTGAACAGGTTCTGCAGAGACATTGTGCAGAATCCTCAAAGATTTTCTGGATAAGACCAAATAAAGCCCTCAGCAACTTGGTCTAACTCTTTTTAAGCAAGAATTTGAGCAAGATGGCTACTTGAGATCCCCTCCAACCTGAATTCTCCTACAATCCTCTGAACTCAGTCACTCTAAAAGTTTGCACAGGGTCCTTCTGCATTCAGTAGAGAGATATAGACAGCTATAGAAGTTAGGTCACATCAGTAAAAGAAAATGTCAGTGACAAGCAGGATGAAATATTCTCTGGAGTCACTATAGCGGGAACCCAGAAGCTTAGCCTGGATTAGCTAATTAACTTTCAGACAGATAAAAATGATGATATGGCAAGGCACTTCACCTTGACCATACAAACTACTGGTTAGTTGATGATCACATGGTTATTCCAAGATGTTTTCTTTGTATGTGGCTCACTTATCCTGATCTTAACCGATGACTTAGAATGCTAACAAAATACAGTCAAATAATCGCATAGAATAAAAAGTATTACATGCATTGACTGATAAAATAATGGGCTGGATCCTACAATTTTAGTAAAAGATTGGCTTGCTAACCACAAGATGCACACACTTCAGCTGACAATAGATCTTTATAAGCCAAAAAAAACCTGTCAGAATTAGCTTGTCAATAACAGAAATGAGTCAATAGCAGAACAACTGCTATCCACTTCTAATCATAGTAATGGCACAATAGACAATATTCATTATCCACCTGTCAAATCTTCGTGTGGAAAAAAAGACATAATAGATCAAAAATAATATAACAATAACGATAACAATAATAATAAAAACAAGAGCAGCAGCAAAACCAAAAAAATCACATCCTAAAATTAGTGACATAAATCAATGAATGTTTTCTTCTGTCAATTCACATTACGATACACTGTATAAGACATAATAACCCAGAGTATCCTAACACAACATGACATCCTGTTTTTACTTCATGAATTATAATTTAAGACTTGAGTTTTTTTCACCCTTTGGATAGTTACTTACTATAATACAATATGTTCAGGGATTTTCCTCAGGTTTCTTGGTAAGATGGTCACTTACCTATGTCCTAGGAGAAGCAACAGATCTTTCCTCTTTCCTCTTTCCTCTTTCCTATTTTGGTAGCATTCATCCCCAAAATGATGCTGTATAACAGGATTAAAGCTTTTCAATCACAGTTTGACAGCCCAGTGCTGAGTCCTTCTCATGGGGAGGAAAGTCTTTTGAACCAGATCATAAGTTGGGCTGGTTTTGAGAGCTCAGGTAAACCAGCTTTTCCTCTCTGTGGAGTTCTGGTGTTGTTTTCCTGCTAGACAACTTCATTCTTCCACTGCCTGTTTGGATCTTGATTAGCAGTGACAGCATTGCAGAGTGAGCCAAGATAGTGTTATATTAGCCTGGATTAACCTCAGGATACGATTCAGCTCTGTATTGCCTCACTTAAAGGTAGGTGTCTGCACTGAAGGTGTCATATATGAGCTGAGTATCTGAGATCTCATTATATTCAAACAAGATTATGGTCAATATGAACACTTCACCCTAAAATAGACAGCCCCATTTTTATTTATTTTCATTTTTTAGCCAAGTGGCTTTCTAGATTTTTCAGTGTACTGGCTGAATTTCCATTGTCTGCAATGAAAATTAACATAATGTTATTCTCCTGTGTAGGTTTCTGAAGTTGGAACTGAATCCTATCCTTACTACTCAGTCTAGTTGTCTAGACATTTAAGTGTCATTTGAGATGCTCCAGTGTATCTAAAACATTTGTGGGGGGTTAGCAGATGTGATAAAATCCATAGGAGGCTAAAATCCTTCTGTTCTTTTGGAGTGGCAACAAAGAGGGACGGCCTCTCAAATGACACTAGGTAACTATGTCTAGGTAAATTTACTTTATTCTTAATTTATGAAAATTATTAAGGATATATATATACCGAAAAATTAAATTGGACCAGGAACATTTCTGGTCATTGAGGTAAAGCAGCGAAATATATTTGAGTCTACACTTGTGAATTCTCTAAGCTTCCAAAAAGGCCAAACACACCAGGAGTAGTTATTGGCAGTGGGTAGTTCTAACTCCTAAAATGCTGCCACATATTCCAAGTGTTTTAGCTGCTATACAGCAAAACAGGGCCAGAGACCATCCTAATAGATCATTAATATGGTCAGTGATGCTCAGGTGTCCTTCTGGATATTATTTCACTTAACAGTCACAGACCAAGTGTCTAGGAATCCAGCCACGTGGGAAGGCATTAACAGATAAACATTCCCTGTTTAGACACTAGAAACGGTAAAAATTCTCATCTTCCAGTCTCCCCACTCCTATCTGCACCCGGTACTTCCAAAATCATTTCAGCCCTTTTAGATGACATACCTCCAGATGCACCAGGTTCTATCACGCTTATTTTTCTCTATTTCTCTTGAAGTAATTGCCATTCAGTTCTGGAGCTGAGGTATTACAACAGGTTTGTACCTTTGGGGTATTTTATTCATTCCTCTCTCTGTCTCTGTTTTTCTCTTTCCATTCAGACACAGAGCATAATAGAATTGCCACTGCCAAAACCCTCACTCCACTGGAGTGAAAACCATTCATTTGTCGTCTCAGTTTTAAGATTCAGGACTCCAAATGTAAGGATATTCTCCACGGACGTAATGGGACATTTAGCAATTCATTCATTTTCCTCACATGCTACTTATTTAGACACTCAGCAGTTGGCAGCTTTGATGTGGAGTGGTGGAAATTATAAAGACATTACATATCATAAAAATATAAATGAAGGAAAACACAGGCCCTGTTTTATATCAGACTAAATTGACTAGTGTCATACTCAGGATATTCTATTTTAGAAATTATAACCGTTAGAGGTGCTGTTCCCTTGAATGAAACACTACCTGTCTGTTTCATATATAACATCAACTCTTCACTTTTTCCTCTGCAAACAATTGCTGTGTAAGACAAAAGTACACAAAGAAGTAAATGTATAAACTCTAATAGTATGCATATGAATAGAACAGAGTATTCCTGTGTTTGAGATCTTAAATATAGCTAAGGTCTCTAAGTGTTAGTGAAGGAAAAGAAATAATATCGTATGGTAGCAGTAATCAAACAGCTGTAGAAGTAGGGCTGCTATTGTTCAGATATATTTATATAGAAGGAAAAAAATTCTTATGCTGTTCTTCTATCCAGTTTTCTGGCCATTTGTTGTGGGTTGACCCACAAGAAACTAAGCACCCACACATCTGCTCATTCATTCCCACCCCTGCAGTGGAACTGGAGAGAAAACAGGAACAGCAAGAGTGAGAATACTCATGGGTTGCGATAAAGACAATAAGTGAAGGAAAGTGGAGGGGGGGAGAAAAAAAAAAACAACCTCAAGTGATGCAAATGTAATCACTCACCACCTGCACAATCAGACTGAATCTCTGCTAGTCTCCGGGCAAGACCTACCTTGGAGGACAACCCTCCAAACCCCATCCCCAATTTTTCATTGTGTAGCATGACATTATATGGACTATGCCTCTAGTCAGATAGGGACAGCTTTCCTGGCTCTCCCCTCCTAACTTCTTGTCCACTCCTAGGCTACTTGTTGTGGAGGTACAGAGTGAGAAAGAGAAAACCTTGATGCTGTGCAAGCCAACGTTAGCCAAAGCATTGATGTGTTATCAACACTTTCAGTCACAAATCCAAAGTACTGCACCATATAGGTTCCTATGAAGACAGTTAACTCTATTCCAGCCAGACTCTGTGCACCATTATGAATGCTGGTGTCAAAATGGTGCCCCTTTTAGACTACAGTACCTATACAGTGAGACAAAACTGATAGGTCCAGTTTGGGGAGTGAATCTCTGGACTTATGAAGCAGATCTTCCATACTTTGATTCAAATAAAAAGACATTAAACCAAGGGTCACAATGAAATCAGGATCTACTATAACCATTCAACCACCCTAGACACTGTAAGAGTGACATTACTAAGGCTGGGTATGACTTTTTCTGCCATGCACATTTTGATTTGGTTCTCATGGCCTTCCTCTTCACTATTGATTTTTCGTATTAGTTTTCTTCTTCTTTTTTTTTTTTTTTGCCTTCTCACTCTAAGCTCAAAGAGATTTTGGAATCACCATCCTTGCAGATATTCAAAACTTCGCCAGACAAGACACTGAGCAACCTGATCTAAGTTGGTTCAGCTTTGAGTAGTGGCCAGGGAAGGGGACTACCAGAGGTCCCTCCCAACCGATACCACATGGTTTTGTTCTGTGGTTCCGTGCCAGCCCACTCCTACCAGGGCCAGCAATCCTGCACACAGCTACCACCATTTGGATCACCATTTCATTCACACATTTTTTTGCAGTATCTCCAGATACTATGACTCTCAATGACTGGATATCCTATCTGTACTGATGATCTCACTGCCATTTCCACACTGACTCTGATTTAGTGGCAATTACTGTGAGAAAACAGACACAAATAGAAAAGTGTGTTAAAACTCATGCAGATGCCTAATTTTAGTATTGTCTTGAACTGCAGTGAGGCTCTCCACATATGTGGATTCTGGGAAGTACTGAACAACTCTAACACCTACTAAATTTCCTTCATGGCATTTTACCTTCCAAGGCTGATATCTAAGGTACCACGCAACAGTCAGGCAGGATATTAAAGTGTATCTTAAGTTTGTGAAACTTCCATGTACATTAAATTTACATATGTGCTTAAGCATGTTGTTGAATCCTAAAGAAGCAAAACTGGAAGAATTTTTCCACATATGATTTTTATTATAGAAAACTATATTCTGCAACAGTAAGCACAGAGCACCAAACAGACACTCTTTATACTCTACTTTGATATCACAAATAAATGTGGAACTTTTTCAAGGGCAGAACAAAATCTTTCAAGCAAATATGACATAAAATGCTCTTCAAAACAGGTTGTTTACTTTCTTTATGACTTTAACAGTTTCCATAATTATTTCATTTTAAATTTTAGAAATCTATTTATAAATTTACTCCTCAAAATCAGAAGATAGGAGGGGTATTCACCTCAACCTTCTTTACCCATCTGAAGCCTTAACAGCTAGTCCACATTGGTATTCTAGACTTTGAGTACAGTTAATGACTGAGACACACATTTTGAGAGACGACTTGTTCCATCAGTCTTAGACATCTGCTTTAGAGTGAGATCGGTTATTTTATTTTATTTTCACTTCCTAACTCATATTAATTCCTCTTTTGAAAACAGTATAATTAACATTGCAGCATGGTGAATTGCTCTAGCTAAAAAATGGCCTTGAAAATTTCTTGATTATACAAAATTTATTGTAAGAGTGAATATTTTCTGCTAAAAATATCACCTGTTTATTGAGGTATTTTTTACTCCAAACATTCAACTTCTGTGACATTATTTTAACTCCTACAGACATTGTTTGGATGCTGTACACTCTCAGTCTTTTCTATTCTGTCCCCAGCTGGAAGACATTCTTGTGATCACATGCCATGATGTACTGGTTTTTATCACAAAAAGGGCATACTATGATACGTCTTGTTTATTTTGTTCTGCAAGGAAAAATGGTTTATAGAGATGTGGTAGTATCTCTATGGCAGTATCATTCAGCTGCATTTATTAAGTAAAGCATATTGGATTGTTCGACCAAGGTAGTTTCCACCTTTTTTTTCTTTTTCTTTTTTTTTCAGAATTCAAAACACGCAAAACATTAAAAAGAATCCATGTAGATAATTGTTTCTCACCAAGCAGTGTAGAAGTTAAAACTTTAAATAACATATGTCCTAGGATCCATTATTATTGAATCTTTATGTTTAAACTGACTTTTTAGAGTTTCATTATGAGGAGGTTCATGGCAAAGGCATAGTTAAAAAAGTGGGTGTCCCATTTCAAGAAATGATGTAAATATGACAAGATTTTTTATGCTCTTTCACTGACAAATAGGCAAAACACTCATATGAAAAGTACCTGTCAGACTATATCAATCACAAATCAAACTTAAATCTATCACAAAATTTTTCAAGATTCAGACACATATAGCATCTCTTTTCCCCAGATTCTTGTACCATTTCAGCTGGAATGTATTGAAGTGTTTTGTTTGTTTGTTTGTTTGTTTTTAAATATTCTGCCACTCCATTATTATTAAAGTCATGCATTATTGGATCTCTTATTCTCTCCACAAAGCTAGATTGAATTGATAAAATGTATGGCTGAAATATATTTGAACAATTTTTGTTTTATATTTGTTCTACTTCTTTTTCTCAATGCTTCTTGAATACTTTAATTTACCCTGAAACCAGAGAATATATTTACTACTAAAGTCTAATAATTTTTTCCTTATTTTTTTTTACTTCTTAATCTTTTATCTCTTTGTTTCTTTCTCTTCATATATATTGTTCCCTTGCTAAGGAGTCTTGAAGAACCTCAAGAATACTTCTTTTGTTAGTCTTTAGACGTCCGATATAATTTTGCATAACTTTCTACTTTCTTTTTTCATTTTTCTTTCTTTCTTTTTTTTTTTTTTTTTTTTTTTTTTTTTTTTCTTTTTATTATTTCCNTTTTTGGCTTCTATTGCTTATTAGTAGTTCCTTTTTCCTAACTCAGTTTTCTGTTATCCTTTCACATTGTGTAGTCTGACAACATTTTCTTTAACTTTTGCCTAAGATGAAACTTTCCGGTAGGTTTTCTATGTTGGAAAGGGAAAATACACAGACCTTCTTTATATTCTTGCTCTGGATCTGTTCTGCCCAGCTGACTTCTCTGCCTAATTTCCTCTTGTTCCTTTTGTCCTTTAGCAGTGGAAACCTTAGTTACAGACCTACTTTCATCCTTTCATTTAATTTGAATAGAATCAACTTAAAATCACTCTATCCAGGGTTAATTTTCATGCCTGGCTTATCTTCTTGATTTATCACTACCAAATCTTACAGTGGGATTAGAAATCTTTCACCTCTGGTGTGTGACAAACCTGTGGGTAGGTAGGATTGATATTCTATCAAGTGAAATTATTCTGAAGAAAAGATATGGTATTTTGATTTTCCATGGTGCTAGGAATGTCTATACATGTACAAAAAACAATAAGCTGCTCTAACCAGGATTACTATGGGAGAGGGCTAATTGGTCTTTCACCTTACTTTTGCTGTCATTCCTTCAGGAATTAGGTTAAGCCTCAGTGTATGTTTCATCAGGGAATCACAGAGATTATACTTTGTCTCTCTGTCTGTCATCCAGACACTTCCTCTAATGTTGACTTGATTTTTATAAGCCTCACAACTCATCATGCGGTTCCTTTTAGTCAAAATAGGTATATAATTTATGGTACCAGCTGTTTGGGCAACAGAATGCAAGGTGTTAGATAGTAATGACTGCTAAATATTAAGTTTCCTATTTCCCACCTTTCACCCAGGCCAAGTCTCACCTTACCTATCATATTTTTGCATCTTTAAATTAAAGAGATGTTAACGAGGTGTCCATGAGTCTGACCTCAGACTTAAAGCACTCTGGGTAGAACTGAGATTGCCCACGGTAAAGTAATACAACCCAAAGTCATGCCCTAGTCCTTTAAAATAAAGCTCCGCTCAGTGACAAAATAGAACTGCTGTAGGAAAATGTTGGCTACTCAGCAAAATTTAAATGACACAGAAAGACCAACTCCTTTTCTTTTGTTTTCAGTTAGGAATCCTCACCAATATTGTAAAATGAACTACCATTGTGATATCTGAATGCTTAATTATTCATAGAATTTCCTGTTGGCCTAAAGGCCAAGAGAAATCACCGTATTCATTTAGGATGGGATTCATCTCATTCATCTCCAAAAGATGACAACATCTGCACCTGGGATAATATCACTTTCAAGACAGTAAAATAAATAGGCATTTTTAGGGAATGGTTCCTTGGCCCTACTTACAAGTTTACTTTAGGATGAGTTGAATTATGCCCCACAAATACCAATTTCTGGTTTTGACTACAAGACAGACTAAGGGTAATACTAAATTAAGATACCTGTGCTTGTTCAGACAAATGTTACCCTTTATCTCTCTTTACAATCAATGGAAATTGGTACCTTTGGAGGATGATTCATTCTACCTAAGATCCACGTCCAAGGAAAGTGGAGTGAATACCCATGTGAAGGTGTTAGTCTTTCTCTACTGAACATGCAGAATTTTTTTTTCCATAATCAGCTTAGAAAAAATACCTAATTTCTAGCTGATCAAATACACAAAGTACATTTGAACTTTTAACTGTACACATCTTCCATGAAGAAATACCAGTTTTAATTCTAGTATCTATGGTTGAACTACAGTACATTTTACAAACAAACAAACACTTTATTTCCTTTTTTGAAAATGGCAGGTGATGAAAAACCTACTATATCTTTTGATAAGTCATTTTACCATTTTCTACCATTTTTGCTAAAAAATATATAACCAGTTTGCTGAGTTTCAATTCCTGACCACTGAATCTTTTTAAGCTTTTCCTTCTAAGACTGAGGAAACTTTTGTTATCACATTTTTATTCCCTCAGTGGATATTTATAGACCATGTCTAGTTACCCCTTTATCTTCCTTTTGAAAAATTAAATGGAGCATGGAGTAATTCATTGCAGAGTGTTTTCAAATCTGTAATAATTCCTATGGAACTTTCCCGAACCCTTTCCAATCTTTTCAGTATCATTTCTCAGCGGCAGGTACCAAGAATGGATAGTTTTCCTATAATGGTCATGCCAATGCCAAACACAAACTAATAAATAGATTGCTTTCACCTATTTGATATATTTTCATTTATGCATTTAAAGATCACATTAGTCCTCCACAACATAACATCTCATTGGGATCCCATATTCTTCAGATGAGCTACCAGTGATTCTCATTTTCTTCTTCATATCTTTTACAAAATCACAGCTTCTCAGAATAGAATTTTCCATCCAGTAAATGCAACTTTGATTTTCTGATTTTGGGGCCAGAAATGCAGCTGACTGAGGTCAGTGTAATTCTGTTCTATGCCATTTTCTGCTAGATCAGGATCTGAGCAAGGAATTTATTTCAAGAACTTGTTATATGAACTTTATCAATTCCTTTGCTTAATTTTACACCAGGCACTAAATCTAACTCTAATGTGGTCCTAAAATCATTCCTCCTGAACTTCTAAACTGAATGCTTGTCTTTATCTTCAGGAGCCTTCCATGATGATCTTGGAAACTCTGCTTCACTTCTGACTATGCTGGCCCTTTTCTCATTTATCTCCATGTCTGAACTGTGCTCGTGACCTTCATATTCACAACATTCTTTGAAAGCAGGGAGCCCTTCAACAACAAGAACATGATTTTCTACTCTTAATTTCCTCTCCTCCTATATCCTTCCTCTAATTTTCTAATTTGTCTAGATATAAAAGCTACTAAAATAATTTTTAAAGAAAAAGGCTATTGAGTAATTTCCAGAAATGTTTCACTTTGCAAATAAAACAGCAACGTGGATAAGACTGGTTTGATTGTTAAATCAATTGGGAAAGGATAAACCCCGACTAGAGGACTGGGAAGAGTAGTTCATGTGGTGTTAATCTTTTGGGGGTAACCGCAGATTCAATTTTATATATCCATGTAGAAATACATGGTATCTCTCTAGGCTTGAATTTTTTAATGATGATATCTTCTCATTTCACAATATTACTGCAGGACTAAATTGATTAGCAGCTGGTGACTAAAATTTTATGGTGATCACAACCAGGAATTAACTCAGAAGGACCAGGTCTGCCTTGTTCAGCTGCTATAGCAGATTTACAACTTTCTGAAAATGATATGCATGCTTCCTCTTCCATTTTGAACAAAGAGCACTTGAGGGAGATACTACTGTTTCCAGTGATGTGGATGCTAATTCACATCTTATTGGCAGCTACTTAATGTTATCAGGTGTACTAGGTGAATCTTAATAAAGGATTAATGAAGACAGCATGTTTCTTCCTTCTTTTATTATTGCTCCATTAGACTTTCAGTGCATCATGCTTTTTTTTTTTTTTTCTCCAGCCTCCTCTCAGCCTATTAACAAGCCACAATTGTCCAGAAGCAAGGACATCATAATGGTATTTTCCTACCAACTGCAAAACCAAGCCCGATTTCCCTGTAATTTTCCCCTTCCCTCTTCCCAGCCTTTGAGGTTGGCCTCTAAAAGGATCAGACCTCTCCTGGTTTTGGTTTTAGTCTCCATGTCACTATGAAGGCACTGTTTCACCAAGATAGGGAGTGGCAGGTATCCAGACCTCAACTTCCACCAGAAGTGCTGCCCTGTCTGGCAGCCATTTGTCCCACTTGCCTCAAAAGCATCCTCCAACCCTCCAGTCACATGGTCTGTGCACACCACCTCTTTCTGCCATTTTGTTTCAGCTGCCACTTTAGATCAGGGAGCTGCCACTTTTGGCAAGGTCATAACCCCTATACTTTCATACTGCCTTATACTGCTGGCAGGACCAGGCACCTCTTTCCTGTTTGCCTGGAAGTGCACAGCTGCAGGAAGTTCCTGCGCACTGCATGCATGGAGGCTGCCATTTTTGATGTCATATCCCCAGCTGCTTTCAAACTGCGTCATGATTAAATGTTTGTGATGTCTTGAAATTGCCGTACCTACATGATCTCAGAGCACCCTCTGATTGGCTGCCCATTTCCTTTGAACCCGGAAGTACTCATATATAAAAATTTATGCATTTTACACATGTATGAGTGCACACAAATATGCACAAATACATATATATAATTTATTATACATAGATACCCCTTATATATATTCATATATGTGTATGCCACATACATGTATATATAAAGATATGTAAACTCAATATATATATCCCAAATTTTAGCAATGTAATGTATAAAGCATACTTTTAAAAGAACTAGTGAAATGAATAATTAAAGTTTACATGTGAATAGAAAATAATTAATCAAAAGTAAAAGACATGTTCAGGGCCCACCACTTTGCAAACCTCCTGAAAATACCACAACATGTTTGGAGTGAGGGAAAGTTCACAGAGGTGAGGCTGGGTGTCACCAAATGGGGACATGGTCATGCTGGAACATGCCTGAGAGCTACAGGCCCATCCCAGGTGGCAGCCAAGGCTAGTGTTATGTGTTTCCTCATCCAGGGATGGATGTACAGCGACAGGCAGACTTGGTGGATATATAATAGTTTTCCAAACACATGGTCGTGTTAAGCTCATCTTAAAAGTGATAGACATGTTATTCAAGTGTATCTGGGCCATTACCCTAAGTGGCAACACCCGTACTGAAATGGCTGGGGCTTTTAAAAACTATTTTTAGAGATGCATGCCTTCAGAAATTACAGACTGACCAGAAAAAGGAATTTTTAAACCAACCTTTAAACACACTGTTAAAGAAATATTATGTTCACCATTTTGTTACTAACATTTAAAACTGTTAAGATGAATTCTTATATCCAGCCCATGACAGATCATCACTAGACTTCTACAAGACTTCTCCTAACTGTCTTAACTATGTACAGAAGACTGTCCTATAATACCATTTCTGCATCTGTAGGAACAGTTTATACTGACTATTGGCAGGTGTTTTATCTGCAGCTCCTGCAGAGCTGACTGGCCCAGCACAGCTGAGCAGACGCCAGGCTGAATTAGTTGAGGAGAGCCCAAGCAGACCTCAGGAAGGGGATTTCAGGAGGTGTGCTGGTGCTGCTTGGGGAAAGAGTTGACACCTATGGAGCTCTTGGGATGTGATTTCCTACAGGACCCAGTGTACTGTGCATTCCAACCATTCTGGGCTGGGGCTGGAGACCCCTGACTGCTAGCCTGGCTTTAGGGTGAAGCTCACCATGCAATACTTATGGGTACAGAGACCCTCCTCCTGTGTTTTCTGCCCATAAATATCTGGGTCATCATCTTTCTGCTGACACAACAAGCACGCTGGTGGGGGAAGAGAAAGTGCCACAACCACTGAGCAACTTTTGGGAACATGGGAATGTGCCCTTGAGGGATTTTTACTAAAAGAACTTGCTCTTCCCCTAACTTGCTGGCTAAAGTCATGGCTGGAGTTGTGGGAAGGGTACTTGGTGGCTCCAGAGAGAAAGGGGGCATTGCAGGGACATGTTTCAGAACAGGCACAGACATGAGTGTCACAGGTGCCTGAGAGTGTCTGGGTCAGGAGTCAAGAGAGGCTGGGGAAGGCCATCGCTGGGTTTGGGAAGTCAGAGTGTCTCCCCACACAGCTTGGGTTACTGCATGTGCAGCCCAGCCTCTGTGCCCCACATCATGTCCTGTTTCTGCCCAAATCTCCTCCCTGTGCTGATTCCTGCCCGCTTCTCCCAAATGACCCCACACACTCAGCCCCAAGAGGTGTGTGTATTTGTTTAGCTTTTAATAGATTTGGCCTGGAAGATGAGAGGCCTGCATGAAATCCTGTCCTTCTTGAAGTAAATGGCAGTGTATCACTGACTTCTGGGGAGCCAAAATCTCATCACAAGCCAATATCTCATCGTGAGCTTCTGTTCAGACACTGGCTTTAGCTTTCTGTCTGTCCAATCCACAAGTCCTTGATGTTAATGTTTATTTGTTTGATGACCTCATCAGGCTTCATATTAATCACTATGGAAGATACTTGCCTTCCCTAGCTTTAGAAATCTAGCATCCATTTAGTTGGTTAGGTTTCTTAGAGTTGATGAGAATAAGTGATATAAAGGTGATTTGTTCTATTTTAGGTATATAACATATCTTAGGATGGGATGGATTACCCTTTACAAGTGTTTCTTCAGGGAAAGAACTTAGAATAACAGATTAACCACCATGGAGGTGGTTAAAGGTAAATCTGGACCCACACCATCTGGGAAAAGTCCAAGGTATCATCTCTTCATTCTTTTACTCATTTGAGAGAAGGAATAACATCATCTGCCCAATACTAAGGCTCGATTTATGATTTTTATGTGAAAGCAGCACAAGATTTTTCACCACTGAGGTGATAACGAAGCTTTCTTTTCTCCCCAGAGAGTACACCTGATCAAGGAATCACTTAGTTTAAGTGAAAGATGGGTATTTGTGGCCAAGTGATAAGAATAGCATTTTTGAAATGTAGTAAGCAATATCTATACAAATTCATATCTGGTGACTAAAAACAATATTAGGTTTTTATAAAGACTAAGTAATGCAGCTGGTCTGACCCAGGAGATCACTCCTTGTCACAGCAAAGAAACCTCTGATGTGAGCTTCAAAGGCACCGTGACATTTAATGAAGAGATTTTTAAGTTTTACCTACCTATCTTACATCAAATGATGCATCATCACTTTCCCCACAAAGCTATCAGCATAAACTTTGTGCTCTTATCAAAACTCTGCAGATTGCTGCTCTGCTTTTTGAGACCCTGTTTCTTGATATGAAGCTTCCATGTTGCCCAAAGCTTAACTGCTTGGATCCCATCTTTAGTACACTGTGTAGTACAATTCAGCCACACAGGCTTCTGAATGATGCCGCATCGCTCGTTCACTTGCCTCCCACCGTGGTTCAGTTCTCATCATCAGCTTCAAAAGAGCACGCAGCATGACATGCTTTTTTTTGTGTTTGCTTCGACTGCAGTGGTCAAGCTGAACAGTGAAAAATCTGTGCCAGTTCTTTTCTGGCATTTGGATCTCATCGACTGCCAGACCCTGTAAAAGAAATAATCTCCCAATTGAAGACAGTTTGTGGTGGAATATGGTGATGGGGTAATTGTTCAAACAGCTTCATTCGTCTTTCGGAGCCAGAGTTTTCCACTGTCAAAGTCACTGATTATCAGCTCAGCCAGTGTAGGAGGCTTTTTTCCCCCTCCAAGCTACAGGACATTGAGTTCCATAATTGTTTACAGTCAAATGCCTATGCAATAGTTAATTGCCTTCTGTAAGCTGCTTGGCGAGTGGAGCAGGAGGAATGGTTTGATGAGTAGAGCTAGAGTCCAAAACACTATGGAGCTTGCAGCAATAGGATCCCTGCTGATAAGAAACAAACACTACTGCTTCTGTGTCATTGTTTTTTTGGCTGCATCAGGCAAGTTTTGGGAAAGTTATTGTCTCCTAGCAGGCGGTGTAATGGGCAAGCACAATGCACTAGTTCACCAGCCTTTCATCTCCAAACCCAAGCGCAAATTCTGGCTGTAGTCACTCTTCAAAATGACTTTAGTACGTCCCTGTTTATACTAATTTCAATGCCACAGTGGCTGGCGCAGGCAGGCTTCAGGTTGCTTCAGGTTGCTGCTGATGCCCGGAAAGAGGCTTGGAATAACTACAAACTGAAGGCTATAACAGAGGTGTATTGGGAGCACAGCAAGTGAAGAAAGAAGGGCCAGACTAAGACAGAGACCAAAAGGCAAGTTTTGGGTATAAAAACCAATATGCATTCAAGGGTCCAGTCCTGGCATAAAAGAGAGCTGCAAATCAGAACTGAAGTATATTACGCCTCCAATATGATTTTCAGAATGGGAAGAATGTTTTACATTGTGCTCAGAAAGAAAAGTCTTTCTTAATTACAAACAAGCAAATAAACAAAAGATATCTCTCTTATTTTTACTGTTGTACGGAGCTGCGTTCAATCCTGCAGGGAATGTTTTTGAAGGTCAGGGGATTAGTGTTGTTATCCTGTACCCAGAAATCTGAATTTCTTTAAAGAATTTTTCATGTTTGTTTCTTTTGAAAAATCTTGTAATTTACAAAGAGACTAAGGAATAAAAACAGAAAAAATTATAGAAAGGTGCAAAATGAGTCCTAAGGTACTTTGTAATGACAAGTTAATATAGGCATGAAGTTAATATGATGATACTATTTCGAGAGTAAAAGATATTTAAAGATATTATATCTCTTACTGGTGCTTAGCTAGATAATAGGACCACATTTTTAAAACACTTGTACATGATCCTAACATTAAGTAGTTAGGTAGTTCCATTATTTTTACAAATATATCATTATTTAGTTCCATAGCTTTAAGCATATTACTAGTTTCATTACAAAGTTAACTAAATTCAGCGTAGTAATGGGCATAAGTAAAGCAAGGTATTGTGTCTTTTCAGGAACAAATTTTGCCATTCCCATGCTTATTGTAGAAAAATGTAATTTTACATGGTTTTGCTAAATCAATAATTCTGTTAGAAGAACTTGAAAATAAAAATTAAAAGATAGTTATACATTTCTAAAAATATATATTATTTTGTTCCACTTTTGCAGAGGACATAAAATTTAAGATTTTTTCAATTCATTGTCTAAAAAAAGTAAAGCAAATAGGTATGTATGAACTTTGATTTAGATTTTACTATTATAAAAATAAAAATGTGACTTTGCTGAGTAGATAGAATGAACTTTGGAGGACATATAATGGATGGAAAGAAAAAGCAAATACATTAAAATAACAACAGTCTTTTAGAAGAGGCTGGATTGTAAAATGAAAAATCATTAATTTTCCAAGATCTTTCAAAGAAGGTCATTTTTCATTCATATTTGCCTTTATTAGCTTGTTACTTTGATTCTTCTATGGAAATTCCTGCTAGGAATATCCAGAAGAACCCATTTCAACCTTTAAGGTTTTCCAGCCTGACGGGTAATTTAAACCATTTGTTAATGTTCAGTAGAAAATGTTGATTTTATTTTTGTTATTTGTTTGTGAATTTTGAAATGCCAGTGAAACAAAATTTATTTGAAAACTCCCAACAAAGTTAGTTTTACTTTCCATTTGGCTACTTGCCATCATTAATCACTCAATGCATTATATAGAATTTCTCCATTCTAATGACAGTCTTACTGAGGTGGAGTTTCAGAATGGATATGTTTGCAAAAGACTGTGCTGGCCAATTAATCTACTGCATATTCTACTTGTTGAAGGGAAAAAGTGATAGTGATACTTAAAAAAAAAAACCCTTTTTTACAACTTCTGTCATTCTGGATAATAGAAAAACTGAAAGTAAATGCTGAATAACGTTCTGAAAGCTGAAATGGCTTGGGGCAAAATTCTGTGGCCTGAGCATGGATGTCTAATGCCCTTTAATCCATTTTGCAACAGTAGCTGGATGGAGGTGGGATAACTTATGATATCTAAAGCAAGAGATCATTGTCTTTGAAGTGACTTCGGCACCATATGTCTGTGTTGAAATCAAAGGGAACAAGACACCTCAAGGCTGTTGAAGATTAGATTAAGAAGCCTATGTTTCATAATTTTCCACTGATATTTAGCATATCTATTTATAAGTTATATAAACATAGTGAAAATTTGGTAACTGAAATTTTGGTAAAACTTCTGAGTTGGTTTGTTTTCCTCAGGACAGCTTTTGTCACATTAAAGATAAAACAAAACAAAACAAAGCAAACAACACCCCACCCCCACTCCCCACCCCACCTGGATTAACTTTGCGTNCCATTGGTTTCTTAGTTCTGAAAATAGGAAATAAGAGTTTTCTATTACAGATGCTTGGCTAATTAGTTCATAGTCTGTCTAATGGGGACTATTAAAAATGCAAATAAGGAGTAATCAAATAGTGCAAAGTTTTGTCCTGACAGAATATACTAATAAGTTTCTGCCAAGGTAAATACATAAAATTATGGAAGAGAATCAGGCTTTAGATGGCACCCTTAACTATAAAGGGGATAGCACAAAGATAACATGGATGAAAGCCAAATACCTTGTGACATTTAAATTTGGACATAGCTATAAAAATATACCTTGGGGGGAAAGGGCAGAGGGGGAATCCTGCACTGACTTTATGATACAAGCTAATGAACACCAGCAAGTCAGTGTTTCTCTGTCTGTGGTCTGGGTTGATTTATAAAACATCAAAAGGATAGTCCATGAAAAGCTCACATTACTATTGTTGCATTTTATAAACATGCACGTCCATGTAAACAACTAAACAAACAAGGTGATGTGAGGGAACAATAATCAAACATTCAAAATTTAGGATAATTTTTATTTCTCTGTAGGATAAAAACCATTGTAGCAACTGCAGAAGCTGTACCACACACTTTTAGGATAGTCTTTGAATTAAAAAAGGTTGAAAATGCTGGCATAAATAACCTAAAAAAATGATCCTACAGCTTTCACAATGCAGTGAATATGCTTTTCTTTGGTGTTTCAAGACACTGGTAGGAAGGAGCAGAAGTTAACTTGATGGCAGGCAAATCTTATTCGCAATTCAAATTAAGAAATATTAGAATAATTTGATTCACTTTAGACAACATTACAGACACGAGAGCCTTTATGGACTGGGTATGTTAATCAACTTAGAAAATAGTCTTGCTACAATTTGCATGTTACAAATTGTCCAGAAAAGGGATAGTATCTGTCAGATGTCCTGCAAGATTTCCTGACTGTATTCCAGGGTTATTTTTCCTCAAAGAGAAAATATTTCTACATCAAAAGCAAGTCCCTGCAAAACAAATGAAAGAGGCTAGAAGTGGAAAATCCTGAGCTGTGCTTGTACTGATCTGGAAGGAAAACTCGAAGGAACAGGTAGGACAGCTGATAGATAGAATGGGCCTTTGTAGTAATTTGAGACTGTTGGTATTTTTTTTGGTGAGATTTATATCACCTTTGCTGCCAACTTCATCTAGGTCTTTTTGCTCTTATTCCATTACTCAGACACCATTTTATTGACTCTCATGCCATTTTTAGGAAAGAAGTTTTGACATCTTTCCCTTTTCTTCCTTTCTGCTCCGCTCCCATAAATACTAGTCTAGTGTTTTACTGCTCAGTGATCCTTTAGTTGTTCCCTATTATTGTTCCCACTGATCGGGCAGTCTTATTGATTTCCTCCTCCCATTGCTACAGCAGGATTGTCATTTACATGACTGTCATACGATGAGACCTCATGGCCAAATTCCTGCCCATTAGCAAGCTGCCTTGTCCTATTTAAAAAAGGCATTTGGTGTCCTGCCTGTCTTCTAAATAGGCCTCTTGCTGGTTGTAGCTCCTGTTGGAAGTGTCTCATTCTGTGCTGATTAGAGCCTAGACTGAACATTTGCTAAGGAGGACCAAGACAAACTTCTATATGCACCGGGTAAGTCATGCATAAGATTGGCTCCCAAAGGCAGCAGTACAATCAGCAATAGTTTATATACAAGTTAAACAAACACTCAGAGGGGAAAAGGCTTTACGGGGTATAAACATGAGCAGATAACTAGGCTCATGACCTCCTTTCCTTGTAAAATTTTACTTTTCAGCTGTAGTCATGAGCTAAGTGACTTTGCCTTCAAGACTTTTCCTTGAGCATTCATCCCTCTGGATTATTTTGATAATTTCTGTTGAAACAAAAGGAATGGGATCTGGTGGATTTGAGTGGAAGGGTCTGTAAGGAGCAAGCTGTTCCCTCTGGAGATCACAAATGCTTTTCTGACTTAAAAAAGGCATGTGGTGGCTTTAACAGGCAACATGACCTGCATTCACTCACAGTGTTCAGCATATAATTGTTTCAATTCCTCTTGTTAAAGCTCTTCTACTCAGCTAACATCTCTGTATGTACACACACATATATAAGGAAATGTGCTGCATAATTTGATAGTAAAGTGACTAACACAGTTCAGAAAAGAAACAGTTCAGAATAAGCAGAAAAGAAACCCAAAACCTCAGTGCCCACACTGTCTTCAGGGCTACCCTAAGATGAGAAGCTTTTGCTTTCTCTGGCTTTAATCACAAACCCCAGTGGGGNTTTGATGATTCATCATTTTCACACACACACACACACAAAAACACATTGTGTTGAAAGATTTCTGACCAGCCCTAGTAATGAATCCATCTGCTGCAGTCAGCGAACACAATTACGAGACAAATCACCCATCTTCAACAGTAAAGCTGAGAATAGAACCTTGCTTTTTTTCAGTTTAAAAAAAAAGGAGAGAGAGACAGGAAAAAGAAAAGAAAAGAAAAGAGAAAGAAAAGGCACAGACTGTTATCTTCTGATCTTAAAGAGCTTTATACTATTCTTTATTAGCAGATCACTTATTCTACTCTCCTAGGCATGGCCCAGCAGCCAGTGACAGACCTGATCTTATACCCACACAGAAACGTACACAGAGAAAAAGAGAGGGAATCTGTGTATGTCCTTTGCCTACTCTGTGATCATTAAAAATCTGATAACACTTCTGTACAGAATGAAGGTTAGACCCTACCTGCTAGTCATTCTGCCCAGGTATCTGCTAAACACTATCTTCTTTGTTCTCAGTAGTATGGCTAGGTAGCTGTTATATACCTGCTGTGCTCTGCACAAGAGACGGCTGCATATGAATGGGCAGCGAATTGCTCTTCTTTTGTGCCTGGTCTACCTTACAATGCATCAGTGTGAAAGCCCATTGCTTCTGAAAATGATAAGAAAGTAAAGAATGTTATTGAAAGATCAAACCTGAGGCTAGATTTTGCCTGAAGACTAAACTACTTTATGAGCAAAATGCTGAGGTTCAGGTAATCGATGTTCAATGTCCATTTCTACCTCAGATTTCTTTCAGCCCACTGGGGACACCATTTAATTTAGCTGTTTGCTGTAAAACAAAGATTGTGCTCATTCTGCCTCTACCCTCCAGCCTCTCCCTGGTCTTCTCTACTTACACTGTAAGATCTTCAAGTCAGGCAATTTAATGTGTTTGTATAGCACCTCGCACACGGGGACCTGTCTCCCACCTGGGGCCTCTACACATCACAAAAACCACACAGCAACCAGTTGGAGATGAGAGAT
>VXAL01002965.1:82011-113007 GCA_013399475.1 Chauna torquata
AGGATAGAGCAATAGTGAGAGTAGTCATTAAACTGTTCACATTTGATATATAGTACTCCAAAATAATCACATTTGCCTGTTGTCACAATCTTGCATCGTCAAGTATTGATTACCACTCTACAACCCAAATGATATATATCATCACATCTTTTTATGACTACCTTGCATGAAAGAAACTTGGATTTCAGAAAAAATAGCCTTTCTCCCACTTGTCTTGCTGGATCCTTCCCATTATGCACACCATAATCTGTCATGAATAGTGCCTCATAAGGATGGGAATCTGAAAGAACTGAGTTTGTCCAGCCTTAGGAGGAAGCTAAGGGAAGATATGTAGACTAGGTAGTGGATAACTACCTATTGGCAGGCTGTAGAGAAAGTGGAGCTGGACATTTCTTGGAGGTACACAGTGGGAGGGTGAGAGGCAATGGACACAAGCCGGAGCCTGGGAAATTCTGACTAGATGTCAGATTTATTTTATTTTTTTTCCCCATAATGGATGCCCACAGAGGTTTTGGAATCTCTGTCCTTGGAGATACTCAAAACTTTGTCAGATCAGGCTTTGAAAACTCTGCTTTAATTGGACTTGCTTTGAGTTGACCTGCTAAAGTTGCTTCCAACCTCTGTGATTATGTCATTTTTTGATTGTGTGTATCTCCCTGATGCAACTTCTGCCCACAGCTGAGCCCTAAATGAGTTCCACATATTCATATGCAACAGCAGGTGATGGTAGTTTCTTACAGTTGAGGAATAGTAATTTATATAATGTACAACAGATTGGTTCTTGCAAAAAAAGTAAAAGGAATCAAAATGATCCCTCTTCTCGTTATGGCTGAGAGAAGCAAAGTATAAACATGGGTAATGAGAATTTAGCACAAATTTCAAAAAAAGCCCAACAACTAATGAAGTGATTGAGGGAAGAACAGCTCATATTATTCAAACTTGTAGGTTAAGACACAGAGAGGGATAGCTCAAAGTAGTCTTGACATGAACAGTCAGTTTGAAATCTCCTTTAATCTGAGTAGGGAAATTTACAGCAACAGGAAGTGTCCTTCTGGTTTCATTGTATCCCTGAACATCTAACACCTGCAACAGAGTGTCAGCTGTGTTCTTGTAAGGGACCAGAGAGTTGTAGTTTGCAAACTATGAAAATGTGAAAAAAGCATTGCAAATTCTAAGTGGTCTGACAGTAAAATGTTGCAAAAGGCAGAAGAGAGAGCACAAACTGGGGCTACAAAGTGGATGATTTCTTTCACAGAGACAATAACACATTGGAAGGAATGAAAGAGGAATTAAACAGAAAAAGAGAGGATACATTTTCAGTTAACACCTCAAAGGAAAAAAAAATTAAAAAATAAAACCAAAACTGAATAATAATAATAAAAGCCCCAGTAGCTAAGAAGGCTTTTTCATCAGTAGGGACTAACATGTTTCTGAAGCAGGTCAGAAAGTCTGTCTGAAGGGACAATGGTGATTTGTAAAGAAGTGTGCAGAAGTGACCGGAAGGTAAGTAAGAGAAAAATAGGTCTGTGCATAAAGTGAGGAAAACAAAAGAAAACAAAACAAAAACAAAAAACCTAAGAGAATTGAATAACCTACTATAAGGAAGGTTTAAACCCAAATTCAGGTGGTTGTTCATAACACAGAGGTAATCTCACAAGAGATTTCCCAGTGTCCAGTGTGCTTCTCCTGGCCTCGAGAGGTGGGAGAATTCAAATTTACTGAATCCCCCAATCAAATGTATGAGGCTATATGGTCCCTTGGTAATAAGAAGGAAAACCAATGGATATTTTTAAGAGATTGGTCTCATGTAATCAATTTAGAAGTCACGAGAGAACATGAATTGAGAGAACCAAGACAGACATTTGTCTGAGGAATCTTGCGAAGATGGTTTAAAATGAGTTTCCTCACAATTTATGATGCTTCTAGAGTATAGTGGATGTCAGAAGGATGTTACAATTGTCAGACTTAGAAAGACATACAAACAAATGAATAAAACAAACAAATGCAGCCCAGTTCTACTTTCAGTTGGAATTGCTAGTTGAGGCATTCCTCTCTCCTCCCTTTATCTCCCTTACGACTACTGTAGAATACTCTTTCACTCAGAGGGATTTGAGATCACACAGTGGGTGGTGGAGTCAAGACTGACAAATGGCCCTGTAGCCAGTCTGCAACATCAGGTGTTCCTGCATACAGGCATCCATTTCTGCTTACCATGATATATGTGGCCATATCATTGACAATTTACCTTCTTAGTGCTCTGAACAATTGTCCTCTTTGCCACTTGTCTTCAAGTTGTGTTCCAAACAATTATATGTAAATTCTGTTCAAAACAGCTACTTAAGAATAGGTGTTATTACTTGCTATTTGTCAATATTTTTGGAGGAATCTAGCGAGGAAAGAGAGGAATAATACAAACAGGATTTTATAGCTACAATTCTTCCACAGATGCCTGAAGACTAAGGTGGTTGAAAAATAAGGCAAACACACAACCTTCTTACAAGCTTGACAGATATTCCAAACCTTTTCTGGATTTCGTTCCTTTTGTATACCACCCCTGTATATACTGCTATTAACTTAGTAATGTTTTGGATCTTGGAAACTTTTAATGAAGTCATACAAGGCTCACAATTTAAAAGCAATAACTGACAATTATCCACCTAGGGGTTTAGAAAACTGCCTTGAGAATGTAAAGTACACTACCAGTCATATCTTTATTATTTAATGGAGAGCTACTGTAATTTAGTTGGTGTGACTGTCGTGTAATAGGTCACAGTAAATTCACTTGAGAAGACCAAAGACAGGATATATACCACTGCAAGGGCTCTGAGGGTCCTAAATTTGTATTTTCCTGTAATGCTAAAGAGGTTTTTCCACTCATTTTCCATTCCAGAGCCTAAATTCTCCAGACTGAATAAACCATAACTCATAAATTCACAGTGACAAACAAGGAGGCAAGTGTATGTACATGAAATATAGATTTAATAAATATTCCTCATACACTGGGAAACTGCTGATATGTGTATAGCCTACTGGTGTCCCGTCATGGACCTTTCACAAAGTATGACTGGCAATGTGCCATACTTTTTGGTGAGGCTGCTGAGAACTAATTTTGTTAAATTATCTCAATATTGCTTTTTCCTAATACTAAAATATTCAGGGGCCTATATTCATAGAATAGTGGGGTGACACACCTCGGAATCAGAAGATTGATTGCAAGTTACATTCAGTGCTGGAGGAAAGGTTGAAATATTTTGTATGTTAACCAAATCCATTTAGTAATGCCTAGTTCCAACGTTTCCTCGGCTTATTAACTCTCAGGTCCACTTGTACGTTATAATTATTAATGCAAGAATTAAACAATGTGGCCTTTTTGGACTGTTGAAATTCTGCCAGTTTGTGCTACATGCCTGTCTGTCTAGATCTGAGCCCAGAACCTCAATCTTTGTACAATTTATTACAATAGGAAAAGAAAACACAGTTCTGTCTTCTTCTCCCAGATTGTAAGTCTTCAGCTAAACTATTCAATAATATAGTATCCTTGTTATTCACTGTATGATTTGTGCTCATATTATCATGCATTATTATTACACAATTAATTGTAGTGACTATAGTGGGGAAGACAGAGAATTGAATAGACCTGCTTTAAAATATTGCCTATACATTAAAAACATTTTTATTAGCATCTTTTTTTTCTTTTTTTTTTTTTTCCAGTAAAAAGTATCTTCAACAATTATTTTTATTTGAAAGAACAGCAGGATATTAGGGAAATCCAATACAGAATTATTTTTGGATTGCTAATTTAAATATTGAATATTTTTACCAAGATGGGAATTCCTCTAATGACATAAAGGGGAGGAAAGTAAGAAGTCATTCATTCTTCACAGCACTAGGAAAGCTTTGGCAAAGTGCTTCGTATTGTAATAATCTCATCTTCTTGCCACAGATGCAGGAGAGTTCAGTTTATGGAGCAATTTTTGAATAAATAGGTCTGGAAACAAAATTTCTACCATTTTCTGTGTATAAACACATTTGACATAAATCAGCATTACTCTTATGCACACATTCCCTTACAAATGCAATCCTTTCTCACTTTACTCTGCAGTAGCGGGTAGCACTGTAGAAAAGAATGCAGTTTTTCTTATTCTCATTTTATGCTAATTTTGTTCAAATTATACACCATATACCAGTGCCTGCCTGTAAAGAACCTACCACATTTTGGGATTAATGTGGAGTTCAAAGTGTGCCAGTGATTGACTGTGTAGTATAGCTGGAATATTTAAAATGCTACCTCATTCTAATTAGTAATACGAAAGATTCCTTACCTGACTTGACTGTACAGAGCAGTGATTGCAGAAGAGGTTACCATTAATGTGAGATACAACAAGGACTAATCACGAATGAGTAGAACAATGTGTCACCTTACAAGTGCTATTACGATTTACCATCAAAATGCTATTGAATATCTCTTTTCATCATCCTTTTGGTGTAAAAAAAATCCATATAAAAATATGGTGTCTTATTAAGTAACCCAAGCACACGTCTGTAAAATAAATCTGTCCTCTGAAAAAAAGGCAAAAAAAAAAAAGTCTTGCAGCTCTATTTGTGTAGGATGAAGGACACTTATCTTATTCACAAAGCCATTTTTTCCTCTGGAAAGTAGACATTAAAGATATTACAATTTCCAATCTACTTGCAGTGTAATTGATTCTTTGATGTCCGTTTTCTGTGTTACAAACATTAAACAACTTGTCTGCAGGTCAGTGATGATTTTTATTTTAGTGGGAGGTTATGTTATTTTTTCTGTGTAATTGATGAAAGCTTTCAGTTATTTATTTATTTTCTCGACACTACAGTGTATGACCCAAAATCCTATGTTCACTATAAATGAATAAGAATTTTGAAGGTACCTGACTTGCGTAGGTTACTCAGTGCTTCCCTTACATCAGAAAAATATAAAAACATTGCAGAAACATATTGTTGAAGCCAGTGAGAAACTGAAATATACAAACGTTTTTAGAAGGAAAGATTAGTCTAGATAAATAAGAAATAACGAACATTTTTTTTTGTATTCTATAAAAAGGAAAAATATTGAAACATTTCATTTCTTGAGTAAGACTAAGAAGTCAGCATTTTGAGACCTCTTTTCCTAATTCAAAATATGCAGACAAAAAAAGTCTTGTGTCTATCAAACTATTTAAACATTAATGTTTTGTCTTGACCTTCAGTTCTTTTCTATAGTACTTCACTTAATATATGAATAAAAGCAATTTCTTGTCTGGAACAAAGAATTTTTTAGCTTGGCAACATCAAAATGGGACACTTGAAACATTTATTTTCAAAAATGTACTGAACCAAAAACTTTTATCTGAATCCTGTTCCTTATCAAAAGTGAAAAGAAGAAATAAATGAAGGAAAAAAAACATTTAAATACTCGTTCCTTATATTGAACAGGTTCTGGTTTTTTTGTTTTGTTTTAACTATTTCTGGATATCTACTTTCTATTTCTTAAAAAAGAAAAAAAAGGATTTTTTTAATAATCTATGAATGATAAGTATCAAGTAAATCATTATTAGAGTACGTCTTTTCCAAAGAAGATAACCTTCTGTTATTATATTTAAAGTAGAGTTGTTAAGCAAAAGACTCGGGTTGAAGAACGTAAAATATTACTACGTATTTCGTTATGAAAGTATTTCCAAAGGGAAAATGAGAGATGTCTTTTTTTTTTTAAACAAGCTGTATAGTTTCTGTAAAATTCAAAGAACAAAACGGTGTTTTGATTGATGACAGGAAACAGTTGTTCTGGACAGTATCAAAGAACTTCTTGCATTGCTAAAACCCGGTTAGACTATTCTTATGACTGAAGGAATTAAGGAATTAAGTCACTGTAAACAATTTGCTTAGAAAGGCATAGTAAATTAAAAAAAAAAAAAAAAGTGATACAAAGTATACAATGGCAAAGATCTTGTTATGTGAAAGTTAGTGCTAAATAACACTAACAGGATTACACATAGTAATTTTTTGTCTGTATTCACTGTATCATTTCTTTTTCTTTCAGTCTATCTGGTAGCCTGCTATTCCATCATGTTCCATCATGGATCTTGGAAGACTATGTCCTAGGACTTGGATCCAGAGAGTAGAAATTATTCCTCTGCCTACCTGAAAGTCAAATCCAACATATTTAGAACAAAATTTCTAGGCTCAGTGTATCATCAGTTGTAAGCAAAGCAAATAGCTAATGAAAGACAAGAAGAACCTGTGACGATACACCAAACTACCAAATCAAAGTAATGTAACAGAATCAGTTTTTGCTTTAACACAATTCAGAATATGCAGAAAGGAAAGTCACGCTGTTACATAGGCTTCAAACTTACATGTATATGCAGCTGGTGGTCCAAGTCTGACCACTATTAGCTGAATGTCTAACAATTATTAATTGCGTTCAAGCATTGAGCCCAACAGGTCCTGGATTTCGGCACAACATGCAGGCAGTGAATGCTGGAGTGGAACTAATTATTGCCTAGGTATCAGTAATTTCCTTTAGCAGATAGAACAGAACATAGTGTGAGAGTACATGGAACTTATAGATATGTGGTTTCTGAGAATATCTAGCTAATGTCTGTTCAGTATAAAAGATTAGGATGACAAACAGGAGAAGTAGCACATTAAACACCCAGACCCAAGCACATGAGTCCTAACAAGAGTTAAACGAGGCAGTACTAACAACCACAACTCTCACGTCACTGGTTGATAGACTGTTGAAGGGACCACTCAAAGCCTTGGTAGCTAATAGCAAGCATTGAGCGTAATTAGCCAGGAAACCCAAATAGGATCAAGCCATTTTTCTTATTTGTGTTTGTGTGAGTGGTGTTTGTGTATATGTGGTGCCTGTAAAGGTTCTGTTTTTGTATTCATGTTGATTGTTTAGTGTTTGATCACATCTGTAGTGTGTGTGTCAGGGATGCATGCTCAGCCTTGCTACTGGCTGAACCCAGGATCTGGGGACCACAGCAGTCTGGCTGTAGCAGGGAAGGAAAGGGAAGGAGTTCCAGCCTCTCGTGGGAATCTTGGAACCCACAAAATTCAGATCCCCTTTAACATTGACTTTATACTAACACGTAACAGTTAGAGTCATACAAAGATACTATTTCTCTATAGCCATGTTATGATTCAATGCTTTGCATTAGCTGGCACAGAGAATCATGCGGGTATTCTGCAGGTATCACAGTTTCTGTTCTGAAGTTCTCCAGATGCTTCTGCTGGCATTTTGTCTTGTAGGTATAGCTATAAATCCCTATAAATCAGACCACAGAACAGAACAGGTCAGGTTTCCAAGCCTGCCATGTGTGATGTTGACACAGTTCAAACTCCATGCAAGGCCTCACATCTAAGCCTCTTCAGCAGATGTGGCAAAGCTATTGAAGACTATGGCCAATGTAACATATTGTCAGTTAAACTTTCTTCCTGATGGTCTCTTCTTTGGAAGTACAATGAGAACATGGTGAGTGGCTTTCTAAGGTTAGGAAGCAAATTGATTATGAACTAGAGTTTTGTCTACCAACAATTTTTAATATGTAATCTTGTCATGAGTGAACTAAAGTTATTAATAATACAGTAAGCAAAATGTGCTACAGTTAACCTTAAATTATAACTTACAAAGAGCATTCTTGCAGTTTCTGTTATGATTTATGGGCTCAGTTTATTCTATGCAAATTCATGCACAGTTTCTAATAAGAGGGAGGAGGAAAGATAAAAGAGCCCTGAATATTTTATAAGCTTTTTCCACTTACCTTAATTTAGAAATATGAAGCTGAATATGTAAGTAGAGAATAATTACCTATTACTAATCTCCCACATAGTTTATCTATTTCAGCCCTGAACATCCTGAGCAATGCAAAACATAACTGTTTTACTACCTGTACCACTGTAAATATGATAATTAGGTATACTTCAGTGCTAGTTTTTGCTGATACATGAGAAGATAGATACTGTAATATAATCAGGCAGTGCTGTGCTATTGTTTTATATCCCTTTTAAAAATAATATACCTGCTGCTCAGTATTTCATTCACTGGTAGAAAAGTTAACTTTAAAGAGGATGGTACCCTCAATAAGTTCTTTGTGCTTTTCCAGATGCAATCCTTAAATTTTAGAAATAATGTTACAAATTTGGGATTGTCATAGAAGTCCATGCAAATATCTGCAGCAGAACTCTACTCTTTTCTCTGCAGCACAAGCACTTCAGGCAACTGTGGTTTCCCATCAACCACTCTCTGTTGAGACCCTGGCTTATAGAAGCACTTAGGGACCTATGTTGTGTTTTAAACAACTGACTCTAAAAGAGCACTATGCAAGTCATCTAGCTCTGAAACAGCAGTATGCAATCCCTCTTCCAGTCTGCTCCTCCCTTTCCCCAGCTACTTAGGTATGATTTATCAACTCTGAAATTTAACTAGAAAATTAATTGATGAGTCTTGAGGTTACATATCAGATACGCCTCTCTCTTCACCCAACTCAAGATCTCTCTGGAGGATGGCCATAGTCCCAAACATCATGCTGTCTCTGAGTTTCATCCAATGACAAAAAAGCAGAAAGGTAAAATATGTGGGTTTTATGTCACTTAAAAAAATGTGAGGCAAACTATAGTTTACTTCGTTGTTGTTGGGTAACACTAATAGGAACTAGTGGGGCCCAGTGATGGTGTTTGAAGGCTCTAACAAAGCAAAACACACTGCCAATTTGATTCAATGAAGAAATACACTTTTGAATCCAAGAATCCCCTTTTTCTAGAGAACCTAACCTGACAATAAAGGTTCCCCTGGCTCATGCTTCTTTTTCCATCACTACCAATAATTTGAAAAATAGTTGAGTTAATCATCTATGTTAGTGCTTTTTAAATTTTCAGGGGAGGAAGGAAGGAAGGAGGTGTGGGAGGGAAAGAGAGCTGGTTTATCCAAAAATAGAATGACCTGGCTTTATACTGGATTGTATTTTTCATTAGTTAGGAAACAAGCCAAAGTGTTTTTTCTGTTATCTCTACTTCTAGCTATAACAATAAATTATGATCAAATCACAAAAGGCAAATAGGCATCCTCCAATAAGGGGAAAAAATCACTTGTTTTCCTGTAAATCAGAATCTCATGTCGCATTACCACTCCCCCTCTCCGATCTCTTTGCTACTCACAGTTTTTCATGCACCTGCATATCTAAAGCATACTAGCACCAAGAGCTAGCTCCCAGGTGAAATTTAGGTACATAGTAGTCTTCAGCTTTTGCTGTATTCCTAAAAGACCGTACTCAATAGCTGTCATTTCTGGTTAGAGTCTTATGGCCTTAGGTAGTTTTGTTTCTCAAACCAAACTCAAGACATTTATTTTGTGATGCTTCCTGATGTTTAGATCCTTCCTAAACGCTGATAGGATCCTCAGGGTAGGCTTTTCCTTGCTGCTTTTATCTCTGAAGCTGGAGAGCAAACTTTTTGTCTAAAAATAGCTACTGAAGTTGGTCTCATTCAAAGGGCAATGAGAAATGTCTGGATCAGAACCAATACAATTGCATTTGGGGAAAAGCAGGATACTCCAGTCTGGAACTACACTTTCCTTGACATATCCAAAACTGGGACCTATATTATCATCACAAATGTTCAGGCTACCAGACACTCTGATGTATATGCACAATTCAGTTGGTGAAGATGCAGTGTTAATTTTTGAGAACAGGAGAATAGGATCCCTCTTGTTATTAATGTCTAATATATCTACTCTGGTTATCTTCCTTTTCTGGGAGTTGGGGGGTATATATTTCAGATTTGAACGTTGAGTGAAAATTGAGGGGAAAAACAAACTAACAAAATAAAAAATATACAATTATTCCATGCTCAGAGTTCATTGGGATCCTTCTACAAATTTTTTGTTGAGTGACAGCTCTAGCTGGTTAGCAGCTTTTCGCTGTGTCAAATACATGTTTGACAGGACAGCTTACCAGTTATTGAAATTTGCCACCAGTAACAGAACCCACCTTGGATATTGTTTTTGTGCCTTAACTGGGGAAAAAAAAAAAAAAAAAAAAAAAAAAAAAAAAAAAAAAAAAAAAAAAAACAAAGCCTCTAGCTCTTCAGTGGCATGGAAAGATTGTTTCTCTTCCCACTAGGGAGCAACTAAAGTGGCTTGGAGTGAAGTCACTCAACTTCCTTGGCTCCATCTCCCTTCTCGTGACTTATGAGAGTGACCCTGTAAGGTATTAGATAACTCTTTTCCCAGCAGACTCTAGTTACAGCTGAATAACAATTCCTTCCATCTGACTTTTGGCAGCTAACTGAGCTACGTAAATTATCAAAATACTTGCCCTCTGGCTTTTGCTATGGTTGGTGGAAAAGAAATAATCATCTCTAGATATCAGATTTCTATGCTCCACATTTAACTCCTAAAGCAAAAAGCAATACTCGTTTGTTTAATAATTTTAACCTTAGTTAATAGTATAATTAACAAAATAAGAATCAATATAGAACTTGCAGAAGGGTTCCTAATTCTTAACTCTTCCATAAGGTGTGAAATTACTTCTGTGCAAAATGACCAAAGAGTCATTCCAGTTGAAACAGCAGCAGCAAAGTGACATGACCACTAGCATACTTTGCATAGTCAGTGCAAGACTTCTTAAACAAGTAGTTTTACCCCATCTCTGCTTTTCTGAAGGTGACAAAAGCATTTTTTAAAGTCATTTATTGGTCATTTTACTTAGGACTGTCCCAGAGACTGAGGTGGTTTTTTTATCTGTCCTTCCTCTGTTCAAGAACATTCTTACCTGGAAACATACCAGAGGTTTCTCCTTTTGTCCAAAATTCCTAGATATGCAGAAATCCTAGAAATGACTACAGAGCTCTTGAAAGCATCTAGCTTCTTATGCTTTCTGGATAACCACAGATTGAAATTGGTAGCTTTAGCTGGAAGCTGCTGGGAATATTCACTGAAGTCATTCCACTGAGTTGTGGTGAATAGAGTTAAATGCAGTTGGCAGCAGGTCACAAGTGGTGTCCCCCAGGGCTCAGCAGTGGGGCCAGTTCTCCTTCATATATTTATCAATGATTTGGATGAGAGGATCAAGTGCACCCTCAGTAAGTTTGCAGACGACACCAAGTTGGGTGGGAGTGTTGATCTGCTCAAGGATAGGAAGACTCTACAGAGGGATCTGGATAGGCTGGATTGATGGGCCTTGGCCAGTGGTATGAGGTTCAACAAGGCCAAGTGCCAGGTCCTGCACTTGGGGCACAACAACCCCATGCAACATTATAGACTGGGGGAAGAGTGGCTGGAAAGCTGCCTGGCAGAAAAAGACCTGGAGGTATTGGTTGATAGCCATCTGAATACGAGCCAGCAGTGTGCCCAGGTGGCCAAGAAGGCCAACAGCATCCTGGCTTGTATCAGAAATAGTGTGGCCAGCAGGACTGGGGAAGTGATTGACCCCCTGTACTTGGCTCTGGTGAGGCCACACCTTGAATAGTGTGTTCAGTTTTGGGCCCCTCACTACAAGAAGGACATGGAGGTGCTGGAGTGTGTCCAAAGAAGGGCAACGAAGCTGGTGAAGGGTCTGGAGACCAAGTGTTCTGAGGAGTGGCTGAGGGAGCTGGGGTTATTTAGCCTTGACAACAAGAGGCTCAGGGGAGACTGGATCGCTCTCTACAACTACTTTAAAGGAGGCTGTAATGAGGTGGGGGTCAGTCTCTTCTCCCAAGCAGCAAGCGATGGGACAAGAGGAAATGGCCTCAAGTTGCACCAGGGGAGGTTTAGGTTGGATATTAGGAGAGGTTTCTTAACTGAAAGGGTTGTGAAGCATTGGAACAGGCTGCCCAGGGAAGAAGTTGAGTCACTGTCCCTGGAGGTATTCAAAAGACATGTAGATGTGGAGCTTAGGGATATGGTTTAGTGGTAGACTTGGTACTGCTAGGTTAACAGTTGGACTTGATGATCTTAGAAGTCCTTTCCAACTTAAATGATTCTATGGTTCTAAGGTTTGGGAATTTTGGCTATAACAGTTTGTTATGTCTAAATTCAGTATAAAACACTGAGAAAAATACAGCTCCAAGATAGCCATAAGGTGAAGAGCTACATACAACAAACAGAGGTTCAGACTTCTAAGTTTTGTCCATGCTATTAGGACCAGTTACTGGGTCGTGCCTTCCTGGACATGCTCCTGAGCATTGTCTGGAAGATCACCAGATCTCATGGGCCAAATACCAGGGATCATACTAGCAACTGACCTGAATGCATAATCATGGGAGAGTACTTGCACTTTGTGGGATTTATTAATACTGAGCTAACCTAAGCGATTCAGGGCTGAGGTTACCGGGCACTCCTTGTACAGAAACCTTGTCTATCTCCTTTCCCAACAATTTTCATTAAATGACAAATTCAAAAGGTCTCAGTTTGCATGGAATGAAAATGTATGTGGAAACCATGACAAATATATGTACGTATGTGCATGTGTGTGTTGGCTTTTAACCTATCTATGTCTTGCTAATGAAGGTGTCAGTGCTTGGCACTTCTCAGACTCCATTCCTGGAGACAGTACTAAAGCAGAAGCCAGTAAAAGAAAACCAAGAGTGCCAAGTGTTGAGATCATCACTGGAGATTGAGAGGACTGCCATTTCTGACTGCAGCCACTAGAACTGGAGGGGAGCAAATACATTGCAGGATCAGACCCATAGGTCACAGGAACAGAGGTGGGAGAAGACCTCAAATTATTGTGCTGATTGGCATCGACTGGAGAAAGAACAAACAGGCTTATTAGCCTGTTTAGTTTTATGATAGAAAATTGATATAATTTCAATCCGTGGATGAAGTGAAACAAAATGAATATCTTGCTCTCTTACACACACAAACTCATGCATACGCACACACCTTCACTCTTTTTTCTTTTTTCTTCCTAAGACGTAACTGTTCTGTGAGAAGGAAGATTGCATTTCTTCAACGACTGCATTGTTTATAAGAAGCTGTCGGTATTGATCAGTGGTTAAGGCTGGCAGAAAGAAAATGGTTTACACTTTCCATTTTAAATGTGAGAAGACTAAATAATCTTATGAGCAGTGCCGGACAGCAGCTCCCTCTCACTAGCATTTTCTTTGTTGCCTCATATGTGGTTGAGTACTACACATCTCCTAAAGGAAATCCAGCAACTGGATCTCCAAACCACAGTGGATGGCTGCCCCTTCTCTTTCCCACTGCTCCCCCAGCCCATAATTATATCTCTGCAATGATATTAAAAGGCAACAAGATGTGTTGCCTTAAATGTTTGCATTTTCTGAAATGAAGACAGGAGTGGGAGCATAATGTGTATATGCACAGGAAGTAGGTGTGAAACAGAAATTCCATGTTTTTACTGGGTGAAGACAAAAGGGTAAGACTTGTTCCTTTTCCCTTCCTTTCAGAACAAACTTCTTATTCTCTTTTGATTTAGTTCACTTTTCAGAGGAAGTTAAATTAACAAAATTTTAGTCAAATCTCAATAGTTCTATCACATTTTGATCTGAAAGAACTTCATTTATTTTTTTCTCTGTGGTGGTTTTACCCAGCTAAACAGCAGAACTCCACCACAAGCGCTCATTCACTCCCCCTCTTCAAAGGAACAGGGGGAGAAAATATGATGGACAAGGGCTTAGGGGTTGAGATAAAGATAATGTAATTAAAGAGAAAAGAAAAAAAAAAAGAAATAATGCAAGCAAAGGCCTCATGGAAGCAAAGAGAGGGGAAAAAAAAATTCTCTGCTTCCTGTCAACAAGCGGTGTTCGGCCACATCCTGGGAAGCAGGGCCTCAATACGCGTAGCAGTTGTTCAGGAGGACAGACGTCTTCATAACGAAAGCCCCCCCTTCTCCTTCCCATTCCCCTTTCCCAGCTTTTATTGCTGAGCGTGACACCACATGGTGTGGAATATCCCTTTGGTCAGCTCGGTCAGGTGCCCTGGTGAAGTTCCCTCCCAACTGCTGCCCAGCCCACTGGATATGGGGGGTTTGGAGAGCCTGGGTGCTGTGCCAGCGCTGCTCAGCAGCAGACAAAACACTGATGTTGTATCAGTGCTGTTTTAGCTACAAGTGCAGAGCACAGAGCTGTATGGGCTGCTGTGGGGAAAGTTAACTCTATCCTGGCCAGACCCAGTACATTCTGTCAGGGGAAAAACAGCCTAAAATGTTTTTTTGGCTCTGTTCCACACTTAGATTTTTAGCTCTGTCTCATGCCACAATGTAGAAGGGGGGTAGAAGGGGGATTTTCTGGCATGCTTGTATTATTCTTTATAGTAACCCATTCACTAATGCTGAAATAACAACCAAAGATCATATGTTTAAAAAGTATAAATTTCATTTAACCTGCATATATCTTCTAGAGCACCAAATTTTGCAGAACACCATTTGAACTTCTCAATTGAATTTGTGTGCATGAAAAGTAGTTTGTACCACAGGGAGTTCATCTTTTTGATTTTCCTTGTTTATTCTTATTACAACTGATCCAAACCTGGAACTTTTTGAATGATTAAATGCACTGAGGAGCATTGAACGTAAATGTGGCTAATGAAAAGACTTGCTAGCCATAGCAATTCCAAACCCAGACAGAATTCAAAGGGATAATTTATCTGTTCGTTCTCCATATTATTTTTTTGAGTATTTCAGTGTAAAAGGAACAAAAAGAAAGTTTTTTTTTTTTTTTTTTAAACCAAATGGGTGCTGCAGGCAGAGATTATATATGAATTTCTGTGGGAATAAAAATACAGACACTCTCCAAGGGTTAAAAAGCTACTTGACAGTTCTCCAGACACCAAAAGAGACCTTTTACTTTTATAAAATACATAAAGATGAAAGGGAAAAAAAAAAAAAAAAGAAACCTACATTAAACAGAGACACTGCTGGAAGGAAAATGAGAATGCCAAGTAAATGGTTGGTGTAGATAGTACCTGCCAACCTATCAAGCTTTTGGATGACGTTCCTCTGGAGACCCATGGGAGAATTCGTAACACAAGGAAGAAGGGTCAGCAATACCTTCTAGGGTTTTTAGGAGGCTTACTATTGATCACAAACCTTTGCTGTCTAGGAAAAAGGTAAAAGAATATCTAGATAAATTGGAATTGACAAAGCTAGGCAACTTAGAGAGAGAAGTCTCTTGAGTCACCTGTAACCCCACAAGAGATATTGAAAGTGATAAAATCAATGTAGCCCAGGAAGACTCTGGGGAAAAATGACTTTACCCATCACGTATCCGTAGTTGTAGGCATGCAGCTGGTATCAGTTTGTTTTGATGCTAACTGAGGCTTCTATCCCTTCTATATTTAATGCTGTAATTTCAGGATTTACTGGGGGTTAAATGGAGTAATGTAAGTAATTCCACAGTTCCTTTCAGTTTTAGGGGATCCAGCACTCTTTTCAGCACTAGGAGAGAGATCTAACTTTGTATGGGACAGATACAAAACAGAGGAAAGAGAAAATGGGTTTACTCTGTGCCATACATGTCAATCTCACTTCAGTGCCTAGTAAAATTAAGGAGATTATCTGGGAGTTATTGAAAAATACTGGACAGACAATGTAGTCATTGGTCATAGCCAACATAAGTTCAAGAGGAGAAAGTCCTGTTTAACTAAATTTCCTTTTATTACAAAGTTACCCATCTAGTTCACCAAAGGAAGCCAGTTGATGTAATTTTTTTGGATTTCAGCAAAGCTTTCGATATGATTTCTTACAGCATCCTTCTGGACAAGATGTCCAGCATACAGATAGACAAGTCCATAATACAATGGGTGAACAATTAGCTGACAGGTTGGGCTTAAAGGGTTAAAGTAAATGGGGTTACAACAGGCTAGCAGCTAGTCACTAGTAGGGTTCCTAAAGACTCAATTTTAGGGCCAGTTCTTTCAATGTTTTTTAATTTTTGTTTCAATGTAGTTGATCTGGATGCAGGACTTGAACGCATACTAAGTAAATTTGCAGATAGTATTAAATTATGAGGAGCTGTTGACTCCCTTGAAGGTAGAGAGGCCTTGCACAGAGACCTTGACAAATTGGAGGGCTGGGCAATCACCGACCACATGACATTTAAGAAGAGGAAGTGCTGGATTCTGTAGCTGGGACGGGACAACCCTGGATATGTGTACAGACTGGGGGACGAGAGGCTGGAGAGCAGCATCATGGAAAGGAATCTGGGGTTTCTGGTTGATGGCAAGTTAATCAACATTGATTTCACTATAAATCCAAAACATAGCACCATACAAGCCACTATGAAGCAATTTAACTCTATCCCAGCCAAAACCAGTACACTGAAATTGCTCTGATTTAAGCAACCTATCATTTTATCTGCAATAGCTGAGGCAATGCTGGAATAGACGAGGCTCCATTGCTTTCATACGCAAAAGGCTGGGTGGAAACATTAGATGCTGTAAAACTCAGGACACACCAAGAGTAAAACCAAGAAAGCAATGACAGGGATTCATAAAGTTGCTGGACGGTCCTTCAGTGAATAAAATGCCTTTGTAGTGGTTATGAAGACACACTGCAGTGAGCGAACCTGGATTTACCTCCCTCCACGCAGTGGCCTATGGCTCCTGTAGAGATTCCCATCTCTCTCCATCAGTTACAGAAGGAGCTTAGGATGTCTATTTTCCCTACCTAAATGACCAAGTTGTACTTTTAAAATGAGGTGAGAAGAATCCAAGCCTTCATTCCCATAAACTTTGATCCATTAAAATTGAGTTAATTCTCCTAATCTCCACTCTGCCACAGTTCCCACCCACTCCAGGTTTCACACACAACACTGAGAGCTTGCAAGGGGGAATTACTGATGATGAAAGGAACCATAGGCAAGGTGAAACTTCTGTTTTTCTTATTGTTTTTTTTTTGTTTTTTGTTTTTTTTTTTGTCTGGGGGGGGGGCTTGACAATAAGATTTGCTTCAGGAATGATGAGGCAGTCAAGTCCAGACCTGTAACACTTACAAGAAGGAACAGGCACGTATGTCTCTGAGTCCAGATCTGGTTATATGTGTACATCCATCCACATCAATCCAAAGGCAAGGTTCAGGGCACTGGGACCAGTGCAATTTCAGGAGAATAGACAGATCTGCATATAACTTTATGCTGAAAGGTATGAAATTATGGCTTTATTGGAAGAACTGCAATTCCTAGAGTGGCCCTTAGGGCATAAAACCGTGCTGTATCAAATGATACAGCCTCAGCATGTGAATATAAGGACCATAATATTGAAGGTTTTACATATTTAATTTCTTGGCAGAGACCAACCTGCAGTGATTTAAGCACTTGTTTGCCTTATCCAGGTCCATTTGCCTATGCTGTGTTTAGCACCAATAATGATATACTAAAACCTTTTGTTTGTGGGGGTACAAAATAAGAACTTATCTCCTAATAGCAGCAGTTTTGCTATGTTTATGTCAGTGCTGCAGTACATGAGGACTAGCATGTCTCTGCTGATTTAAATTCTCCTGAATACAAGCCTTCCAGAGCTGTAAATAGAGAGAGGTTAAGGCCAGATCTTCCAGCTCAGATGAAGTTGCTTCATTGTTTATTATTGTTCAGTTACAATCAAACTATTGATGTTCCCAACATTGCTGGGGCTACTGCATGATGCAAGCCACATGAGTGAGATAGTGGGAAACAAAGAAGAGAAAAATAATAATGCAGAGAAGAATAGAGCTCTTAATACATGCATACACAATCATATGGGAACTAAAACCCAGAAAGATGCAACAAAAATAGTGTTGTTGTTTTTTTTTTCCCCCCTTGTTCATGCATGATTTGAAAATCCTTTGCATGAGAGAAGAAAAAAAAAATAAAACGTTCTCAGGGATGTTGAGATGTCAAAGTGCAGCCTTTTTCCCTTAAGCATATAAAATATTAAGAATGCTCAGTAAAAGCCAATAGGGAAGCTGCTTAGATAAGAAGATGAAAAATTAATTTTAATGCACAGAGGACTAAGTAATACAGTTATTTCACAACCTCAATCAATTTTAATATTTTAGTATTCGAAAGTAGTGTCTCTCCAATAATATTTTAAAAGTTGCTTGAATCTCTTTTTACTAACATGAGAAGTTGTTCTTTTTGTCTTTTTGCCTCTCTTGCTCTCATTCTCTCTTTCCAATACATATAACAGACTGCTTAGTGGTAACTAACATTACAAGGTGATTAATGGATTGCTTCGTTTTACTGTATGGTATTTCTTCTCTACTTCTCTCACGTCTGAGAATGGAGGGGTCTTGCAAATAAACAGAGGCAAAAATCAGTGCACTGAAAACATCTTCAACAATGATCCAGCTAAGTTGCACTGGAAGGTTGCTTAGACATAGTCAGAGTACTTCTCAATTAATTACTTTGATAAAGTAACCCATAAGAGCCAAGGGTTCAGCGCAGGCTGTAAAAATGCAGCCTGAAACTCAAGTGAGGATAAAAGTGTTTAGGCCAAGTTCTCTTTAATGTTTTCATAAATGACATGGATGCAGGACTTGAAGGTATACTAAGTAAGGTATACTAAGTATGTTTGCGAACAACACTAAATTGGGAGGAGCCACTTAATCCCTCAAGTGTACAGAGGCCTTGCAGAGAGATCTTGACAAATTTAGAATAGAATAGAATAGAATAGAATAGAATCATTTAGGTTGGAAAAGACCTCTAAGATCATCTAGTCCAACTGTTAACCTAACACTGCCAAGTTTTCCACTAAACCATGTCCCTAAACACCACGTCTACATGTCTTTTGAATACCTCCAGGGATGGTGACTCAGCTACCTCCCTGGGCAGCCTGTTTCAATGCTTCACAACCCTTTCAGTGAAGAAAATTATCCTAATGTCCAACCTAGGGTATTAGGGGGCTGGGCAATCACCAACTGCATGAAGTTTAACAAGAGCGAGTGCTGGATTTACACCTGGGGCAGGACAACCTTGACTATATGTACAGACTGGGGGATGAGAGGCTGGAGAGCAGCTCTGCGGAAATGAATCTGGGGGTTTTGGTCAATGGCAAGTTGAACATAGGTCAACAGTGTGCCCTGGCAGCCAAAAGGGCCACCTGTACCCTCGGGTGCATCAAGCATGGTATTGCTAGCCAGTTGAGGGAAGTGATTGTCCTGCTCTGCTCTACACTGGTGCAGCTTCACCTCGATTACTGTGTGCAGTCTTGGGCACCACAGAAGGACATAAAACTATTAAAGAGTGTCCAAAGGAGGGCAACAAAGATGGTGAAGGGTCTAGAGGGCAAGAAGTATGAGGAGTGGCTGAGGTCAGTTGTTTTTTTTAGCTTAGAGAAGAGGAGGCTGAGGGGCAGGCCTCATGGCGGCCTGCAACTTCCCCACGAGGGGAGCGGAGGGGCAGGTGCTGATCTCTTCTATCTGGTGACAGTGACAGGACCAGAGGGAACTGCATGAGGCTGCGACAGGGGAGGTTCAGGCTGGATGTTAGGAAAAGATTCTTCACTGAGAGGGTGGTCGGGCACTGAAACGGGCTCCCCAGGGCAGTGGTCACAGCACCGAGCCTGCCAGAGTTCAAGAAGCATTTGGACAACACTCTCAGACATATGGTTTGATTTTTGGATGGTCCTGTGTGGAGCCAGGAGTTGGATTTGATGATGCTCGTGGGTCCCTTCCAGCTCAGGATATTCTATGATTCTATGATCTTGATGGCTTTGAATGTATTATCATTACTGTCTGAATTATCTAATTTAAAACTATCTCATGTAAACTGCATGGGTGCATTGCCCCAGTATAGACATGGTTTGAGAGGAAATCCTTACGTGTCAATAAAAACAAAAAGAAAAGCAAAGAAGAAAGTGGAGGAAAATTAAAAAAAAAAAAAGTTATTGATTCAGCCATTGGTAATCATGTCCAGAAATGGCCCTAGGAAAAAGGCCAAAGGAAAAACAGCTTTAAAAAGCAATTTAAAAGCTACAAATTCTGTGCTGATTTCCAGGTGGATCCCTAAGGGTCAAGGAATCTTCTTTTACTTCTAACACTGCTTCTATTTGGTGCCTGGGAAAGTGCACTTATTTTAGTCATTAACAGCTCAGCTATCAGCGAAAGAGGTTAAGTTGTCTGCCTTGTACCTCCGTTTAAATTTTTATCTCCAAAATCACATACCTGACTCATTTTGTAACACAGCTAGTGATGGGCAAGTTACTTTCCCTGCATTTTCGCATAATTTTATTTGAAAGCAACAGAGATTTAAGTTGATGTGAAGAGAGACTTCTCAGAAACCATGTACTTCTCAGGCGAAGAAATACTGTCTTTATTTGTGCCTAATAATCTCACACAGAACTAGATAATATACAAACAGAGTAAAGCACATTAGAAAAAATACTATGTGTGCTATAGACAAATATACCAGTCTTTATTGATCACATTTGCCTCTTCATTACACTAGATATCCCATCCTGTTGAAGACAGATTTCCTAATCATATCATCATAACACTTAGAGAAAGAAAAGATTGACTAAGTACCATTTGTAATATTATGGACAAGACAATTGGGATTTTATTTATTTATTTATTTATTTATTATTTTTATTACATTGCATTTTATTTAAAAACTTTTAACCTTCATTCACAGCATCTCTGGATTTAGGAAAATACAAATTTTTTTGGTGGTATATGCAGCTTCTTAAAAAAAAAAAGAAGCAGTATGGCTGTCTGTGAGCATTACCACAGGAAGAAGTTCTTACACATTCAAAGATACAGAACAAGTGAAAACCCCCTACAACAGTAGCACGCAGCAGCTCCCAAATATAATCCAATCACAGAATCACAGAATGACAGAATCATAGAATGGCTTGGGTTGGAAGAGACCTTAAAAATTGTCTAGTTCCAGCCCCTCTGCCATGAGCAGAGATGCCACCTACTAGATCAGGTTCTCCATGGGGGCTGCTCTCAATGAGTTCTTCTCCCAGTCTGTACTCATGTCTGGGATTGCCCTGACCCAGGTGCAGCACCTTGCACTTGGACTTGTTGAACCTCATTAGGTTCACATGGGTCCACTTCTCAAGCCTGTCCAGGTCCCTTTGGATGGCATACCTCCCTTCTGTTTTATCAACTGCACCACTCAGTTCGGAATTGTCTGCAAACTTGCTGAGGGTGCACTCGATCCCATTGTCTATGTCATTGGTAAGAATATTAAACAGCATTGGTCCCAAGACAGACCCCTGGGGGACACCACTTGTCATTGGCCTCCACCTGGACACAGAGCTGTTAACCACAACTCTCTGACTGTGGCCATCCAGCCAATTCCTTATCCACAAAATAGTCCATGCTTCAAATCCGTATCTCACCAGTTTAGATATAAGGATGTCATGCAGGGCCATGTCAAAGGCCTTACAGAAGTCCAGGTAGATGAGATTGGTCAATCTTCCCCTGTTGACTGATGCAGTTACTCCATCACAGAAGGCCACCAGATTGGTCAGGCACAATTTGCCTTTGATGGAGCCATGCTGGCTGTTTTGGACCACCTCCTTGTCTTGCATGTGCCTTAACATTGCCTCCAGGAGGATCTGTTCCATGATCTTCCCAGGCACAGAGGTGAGGCTCACCAGTCTGTAGTTCCTCGGGTCTTCCTTGCTACCCTTTTTAAAAATGGGAGTGATGTTTCCCTTTTTCCAGTCACCAGGGACTTCGCCTGACTGCCAGGACTTTTCGAATATAATGCCGAGTGACTTGGCAACTGCATCAGCCAGTTCCCTCAGGACCCAGGGATGCATGTCATCGGGCCCCGTAGACTTGCACTTGTTCAGTTTCATCAGGTGGTCTTGAGCCTGCTCTTTGCTTACAGTGGGAGGGACTTTGCACCCCCAACCCTTGCCTAGAGAGACGTGGGAAGCCAGTGAAGACTGAGACGAAAAACTTGTTGAGTACCTCAGACTTCTCCAGGTCTGCTGTTATCAGTTCTCCCTTCTCATCCATCAGAGGGGGTAAACACTCCTTGGCCTTTCTTTTCTGACCAATGTACCTACAGAATCCCTTCTTGTTATTCTTTGCATCCCTTGCCACGTTCACTTCCATCTGCACCTTGGCTTTCCTGATTCCATCCCTGCACTTCTGGACAGCATCCCTGTATCCTTCCCAGGCCACATGTCCCTGCTTCCACTGCCTATGTATTTCCTTCCTACACCTCAGTTTGACCAGCAGGTCCTTGCTCAGCCGTGTCAGCTAATCTACCATTATTTCCTTATCCATCTCAACACTAACTCATAAATATAGGAAAAGTCTGAATGCCATCCAAGTTTTTCTGTTTTATTACATGCTTCATAGGCAATGAGATTTCCTCAATTTTCTGAACAATTCTACCTATGTAATGATACCTGAAATGCAGCCTAAGTATTCCTTCCTCTGTGTGAGCACGTTATTGTTACTTGAACCAGTCTAATAATTCTTCTTTGGTATACCTGTAGGTTTTTGTTATTTTATTACAGCTCAGTTCTTTCTTTTTCTTTCTCTCTTTCTTTCCCTCTTTCTCTCCTTCTTTCTCTCTCTTTCTTTCGCTCCTTCTCTCTTTCCTCCCTTCTCTCTTTCTCGCTTTCTGTCTCTCTTTCCTTCCTTCTCTCTTTCCTGCTTTCTGTCTCTTTCCTTCCTTCTCTCTTTCCTGCTTTCTCTCTCTCTTTCCTTCCTTCTCTCTTTCCCGCTTTCTTTCTCTCTCCCCCTCCTTCTCTCTTTCCCGCTTTCTTTCTCTCTCCCCCTCCTTCTCTCTTTCCCTATCTCTTTCTTTCTCTCTTCTTCTCTCGCTCCCCCCCCCAAACAAATTGTGACGTTTTTCTTTAATTGCTTACAGTACACTTTTATTTTTATTTTTTTTGCATGATACTAAGGTGTTTGAGCCTGTTTGTGATAGTCCAAGAGCAATCTCCTTAACAAGGCAGCTATTTATGAAACATAGCTATGGAGCATTATTATCATATGACCTCTGGTAAGAATGTCTCTCTGCTCCAGAGAGTCTAGTTCAGCCACATCCAAGATGGATATATAAGGAATCAGACTACAGATAAAAAGTTCTGATGAAAAATGTTTGCTTGCTTGTATATTTTTGCTTTGAAAAATGAGTTTTCATTATATTCAAACTTGTATGTAGGCACTGTCCATTTTGATGATCTTTCTGATTTTTAAAAACAGTAGTTTGAAACATGATAAAATATTTGTTTTAAATGCTCAGTTCAGACCTAACTGTTTACTTTTGAATTGTCATTTGAATTAAAGTTGAATTTGAGTGGCATTTTAATTTATGATGCCAATTTGATATACAATTCATGCTTCATGTCAACTTTTCAAAATGAAATACTTCATTTCAAATCAACGTTTCGATTCAATGTTTCATTTTAACCTGTCAAAACATTTTGTTTTGATTGAGAAAAAAATAAAGACACTTCACCCTTCTGTATCCCATTCTTTCTGAAACTTCGTGTTTTATCATTCCAACCCAGTGTAATTATCTAAAAGAGTTGTAATAAAATTTTCAAGCAGACAAATGTTGTTTTAACTAATTTTAATACAAATTATTCTTAAAATTAAATATATGAAATTGCTGTAAAATTCTGGAGACAAGTTTGGAATGTTAAAAAAAACACTACTAATATAACTACATAACTTCCTAAATTTATCTTTAATTTCACTTTGATGAAGACTGAATAAATTAGACAGGTTTATTCACATTCTGTATACATTGTGATGAAGTGGCTTCTAGCTGCCTGCATTATCTTAAAATACTGTGAAAAGTATCCTTAAAATTTTAAAATGTAAAATTATTATAACGAAGTGAATTATTTACATAACTTATAAACAAGTAAAAAAAACCAAGATTGAACTAAAAGCAAAGATTCTCTAAATTTTAGTACTAATATTATTGTTCTAGCTATTGACGTCTGAATGACATTACAGTTGGTATTTTTAAAGTCCTCTCTAATTCTAGCTACAACTTAGACTTGGATTTTTAGGAAGATGAAAAAGATAATTTTGTTACTTTTTTTTTTTTTAAGTATAAGATTTTGGTGTCATTTTTCAGTTTGTAATTAACTTTTTTAAGAACAGTTCCATGTAATAGTTAAAAATAAACAGACTTTGAAAGTAAAATGAAAAGAAAGCTAATGTTATCAAAGAGACTTGTCTTAGCAGAGGCAGAAGGAATTATTTTCGTTATTAACCAAACCAATTTGCTCATCTTTCTATAGCAGTGTTTCTAAAATAGGATTAACTTTAGGTCACAGTCTTATTTGTAAACTATATAACTGAAGAAAATATATATCCTATAACACAGAAAAATAAAAACAATAAAACCCTTACTCCTGTTTATCCTTTTTCCAAACTGCTTTAGTTAATATTTTTTATGAGGGCCTGAGATTGCCCTACACACATACTATCGACAGTATTTTGCATATGAACTATAGTAATTGATAACTAAATGTTGCCAAGATAAAACCCAAGCCTCTTAAAATATTTACAAATCTTAGCAGAAATAAATATTCATAATAGACTTCATCCTGGATGCACTCTGACAGCCATTTTGAGAAGCTCTTTTCTATTTGCACAATGAATTAAAGCAATTATTGTTTATATTACTGGAACACCCAGAGGCTCCATTGTGTTACAGTTTCTGGAAGGACACTTTAAAATACAATCCTTGGCCCCCAGAACTTTGCAGTCTGCACGGGGGAAGGAGGGGAAGGAAAAACAAAAAAACAAAGACCAATGAAAAATACGCTACAACAACAACAACAACAAATTAAGTGATATTCTCACAGCTGCATTGAAGGTCTTTGTAATCACCAAAGAGAAAATGGAGATTTTCTTTCCTTGGTACAGTCTTTGGGCATGAGATCACAGCTCAGCACTCAGGATAAATTAAGAAGGAAACTTCATTAACTTTTTTTTTTTCTTAACTAGAGGGTGAATGTCTGACTTCCCAGGTGGGAGTTGTCGAGCACACTCCCTTTGCAGGGTGTGGACTCTGCCACTCACTGTTGCCAGTCCTATGAGTAGGTTTACCACTCAAAACATACTCATTCTCTGCAGATCCTAACCTGAGTGTAAGCTGACATACACAAAGGGAATGAGGACCCAGGGTGGTGCAGGGAATGAACTGACTTGACTGTCTAAACCTACCCCAAAGGGTCTCACTTGCTTCTCCAAAACTTTTTGCACATTTAACTACAGTGCCTATGTTAGGAAAGAGGTGTTCCAGACAACCTGTGCCAAAAGTGTTGAGAAACATCCCTGGATGGCAATTAAACCTTTTAGAAGGTCTCATTTGCTAGAATAAAATGTCATTCCTGCCTTCTAAAACTGTATGTGACATCTAAAGATTAAGGTGCAAACAAGCTCATCACAGGTAAGTCTCTTAACAGGTGGGATGACTCCAGCCTGGAGTATGCGAAGTCGCAGAGCAGTGCAGGATCTCCACTGATATCAGCATAGCTTGGATTTTGTCTTTCATTAAAAAGAGAATGTTTATATACATAGATGTACATGTACATTAAGAATGATTTCAGGGCCTCTTTCTCACACAACATTTCTGCTGATGTCAAAACATGCAGAAGGATGTGGTGCTCAAGTATTTCAATAAACTCAAAATATGACATTAGAAGCTTAGGGTTTTCCTAGTGTGGTTTTTTTGTTTTTTGTTTTTTTTTGGTTTGTGTGTATGTGTGTATGTGTTATACAATAAGAGAGAAAAGTAGAAAAGTAAAATACAAAAGGAACCACTTTGCTTTAATCAAAACAGCATTCAGTTTGTCTGGAGACTAAATATTTTTGAAAGTAATTACGGGAGGAACATTTCAAGTAAACCATTTTTTTTTTCCTAATCTGGAACAAGTAAAAATATGAGAAAATGGTGGTGTTTCTTGCAAAACAGATATTCTGATCTTACTTCACTCTTGTCTTCTAGATGTATGCATCTTTTTTTGTTGCTGTTATTTCAGGCCAGTATTTTGAAGCTGTGTTTTTTTTATTACATAAAGCAACTACTGAAATAAGTCCAAGAAGATTTTTATATAATCTGTATACACAAATTGTTGCACTCCTCACTCTCTTTGTTGTCCCTTCTAGTCCTTCCGCCTCCATGTAATTTGCTACTCTTGTAGACTCTCATGAAACCTGCCAAACAATAATTTTTAGTAAGCAGTTCTCTAAATTAATCACATACAAGTAGACAATTCTCTTTCCTCTAAAATTCCACCAAAGGGGGAAAATAAATAAAAAGGAATGATTTTATATTGTGATTTTGGTTTTGTTTTGTTTCTTTTGTTCATTTTGATCTCTTAGTTTCACGCAGCTTGTTTAGACTGGCAAGAGAGAAATGTTCTCCAATTACTGTATTCTTTAAATGATGCCATTTTTATTTTAACTGACATAATTTTCAGTATGTTCTTAAAGTCAAAATGGAAGGTTTATTTATTTATTTATTTATTTAATTTAATGGGGCTTGAGAAGGTCAAAACATTCAATTACAGCAAAGGCTGGTAAAGTCTCCATGGACAGGGCATCATTACTGGAGTTTTTACTGCAATCCAACTGTCAGCTTCGAAGTGTAATTTCCTCCTTTCTGTTTCACAAAGAGAATTCTTGGAGATGGATATTTTTAAAACATTATCTTCTTTACCATATACTGCAGAAATCAAGCTCTGCAGCCTTCTCCCAGTCCCCAGTGAAGAAGCTGAGCTCTCCATTTCTGCCCCACAACATAAAATGGGGCATGCCCCCCTGAGTGGCGTGTGATGGAAATTGACTCCCACAGCTGATTGGCTTAAATCAGATACAATCCCTGACTGCAGCACTGCATTTTGTTTCTGATGGTCTTTATTTAGCACACAAGATGAAGAAATGAGAAATTTGTACATTGGTGATCTGGTGTTGTAAATGGTGCAAGAATTGGGAGAAAAGATTAAAATTTCTTTATCAAATAGTATTTATCTTCCATTAAGAAAAGAAAGAGTTGTTTTTAAACAGGCTTTGTCAGACTAAGACATCTGAGCTCAATCATCTACATGGGAGGTAAGTTTCTAAACTTTTGTTGCAGTCACTGGGAGGTCTACTCAATATGGGACTCAATGCAGTTTGCTCACACGTATCCAGTAGCATTTGAGATATGTTAGGACTGGTAGATATAATGTGGGATTATGGGATACCCATGACTTTCTAGAACATTAGCTGGAGACTAGATAAGGATGCCTTATGGCCTCACAGTTGCTTCTGCAGCCTTTGTTTCTGCTGAAAACAGAATGACAGTATGACAAATCCATAAACTGAACAGCTAGGACACTTTTTTTGCTAGGACACTTATGAAAGACAGCACAACTAGAATTTCATCAGCCAGACATTGCTAGCCTAAGGCATTTTGTGAGTAGTTTTGCTGCCTTGGAAAATCCATAAAAGGTTACTTTTTTTGTACAAATTATGATTTAGTCTCATTAGATCCAGTTCTTAGTTTGGGGCTGTGTAGACAGTGGCCCAGAAGTATGCTCACCTGGCAAGCTAGTCCCAGACCTGCAGAGATGAAAGCAATCATCCTCTAGAGTTTGAGGCAATGTACTGAGGAAAAGCATATGCATCTAAAATATATAGGGAAAGAGAAAGCTGTCCTTGAATGAGGCAGTTCCCATTTTCCTCAGCGGTACACAGGTTCCCATCTTAGGAAGGTTACCATCAGACTGGTTCCTGAAGGAAGGAGAGCAATAGCAGGAACAGAAAGAAGCTTATGTTGTAGCTTCTCCTGAAGCAATTTCCACTGAATGCACTATTTAGAGCTCCAGTGAAAACTCTAGCTCAAGTGAAGGCACTTACACGATGTCTTAATCTGTGAACTAAATATCACCCCTATAAACACACCCCAAATTTATAATCACTGGGGAAATTTATGCATCTTTCAATGGTGAATCAAAACCAAGACAACAGAATCATTTCCTGGACGTGATTTTCTCTAGAAAGCTGCTTAGATAAATGGCTTTTAGCTTAGCTAACTTGTTAGATGTCTACATTTTGTAAAGATGAATGAAAGTTATTGTGCCTGGGGAAAAACAACAACTAAATAGAAACCAGTTAGTTCAGAGATGGTTTCCATTAGCATCTGAACATGTGCTAGCTGACTGCAGAGCTTTTGCCAAGTTCAGTCAGTACAGCAATTGAGGCTCTGAAGTAAATCTGAGACCATTTTTGGCTTGCTGCCCATTTGAATCAAGCCAAGCTGAACTGGAACCTAGAATAACCTAGCATCTGGTGGTGGTTTATGGCAGTAGGTCTCATACAGCGTGCAGATCTCCAAAGTACAGGAGAGCTATGTATTGGGTTGAAGGGATTAAGTACAAAAATAGACTGCTCCACCAGCTAAATCTCTGTTGCTAAGGAGATCTTTCTGAGCTGATCTCTACAATGCCAGTGCTCCCATTCTCTCCAATGGCATCTTATTTTTAATAGTTGTTGATGCTAAAGTATTTCTCTTAATGCCGTCTGTATCAGAGAGACAATAGAAAATGAGACAACCACTGTGGTCATTCTTCCAGAGAAGTCACCCAAAGTTAAAACCTTGGATTTGAGAATTAGCTTTTCTTAAGCACTCTTCTCTTATCTCCTATTCCTTATTCCTCCTATCTTTTTTAGGTATTACACAAGTTAATTGATGATCAATGACCTGGAGAACTCAAGATTTGCATTATGACACTGTACATTGGATAGGACAGAAGCATTGATTATTGCTCCACCAGTATTAACTCTTTACATTTGTAGTGGTTACAAAAAAACAATATCATGCTGGACATGTGTACACTTTCTACCTTATCCAACCTATTTAAAAGGAATAACAAAACACGTAAGAAACATGTTAAATCACTGAATTTCCACTAGGCATTACTGTAGTACAAACTATCCATGCAAATAGATATTTGGGCAAATTGTCTGCTGGTCCAACCTCATTGGCTCGAATAAGTAGAGAACTCAGTTGAGGTTTCCCAAGGGATGTTGTTGGATTTTAAACTGACACTATATTTGAGTTTGGCCAAGAAGCCATGATGAATTAAAACTATTCTCAAACACACTGAGATTTTTCTCAGTTTTTCATGTGTATGTGCATCTCAGGCAATTTCTCTTAAAAAATAAATTACTGAAAAATATTTTTATTTCCCAATTTTCACACCCTGAATTCATGGAAATGTCCTTTAGTTAACGTTTAAATAGAGTTATTTGGAGTAGGATGCCCAATAACAGGGAAATATTATGTCAGGAGGAAAGGAACGTAAAATAAAATACCATCTTCCCCTTCCCCATGAATGAGCAAAAACTCTTACTCTCTCACTTTCTTCCCCATGCCCTCCAAAAGCAAAAACAAACAAAACGAAACAAAACAATAAACCAACCAACCAAACAAACAAAAACACCTAATAGTATATTGGAAGAAATTTCCTTCACTAATGATATTCAATTGTTATAAGAAGAAAAAATGGTACTAAGTGTAATGAGATGCCAAATACAAAAAAGCCATACTGCTCATCTCTAAGCCCTTCTGTTCCTTGAAGTGAAAACTCATTTTAAGAAGATTATGCTGCATATATTAGAAGATGGGCTGATATTCTACATTCATACTCTACTGGGGCTTTGGCAGTAAAAGAGAGAAAGGAAGAGAAGGAAAAGAATGAAGCTAAAAAACATTTGTTCCTATTTACCTAATATACTAATATGAGGCATAAGTCTCTTTCCATTAATTTAGATTTAATGTATATATAATCTGATGGATTCTTCAGTTGAAAAGGAGTCATAGTATTTTTGATTAGCAAGGAGGCTACAGAGGGGAATAAGGTAGTATTTGAATGAATTCCAAATTCAACATGAGCTACACACTTTTCCTGGTTTCAAGGAAACAAGAACCGAAAAAAAAAAATCCTTTGATTAGAGGAGAAGGGCTCAGATTCCCCCCAAAATACTTCCAGAGTTGTAAAAATGTAAGAAGGTTTAATTCCTTTACTGCATGAGGGGCAGGGAATATATCTCCAAAGAATGAGTAGTTGAATGTGAGTTCCTTAATGAATTTGTAATGAACAAAGCCCTTTCAGTTCATACCCGAAGAAGATATTGCTGGGGTTGGTGTTGAAATCTTAAATAAGAGATTGCGTGTCTGTTCTCCACCTTAATTATCTCCTAACAAGATTTTTGCCATGGGAATTGACTGTAAGTTTTTAATCTGATGATTTGTTTAAGGTAGAAATAAGATTTGTAGTTAATTTTTGAGTGTTTATTATACTAGTTTAGGACAAAGCTATCTACAGTGGCAAGTGCAATGCTCTGTCCAAATCTCCTTCTGAGACCCATCTAATTTATTTTTCAAAAGGAATTAATACAAAATTATGTTACTGACCTCATGTTATATTGAGCTCATATTATTTTATAGTCCTTCTGTGAGTGAAGGGTTGGGCCGGATGACCTTCAACCCTTCCAACAGAAATTATTCTACCTCTTTGACGGTTATTTAATCTGAAGATTTGTCACATGTTTTATTTCATTTTATTATTTTTTTTCATTTTACTTCATTAGAGTTAGCTGTAGTGACCTGCAAAGAAATAAGGGACTGATCCTGAATCATTACATTTTGAATGATTTTGCATTGTGCATGAGAGGAATTAACTTGAGTTGCAGCTGGATATAAAATAAACTGGACAGTTTTTCTATACTACATTTTTCACTTATTGCAAAACTTATAAACTAAAACATAACATAGCATTTTCTTTCTCTCAAAAAACAAATAGCAGAAAATATTTTTCCCTATAATAAATTTATACGCACACGCACACACCACTATATATATATACATAAAAATACATGTATACTTGGCCTTAGATGAAACAAACACATTTTAGGTGCAAAGAAGTTAGGGACCAATTTAATTTTCATTCTCGTCTTTCATGCTTAAGAGTCTCATTTTAACTGAAATACAAGGGATTTAGACTTCTGATTAGTAGGCTACCTCATAAAATTAAATTTACGCTCCTAAATAATTTATGCTTTTTTTTTTGTT
>VXAL01002969.1:9975-19990 GCA_013399475.1 Chauna torquata
CTAGGGAGAGCAAAAGCTTGGGAAAGGCCGGGCGCGTGGGCTGGCGAGACATCCTCCAGTGCACTTTCTCCACCTCCGCCCCCCGCCCCGAGTCTCACCTCAAAAAACAAGAAAGAAACAGTGTGAGTTTTTTCTTCCCCGGCCATAATTAAAAAGGACTCACCCTTCCGAGCCCTTTCTATCCCGGGAGGTCGAGAAGAAAGAGAGGGGAGGAAGGGGAAAACCCTGAAAGAAAAGAGAGGAAGGGCTTGGGAAGGAGAGGAGAAGCAGAGAAAAAGGGACGGGGAAAAATTAAAGCGGAGATTACACAAAGGGAACTCCTCTACCTTTGAAGCTTTGGCTAAATTGGGGAGGGGGCGGCGGGGGCAGGGAGGGTACAGACAAATTGGCCCCTTTCTCAAAGCCCTCTCCTTTCAAGAATGTCTCGAATTCCTGCGGAAACAAGGAGCCGCGTCTGTGGGGCCGAAGGAAACGGGAGGGGAAAAATTAAACCGGCCGCTCGGCTAATTCCCGCCCGCCACACCTGGGCAGGCAGCGCCGGGCGCATTGTTCCGCAGTAATTGCTGGGTGTTGCATTTCTCTTCTGCTTTAAAGCTTCATTTAACTCAAACTGTTATAATTTTCTCCCCGCTCCCCCCCAAGCTGTGACCCCCCCGCATTATGCTTGCCCGGCTTTGTAGCGGCCGGGGTGAGACCCGGTTAAGGGATTACATCCTCCCCGCCGTCCGGCTGCCACCTCCCAGGGCATTGTGAGAGGCAAAAGCAATTACGGGGAGGGTGGGACGGCACGGGCTGGGGGCACCGAGCGCGGGGCCGTGGGGGACAGCCTGACCGGCGGGGTGGGCGAGCCAGCGGCCCCGGGGAGGGCGAGGGAGCGGTGGGTACCGCACCGAGGTGATGCCCCGTCTATCGGGGTGCGGCGGGAACCCCCCAGGACACAGCCCAGGGAGCACAGGCAGGGATGGGGGACACGGGGACCTCGCTCCTCCTGCCGCGCAGGGTCTGTCCCCGAGCATCAGGGCTCGCACCCCAGGTGGCTCAGGGCATGGAGAGCTGGGTGCCCCCCTGCAGCTGGGAGCGAAGCCCCTGCCCATGCTGGCGCTGGGGCCACACTGGAAGGAAAACTCACCCAGGCCGTGTCAGTCCAGACGCTGCTTTTATTTGCCTCGGGGCTTCCTCCTTTATACAAATAAACTCCAAAGTCTAAACGTTTAGGCCTAAAACTGACTCAAAGGAAACAGCAGAGCTCATAAAACACACAACCAACAAAAAAGGTAGCTAAAGGTGTTTTCTCTTTGGCCTTGCAGGCACCTACACATGTCCCTGTGCCACTGGCACCCTGGTGCCACCGCAGTGCCCAGGAGAGGTGCACAAACCTCCCCCTCCAATAAATAGCGCCGAGACCTTGTGGCCACGGGGGTACAAGTGCTGGCCTCTGGGTCTGCGTGCCCAGGCACCCCTCCCAGAGCTGCTCCGGACAGACAGACAGACAGGCACACTGCAGGGCCCCCCAGTCACCTGGCGCCCTGCTGTCCCTCACAGGGTGACAGCTCAGTCACAGCCCGGGGGCTGCAGGTGGCCTCTCCATCCCGCTCCGGCGGGGCCACCCCGCCGTCTCGTGGCCGGTCCTGGCCATCTCTGCAGGGAGCGGGATGGGGACGCAGACGTGGCAGGGGGTCGCAGCCCTCGGTGGCACGGGCAGAAGTCTCCAAAGGGGCACCCGCGCCAGCCACCGAGGGCAACGGGCAGAGGCACAGGGCGGTGAGTGCGGGGTGCCGCGGGGTGCCACAGGAGGCCGCAGGCACGAAGGGACCCCAGCACCAGGACAGACACCAGCGGCCGTGCCCACAGCTCCCCAGCCCTATCCATGCTGCCGGAGTATAAAAATAGAGCTTCTTTAAAAAAAATAATAATAATAAAGAGAATCAGGGAGGAAACAGTGCTGGCGGGTGCGAGGAGAAGGGGCAGAGTCCGCGCGGGAGGGCGGCGAGGCCGGGAAGAGGAGGTTGGCGCGGGCGTTACGTGCGGGCGCGGGGGGCACGGGTGCGCCGGGTGCGGCGCGTCGGGGAGGACGAGCCCACGAACTCGAACTGCTTCTGCCGCTCGGCGTTGTTGGGGAAGGGCAGCTGCCCGCGGTACAGGCGCTTGATGAAGTGGGCTTCCCGCTGGTTCTGGCGGCTGCGGGAGGCTTTGCGGGGCCGGCCCTTGCGGGTGAAAGCCATGTACCAGCCCTCGTAGCGGGCGTTTTGGAAAGCCGTGTAGTTGTTCTCCAGCACGATCTCCGTGAAGATGCAGTCTTTGCTCTTGCCGTTGGGCTGCGCGAGGAAGAGAGAGGCCGTGAGTTCCGGCAGGGACGGGGATTTCTCGGGGACCAACGATGCGCTGCCACCTCCCTGCCACCCCCCTGCCACCCCCAGCCCGTCCCGGCCGGGACTCACTTTCCCGATGAGCTTGCCCCGCTTGCTCATGCAGATGTACTTCTCGCTCTCGGCTCCCTTGATGCGGACGCGGCTCCCGAAGGTGTCCGTCTCCACGATGAGCTTGGCTGCAAGGAGGAGACACGGGGAGATGTCCCACCGGGGCTGCAAACCACCGGCACCCAAAACACCCCTTCCCTGTGTCTGCCCTTCTCCCTGTCTCCGTTTCACTCCCGGCATCCCTCCCTGCCCCTTGTGCTCGCTGCTGGTGGGGCCAGGAGGACGGCGAGCCCCCGGGACGGGGCACGGCAGCGCTCGCCAGAGGATGCTCCCCAGCCATGATGCTAAACGGCCTTTGTGAAAACCCAGCAGAGTCAAACCGGGCGTTTGATGAAAGCTCTGCGGAGAGCAACGGCCCCTTCCCCCCCGGCACATCTGCATTGTCAGGGATTCAATGTGTTTTCCAGGGCTAGACCGAGTCCAGCGCCCGGCGGGTTAATTATCCTCGTCCTCATTGTTTCACTGCTACGCAGCGGTGGCTGCAAAGGTTGGGAGCCGATACTGAAACCAATGACCCCGGCAGGTCCTGCGCTCCTGACAGCCCGCGCGTGAGCTGGCATAGATAATTCAGGGAAAGACCTGGAAGGCGGTGAATCAGCCCCATCGGGCTCAGAAAGCCTCCCCCGAAGCTTTTGGGTGCTGGAAATGGCAACGTGGACTTTGTGGGGCTGCAATGCCCAGCAGCTCGGCATCCGGGCTGGGGTTCCCCAGCAAACACCGCGGAGAAACGCGATGTGGCTGGAGGGGGCTCTGCCCACTCCCCCCGCCACGTATCAATATTTTAGGTGCTGATGCTGGGATCAGGTGATGGCGGCTGGCACGGGCGGCTGCATTTCCTGGCCAGGAGAAGTTGTGTGTCTCATGCCGGGAAGAGATTAGAAAGCAAAAGCCCTAAGTATAGGGCCTATAAATGCTGCGCGATATTAGAGAGAACCACATGAATTTGGAAGTTTCGAGGTCAGAGATGGCTGGTTTGCAGCCATGCTCCCACGGGAGGTTTTGTTTTCCTTTTTTTTTTGGGGGGTGGTGGTGGGGCGTAAAGCTGACCAACTGCCAGCTGGGGCAATTAAAACCTTCACCCCTTCCCACTCATGCACCTCGGGTGGCTAAGCCCCCCATTCACCCTCCAAAACGTGAAGCTGCATCTCCCTGGCCTTTTCCAGCTGTTGCATGAGCACATCTGTCCTGGGACGGGCACTCACCTCGCCCCACGATCTGGGTAAACCCCCGGGGGAAGGCACCAGCCCCTTACCGAATTTGTTGCCATCCTCGGCGGTGGCGGTGATCCTTTTGCCGTTCACCTGGACGTGCTTGCCGCTGGTCCGGCTGTAGAGCTGGTACTCCCTGATCTGCCGCCGGCTCAGCTGGTCGGTCATGGCACCCTGGTCCCTCACGTACTGGTTAAAATTAGGAGACGGTTGATTCTCCCCCTTTGTTTACAAAGGGAAAAATAAAATCAATTTGTTTTGGACAGCCTACGGCAAGGGGACGGAGGGGGGACCTGGTGGGAGCGCCAGGCTGCCCGACGGAGCTGCACTGCCGGCACGGGACGCACCCTCCACCCCTGTCCGCGGGCAGGGAGGTCTCCCAGGCAGCTCCATCCAAGCTGGCCCCTTTTTGCAGCGATGAAGCCGCTGAGCAGATGCTTCAGGTGCACGAGCAGCTGGCACGGCGGGGCAGGGAGAGGCAGAGGCCTTGCTTGGCATCCCACACACGAGGCCGCAGGATCTCGCAGGAAGGATGCTCTCCTCCGTGCGCAGCCGAGTGGCCCCTGCCTGCCTCGGGACTGGGGTCACGCTGCTGCTCCTGGCCGTGCCCCGAGCCCGGACAGACCTCACCAGCCTCTCCTCCTCTGGGAGCGCCGTCTGCGCCCAGGCAGGTGCCGAGGCCGGGCTGGGATGCCAGGGCCGTGCTTGCTTCCCAGGGCAAAGCACCCACCTGACGACCGGCCGGGTGTCCCAGGAGCTGGGGACAGAGCTGTCCCCTCCGCTCTGCCCCGAGCCAGAGGAACAAAACACCTTGTGGGCCCCAAACAGCTTCACGGTTTATGCTGATGGGGCAGCACTAGCAACCCCCCGAATGAGGGGTTCTTGTATGTAACCGGGGTATGGCCACACGTTTTGGGGTGCAGCGCAGCGCTCAGCTCCAGCCGGGACCTGCCTCCGCGCACCCCAGGCTCGCAGCATCGCCTGGCTCTGCGGGACCAGGGGACCCGGCCCTGCCTGCTCATCCGGGGGCAGCAGCGGGATGGCGGGGGCTCCGCCGGCCCCCCCCAGGCTGGGCAGGGCCCCGGCTCCCCACCACTTTTGTGTGCGCCTCGGGGACTCATTTCCTGCCAGGATCCACTTTAAAGCCTTTGGGGCTGGCCGAGGAGGTGGGCTGGGGGGGCGGCCCCTCTCCATCAAAGGCAGCTCCCTTCCCCTCTCATTTTCAAAGAAATAAAAGCATTTACCTTGGGAGAAAAAAAAAAAGAAAGAAAGAAAGAAAAAAAGAAAAAGAAAGAAAGAAAGAAGGTCCCGAGCACGTATTAGGGCTGCTGGGGCCGGTTTTGTTCGGGCTCTGGAGAAGAGGGTGCTGATATGGAACAGTGCATTTTAATAGCCGCTGCCTTTCTAAAGCACACAAAAAGGGACGGTGCAGCCCGGGAGGGTGGGGGAGAGGGGAGGGGGTGCCGAGCCTCGCACCCCCGTGCTGCCCCGTTAACCCCCTCGGCAGCCGGTGTCGAGAGGGCGCAGCCCTGCCCAGCGCGCGTGAGGGCAGAGTCCGGCCCTGGGAGCTCAAGGCTGAGGGACTTGGCACGTCCCTCCCCAGGCAAGAAATGCATCCCCTGCACCGGCAGCGCTCGGGAAGGCTTCCCCGCTGACCTTGCCCGGCCCCAGGCAGATAGGGAAGCAGACAGGCCGGGTGCCGGTCGGTGACCCAGCCCCGCGGGCATCCTTCAGCATCGCTGCCCTGCCCCGGCACCAGGCACCGCGGAGGGGCAGGGACCAGCCCCTCTCATCCACCCGCAAGGGAGGGCCCCGAAGCGAGCATCCAGCAAAATTAGTTAGTGCTGCTAATTGCAACCCCAGTGCCTTCGCACAGCTCAGCTTTGTAGCAAAGCGGGACCCGGACAGCAAGTAAACGCAGACGGGGATGAGCCGGGGTCTGGCTGCCGTGGGGTTAGTGAAACAGCCCGCGTGTTGCCAACGTACCTGGGTCTGACAGGAGAACATCAGGAGCTGGAAACATCTGCATTGGGAAACAAAAGAGAGAGGGAGAGAAACAGGGTGTTTTGTTTGGGGTTAGCTTGAACGAATAGCTGTGTCTAGCTGCACTAATCGTAAACTACTGATAAACCCGGGTTGCAAAGAATTGCAACAAAACGAGCGGCGGGGCGAGCGGTGCTTACATGGAGAGGTTCTGCAGGCTGATGGGCTGCATGTCGCTCGCCGAAGCCCCCGAGATGCAGGCATGAAACGAAGGCACGGAGCCGGGCTCTCTGCGGACCTGCCACCCTCACCGCCGGCACAGCCCCGCCGGGGCAGGGGACGCGCGGGAGCAGCCCGTCCCCTCCTTGCTCGGGTGGCCCCCGCACTCGCCGGCCCACGTGCGATGCCAACGCTTCTGGAGCAGGAACGGAGATGGAGCATGGGGCAGGCAGCTGGGCTCAGGTCCTCTCCTCGTCCCCCCCGCGCGTCCTACTCCACAGGAGCCGTCGGGGCATCCAGATCCATGGTGTTCCCACCCCATCGGCCTCCCATCCGCGGGCTAGTCCCTGGCTCGCATCTGGCATCGGCCGGGGAGCAGCTAGCGGGAAGAGTGGCTGCGGGCAGGGCAGGGCTGCCCCAAGCCCCGGGCAGCACCCGGAGCCCCGCGCTCCATCCAGCCGGCTGTCCCCTCGCTGTCCCCACCACCCCGGAGCTGCTGCGCAAGTGGCAGCCTTTAAAGCTCGGAGGAGCCTGTGCGGAGGGGCCGAACCTCTCCCGGGAGGCAGTCGGCACTGCGGAGGGAAGGAGGATCGGACCTGGCGGGGGCCCGGGAGGAGGAGGAGGGGACGGGGGAGGCGGGGAGGCTGAGCCTCAGCGGCTCGGGGTGTCCCCGTTGTGGGGGGCGGCGGAGCCCCACGGAGAGGGGAGGGAGGGTGCAGGCGTGCGCAGGAGGCAGGGGGTGACGCCTTGGGGCATCGCAACAGTGCCAGGGGGTGGGAAGAGCCCCCTGCTCACCAGAGAGCCCTGCCAGGCCTCAGGGAGGGATGCGCTTGCACGGAGAATGCTTTTTACCACCCTACTTTCACCAGGATGCCAGGTCCAGCCACATCCCGCGGAAAAAAAGCGCTGCAAGGGTTTTAAACCAGCTGGTTTAGTGCTGGGGGCCCTGTCGCTGCCCCCCATGCTCCCGCTCCCAGCCCCATGGGAGGGATGCATGAGGTCCCCCAAGCACAGAGTGGGGCTGTGTGGGTCAGGTATCGCCTCCCGTCAGGAGGCAGAGGACGTGCACCCCTCCACACTCCGTTTGCTTGGCCACGGGGGTGCTGAGTGCCTTACAAACACCCCACCAGGTAGCCCAGGTAATGCCCTGAGGGGAAATGGGCCTCTGTGGCGTGCCCTGGAGGGGCCTGCACACAGGATGGGGGTTTTGGTCGTGCCTCAGTTTCCCAACAGAGCAAGGGGAATGCTGCATCCCTTGCAGGAGGGATGGAGATCAGGAGGTACCCACAGCCCCCAGCTGCAGAGAGGCAGGGCACTGATGCAGTGCTAACAACCCCAATTAAACCTCCCCCGGTGCTTTCTCACCTCCTGTGCCAGGAACTCAGCCCAAACCCCAGTTTGCAGCCCCCAGTGAACACAAGCACAGCATTTCCCAGTTCGGGGGTCCCACCTGGGGAAGTGCCAACACCTCCCATCCCACCCCTGTGGCTCGGCATCCCCGGGGCTGCAGGGCAGGGCTGCGCCGGGCCCCCAGCTGCGGCAGATGATGGATGGCTACGGGGCCATCATCACTCCTGCTGTCCCCTCCTGGGCTGGGGCAGGGGGTCCTGGGGGGCTGTCATCGCGCCGGGGGGGAGCCGGCTTGTGCAAGCAGCCCCTGCTGGGAGACGAAAGGCTGAAGGGCCAGGGAGGCTGTCAAAGCCTCCTGCGTGTGGCCACCGCGGCAGACAGCGGCTCAGGGCTGTGCCCAGCGATGGCACCTCTTGTCCCCCCCTGTCCCCAGCACGGGGGCTCCCCCAGCCCCATCCCGGCACCCTCGCCCCTGCCCGCAGCCCAGCAGGGACTGCCGCGGCCCCAGGCCCCCCAGCCACACACCTGGAGCAGCACTAAAGCCTGCCTTTGTGGCGGGGTCGGCNCCAATCTGCCGGCACAGCGGTGCCCCGTGCGCTCCCGAGGGGCACCAGACCCTCCACAAATACCTGCTAACTCCAGACCAAGGCCAGGTCAATGGGTTATAATCATCTCCCTGCTGCTTGGTAATCCCCCATTGTCTCCTATTCACTCCTTGCCCCGCGCGGGACAGCGTGCATGGGGAGGGGGCTGCTGCAGGTCCCCCCACCCCGCAGGGGACCCCAGGCTGCCGGGGAAGGACGCACCGGGCACAGGGCTCCTTGCAGCCCTGCGCTGAGGCAGCAGCATCCAGGATGGGGGACGCTCCTGCAGCCCCCCCCGTCCCAGCACAGAGAGCCAGGAGTGCAAAAACAGATCCTTTATTGGGGAAAAAACCCACAGAAGTAGCAGATTTCCAGTCTCTCCTGCGCCAGACCCTGGAAGGGAAGGGGAAAGGGTCTTACAGACGGGCATCCCAGGCTGTCCCTGCTCTGGGGCTGGGCTCCCACCCTGGGGGGGCGGCTGAGCCCCCCCTCGGCTGGGACATGGGGGCACACAAGGTCCCACCGCCGCTCACCTGGCAGGGCCTCGCTGCAGCTCCTGTCACTTCTTTGCCGCTGCCTTCTTGCCCCGGCCGGCTCCTCGGCCCTGCAGGGGACGGGGCTGAGGCTGAGCAAGGGGAGCCCCCAGGAGCCAGCCTGGCCCCACGTTGCTCCCTCTCTTTTTGGGGTTTAGCAGCTGAGGAGCATCATGCAGCAGCCCCTTCCCTCCCAGGAGCTCCCAGTCCCGATCAATGAGCATCAACCCCAGCACCTGGCTGGGGTGGGATAGCCAGGGGGCCACCCCGGCCAGCCCCTACCTTGCTGGGAGGGGGTTCCTCGGGGGAGGCACTGTTCCTGCTTGGGAGAGAAGGGGAGGGCTGCGGTTAGGGGCACGGTGTGCCGGCAGCACGGGTGAGCCCCTGCTCCACGGCAGGGCTGGTGCGCACATTTCCCTCCGTCATACTCACAGCTCGTCCTCCTTCTCCAGCCTCCTCTTCTAGGAGAGAAAGAGAAAAAAATAAGATGCAGACAGCAGGGCTAGGTGAGCGCAGGCAGGACGGGGCTCTTGCTGCAGAGCCTGCAACTCTTCCCCCCCAAGGCAGAGGGTTGTGTGGGTCCGGGCTCTGCAGGAGCTCAGAGCACCCCATCCCCAGGATCCCAGCACAGGGCAGCTCCCAGCGGAGGCCGCTGCGTGCCCAGCCTCCCCCCACGGCTCCGGGACCCCTCTCCACACCACGTCCCCAGCCAAGGGGCCGCTGCCGGGGCCACCCTGCCCGTACCTTGGCGGCACTGCCCTTCTTGGCAGCTGGGCCCTTGGGGGGCTTCTCTGGGGACTCTTCCACCAGCTGCTGCTGCTGCTGCTCCTCCTCTTCAACTTCCTCCTCCTCCTCCTCCTCCTCCTCCTCCCAGGACAGGTCGGGCATCACTGTGGGAGAGCCCGGCTGAGCCCCAGGCCCCGGGGCAGCGGCACCCCGGTGCCCCAGCACTTACGGGAGACGTGCTGCCCGCTGATGTAGACGGGGCCGGAGCCAGCTCGCAGGTGGAAGGTGACCGGAGGCGTCAGCTCCACTCCCACCAGGGTGGCCTGGAAGAGAGCAGGGTGGCAGCACCCACCAGCGCCTGTTCCCCCCCGGGGCAGCCCTGCCACGGGTGCTCACCATGGGCAGCACGGAGGGCTTCAGCGTGGCGAGCGGCACGGGGGCGTGAGCCTCGCCGTCCTCGGACGGCACGATCTCCACCACGTGGAACTCATCCCGCGCCTTCTCCCCCAGGCAGATCTGTAGGAGCAGGAATAGCCCCCCCCTCAGCATCCCAGCAGCCCTGGGTACCCCTTACCCAGCCCGGGGGGGGGACACCTACCGTCCGCAGGGCCAGCTGCTGCTCACACTGCCACTCCTCCGGCACCTGGAAGGTGTAGGAGTCCCGCTGGCTGCTCAGCTCGCACCCTGGGGACAAGGGGGTGTCAGCAGGAGCCCCCCCGGGTGGGCAGGGGGCTCAGCCTCCCCCCACCCCGGGAAGGGGGAGCCGCACAGCGCGCTCCGTGCGGGGACCTTACCCCAGATGAGGGACACGGGCTTCTCAGATTTGCAGTCAGCATCGACGCTGTCCGTGAGAGACATTGCCCCGGCTGCCTGGGGCTGGGGAAGCACGCAGCGGCGCTCGGCAGGGCTCCCCACCTGCAGGGCCCTTCCCCAGC
>VXAL01002970.1:0-19341 GCA_013399475.1 Chauna torquata
GTGTGTTCAGTGTCTGTGTTTGCCTCCGCTCCGTTGAGCCCCTTCCCTTTTCCTCCGGACCTGAGCCAAGCGATGTTGTGAGGCTGCTCCTGCTGCTGGCAGAAGGCAGCCATGTGCAGCCGTGTCACTAGATGTCATCTGATGGAATGGTCTGACTGAGGCCTTTGTCACCTGCAGAGTGCTTTCTGTAGGCACCCGTGGCTCCTTGTCCTGTGGGACAGCCCTGTTGGCTCTCCTCAAAACAACAACAATGGCTGCTGAAGCCATAATATTTACCAGCTGTGGTGTGAGCGGATGCAGGCACAACCCTGACACCCGTGCACCCTTTGTAAGGCTGTGGGGATGGTGGCCTGTCTTATTTCCCTCTATTCCGTGCCATCTCTCATTTTGGGCCAGCTGATCAAAAGGGTGATATTGGAGACCTCTAGCGGCGGCGTGACAGCCAACGATGTCCTCATGCACTCTGTGGTCCCTGGTCTGCCCTTCGGCGGTGTGGGTAAGCCCCTCATCCCTCACGTGTACTTGATTTTCGTGCCCCAGCGGCAGTGTCTGATCCTGGTCCTGTCATCCCCGTTTGGCAACTTAGGAACTTTCGGCTGCATTTTCCCATTAACATTATTTTCACTAGTGGCTTCCTCTGTGAAATGGCTCATTAGTGGTTGGAGCAGTGTTGGTGCCAGCAGCGAGAGGAAAACCCTCTGGCACATCTGCACAGCTCCAGTTCTCCCGTGTAGGGTGAAGTTGCCTGGCCGGGGACAAGTGGCTGGTTGAACTTTCATGGTCACCGTCAGGCTCATGGCTCTGTGGGCAGTGGGCCGAGCTCTTGGGTGTTGCTGACAGCAGATTGCTGAATGTCCTTGTTATGTCCCACCAAGAGAAATAACAGCCCCTGTCCCTCCCCTCCCTCACCCCAGTGTAGGTTTTGTGAGAGAAGCAAGATCTTCCCTTGGGAGGAGAGGGCTGGTGCCACTGTAATTTCAAGGGTGGGCGCACAGAGCCAGCCTGAGTTGCAGCAGCAGTTCAAGGCAGTGAGCAGTCCTCGCTTATTTCTGGCTGGTTATTAAAGCTGCTCATTGCTTCTCTGCCCTGGGGGAGCAGAGCAGCTGCTCTCTAGTGTGAGAAGCACAGTGAGCAATCTTTCCCTGTGTCCTTGGGGCTGCAAAACAGACATGCAGAAATTCAACTCTCACTGTGAGTGAGAGGCTTGGCTTGCCACGCCTGCGGCGTGACCTGGCCGGGTCGTGTGTCTCAGGGAACAGCGGGATGGGCGCCTACCACGGCAAGCACAGCTTTGAGACCTTCTCCCACCGCCGCGCCTGCTTGATCAAGGACCTGAAGATGGAGAGCATGAACAAACTCCGGTACCCGCCTGGCAGCCAGAAGAAGGTGGATTGGGCCAAGTTCTTCCTTTTGAAGCGATTTAACAAGGGACGAGTTGGACTGACCATCTTGGCCTTACTGGGGATTGTGGCAGCGGTTTTGATAAAGGTGAGGTTTGGCTCTTTGCTCTTTGCCTGAGGGTGTGTTCCCAGCTGCGTCCCCTGAGTCTCACCAAGCCCCAGCCTCCACCCGTCACCGCCCTGGGCCTCACCGATGGCCCCGCAGGGCTCTGCTCCCCCTCGGTGGGACTCAGCCACGTTTCTGTGCCTCTCTAGGTGATGTTCCTGTGACGAGGGGTGCTCTGAACTCAGCAGCACATTGGACCTGTAACCCACCGTTCTCACCCTGCATTTGTGTTCCTGAACTTCTTGCTGCAATTTCTTCTCTTCCAAGGCATCCAACCCATTGACGAGGTAGAAGCAAGTGAACCCCAAGTAACACAGAGGAGCCCTGAACTGAAGGCTCTGCTCCTGCTGAACCAATGCAGACTGAAACCATCGGTCATGCCTCAGCAGTGCAGGTGGAAGCAGGCAGTGTCTCTACCCCGCTCTGCGAATAGGAACCCATGGAAAAGCTCTTGGGCACGGGGGAATCGTGTCACAAGCATACCAAAGGAAAGCCGCTTGTTATTGAGCCCATTATCTATGTAACATGTCTTGCGTGATCCCTATATAAAGCTGTCTTAGATCAGCAATAAGCCTAACAAAATGTGTGTTACAGATGGGGACAGTCCAGGTTGGTTGTCCCCAGCAGCCTACACAGAAGAAGAGGGAAGAGCGTCCCAGAAAGTGGAACTCCCATTCCTGAAGGGACCCATAACCACCTGAGTGATGTCTCCTTGCAGAGGAAACCACCTCCAGGCACCCAAGGTGCACAAAGGCTGTGTAAGGAGACAGCAAAGGTATTTTGAGCTGTAGCCAAGCTCTGCCGCAAGGACTGCAGGAGTGCCAGGGACGATGGCACTGTTGGTGCACAGCATCTGGGGCTGGGCACCGGCCAGGGGGAGCTGCTGTGACCCAGCTGTAAGGAAGTCCTTGGCCAGGTCCTGAGCAGCTGGTGATCTCGTATATAATTGAATTTCTATTTCTTTTAGTTTACTGGTAGTCTTTTACCTCCAAGCTTGTAACTGGAAGCCTGACCCTTGCTGAATAAAACCTTTGTTTTACCATGAAAGCCATGTGGGGTAGGGGCCTGGGGGTATGAGGGGGCAGGGCAGCAGGTGCCAGCCGCAGGACCCAAAGGAGCCAGCCTGAGCCCAGCTGAGTTTATTCTTTATTTGGCATTTGTCAGAGCAGCAGTGTGAGCTGGCCTGTGGTCAGCTCTGGTCGGCAGGCAGTAGTTGGCAGCGCGGGCAGGGAAGGGGTTACCTGCACACTCGGTGTGTGTCAGGCAGCCCAGAGCAGTGTTTTTGGTGTGGGAGAAGCTGTGGGGCCCGCTCCCAAGCAGGATCTGATGAGATGCTGCCACAGGCTGAATGCATCAGCTCTGATAGGACACGCAGGTACTGGATTCTTTTGCTGGCTGGTCTGTGCTTTGTGCATTCATCAGTCAGGAGGGGCCTCCGTCCCTAAAGCAAAGTCCCTGGAGTCCCTGGTGCAAGTCAGTGTTTGCTGGTCATGAGCTTTATTACAATGCCGAGTGCAAGCACTGCGACAGCTGCAGCTGCTGCCAGCCCGCGCCGGATGATCAGCTCCTTGGTGGACATGGCAGTGCCTGGTGGTGCTCCCTGGGGCTCCGGCTGGAAGGTGGCTCCCCCCATCCTGGTGATGCCCGTGAGCACCACGCCGTTCTGCACTTCCACTCCTGCTGCAACGAGAAGGGGACGGTGTCACCAAGAGCTTCTGGGGAGGGTTTTGCCTGAGGTCCAACAGCACTGTATGAGCACCGCAGGCACGCGGACATCCCCAGTCCTCAGCCATACCCACGCAGCCTCGCACTGCCGCGGCCGGGAGGTGAGCGTGGGGCGGTGGGGCCGGCCCTGTGCCAGAGGGAAGCTTCTTGCAGGGGGGCTCGGGGCCCGGGTGCGGCTCCTCCAGTGGCGGCGGGGTCAGTCCTGCGCGGCGCTGAGCCTGGGGGCACAGGTGGGTTCAGCCGGGGGGAAATGCCCACCCGCAGAGCCAACGTGTGGTTTGTACATCTGGAAATGGCACAGCTGAAGGATGCCTGAAATGCCCAACAGCTGTTGGCTGGCAGAAGCCTCATGGGTGTTAGTGCAGAGGGAAACCTCAAGGCCATCATCATGTGCACATGTGGGAGGGAGCCCAACACAGGGAAGTGGCAGTGGCCCCAAACATGGAGCCCTGGGTTTTGCTGTCCCATCCCACCACAATCGCAGCGAGGCTGCTGGGGACTGTCTGGTGGGGTGGGCACACTGCTGCAGTGCACGGTTACCTCCTCGGCTGCCTTCCTCCAGTCCATGCGGGAGATGTAGGCGATGAAGCAGGTGCAGAGCATGGAGACGCAGACGAGCATGCTGAGCCACAGGCCTGCCAAGGGCACGCTGGCATCAGCCAGGCACTGCCACCAGGCAAACCCAACTGAGACAGGAGAGTGAGCCAAGAACGGGGCTGTCACCGAGGTCAGTGGGGATGGGGCTGCCTGGCAGGGCTGCTTTTCCCCACTGTGATTTAGGGCTCTCAGCAGTTGCAGGGGCTGTCCCAGTCTGTCCCAATGTGCCCAGTCCCCAGCAGCCCTGCAGAGCCAGGCAGGTGTCGTGGCAAGGTGTTGGTGGGGCAGAGGGAGCCGCGTCCACCCAGGGGGGGGATTTTGGGGGTGCAGAGCTGCCCCTCTGGGGCTCATACCTATGACACTGATCCTGGCCACAAAGAGCAGCACAGCTCCCAGGGGCAAGCCCACGCCGTAGTAGCTCACGGCATTGAGGATGGCACCGAATTTCTGCTTACCTATGCCTCTGAGCACCCCGCTGCAGGCACCCTGTGAGGAGAGAGAGTGGGGCTGGGGCCACATGGCACAGCCAGGGCTGAATTTGGGGCTGTGCTGATGCCCCAGGGTGGCAAACCAACCCCGAGGACAAGGCTTTGTCTGCCTTCGATGGTTATTTCTGTGTCTCTGCCCTGTTCTGCAGGTTGGGTGTCTTTTCATGCGCTTGGTGTTTTCTAATGGGCAATTCCAGGTCCCCAGTGCTGCTGCTCAACACTGAGGTCCCCTACTGAAAGTAGTAGCATCCCCAAGGACTTACACACATGGCTTCGAACAAGTGGAAGACGACGTAGACAGGCATGACCCAGGCCACCAAGTCAACGATCTCTCTGGGGACAGAGAAGAGCCAGCGGTCACTTTCAGGAACAAACATCTGCGCACCAGGGCCGGGAGCCAGGGACACTCACTTGTCGCTGGTAAAGATATATCCCATCACGTCCTTTGTGGCAGCTAAAATGGCCCCCATGGCTACACAAAACCCCCCTGGAAAACAGAGCAACGAGCTGAGCGCATCGTGATAGTGACAGGGAGCCCGGAGCAGCTGGAGGGAAAGAGCAGTGAGCAAAGGCGGGCAGAGGACAGCCACCACCGCGCGCTCTTGCTGTGCCGGCCGCGGTACAGCCCTGACCTGTGCAGAGCAGGCTGGTGGAGGAGGACCTCTTGGCTGTCTCAATGTCGCCAGCGCCCAGCGCGTTACCCACCTGCACGCCAGCAGCCGCGCCGAGCCCCAGGGGGATCTGCAACCACAGGGTTGTGGCTGGGTAGCGGGGCCAGCTCAGTGACAGCAGCAGCAAGGGGCACGGAATGCAGGATTTAATTTAGGACATCTCCGTGGGAGGGGGAGACAGGAGCAAGGAGAGACTTGAGCATGGATGGGGAAGGTGTGGAGGCTGGAGTTGGCTGGAGTTGATTTTTGACCGGGTGTCCGTGCTGGGACTGTCCTTAGGGAGCCCAATCTGAACTAAAAACCCCCAGCCCTTACCATGAAGGCGACGACAGACACCTCATAGATGATGGACTGTGCCGAGAGCTCCACGACGCTCAGCAGGCCTGGGGGGCAGGAGGACTCAGTGCCGGGTTCGGGTGCCCACTAAGTGCTGGCTCAGCCCCCGCGATGGTTGTGGTGTTCCATCACACCCTGGCACCCCGCTCCCTGCTGACCTATCAAGAAGCTCCCGATTTCGTAAGTCCACCACTCGATGCAGATCATGAGCATGCTGGGGATAGCCAGGGAGGTGAAGCTGTCCCACTCGAGCAGGCACTCACTGGACCAGCCTGCAGAGAGGAGAGGAGACGCATTGCCAAATGGAGACCAGACTGGCCAGGGATGCACCCCTGGGAGCACCCGAGGCAGCCGGACGTGCCTCTCACCCTGGGACCTGTTTGCAGAGCCCCCAGCACAACGTTCATGGGCTTCATGGGACCTCCAGCCACAGAGGATGCGTTTATGAGCTCTGCTGATGGAGCAGAGTGGTACAATGCTCAGCTCATCCCTCCCAGACCAGAGCATCTGAGGACAATCTCATGCCTACATCTGTGCTCATCCGGCTTTGGGGCCGAACCCTACAACACCTCGGCAGGAGGTTTCCTTTCTCTGGAATTAATGTTTACTGCGCGGCGCTCTGCCAATGCTCACATGACGAGCTGCCACCAAAGCAGTGCCACATTCCTAGGCTGGGGTTAATGTTTCCCCTCCAGGACGAACATCATTCACTCCAAAGAAGCACTGGAAGATTTATGAACGTGTGTAAAGCAGGAACCAGTCAGAGATGCCTTACCTCCCCAAGTCTTCACATGGAGCTTCTTGCCTATAATATACAGGAACAAGAAAATGGTTTGAGAATACTGAGCAATGGTGTTGGCCCAGGCAGAACCCCTGGAAAGGAAACAAGAAAGGTCATCAGCATCACATTCGCACCTCCCCAGCATCAGGGTGCAGGATCCTAACATCCCACCGTGCCCCATGAGCACTGGCCATGGCTGGTCGTGCCAATGACCCCCTAAAATCCCTTTTTTGTGTTGTTTTTACCCCCGAGGGACACTACTCACGTGATTCCCAGGTGGAACACATAGAGGAAGATGCAGTTGGCGATCACGTTGACGACATTGCCGATGATCCCGCTCAGCACCAGGGGCCACATGATCATCTGCGAAGAGGAGGAGATGGGGCTGCAGTGGCTGCAGGGAGGCACCCACCAGCCCCACTCCCCGCAGCTTTCACAGCCAGAGAGGGAACTTCTGACGTTGTTGCCTGCTCAGAAAATGAGCTCGTTGGAGGTAAAGCCCCGACGTGGGAGGGGACGTCCATCAGGCAGAGGGATGCAGCTGTACATGCGACAGGGTGATCTCCAGGGAAGAGCTGCTCTGTGGTGCCTCGGACAAACGCTGCCTCACCAGTGGGAGTGGCAAGGATGGAAATCGCGGTTGTGCAGTCAAGGTGAGCCCTGAGCCAGGAGGATCCACAGGGCTGCGGGACCCACCTGGTTCTGCAGGTACCTTGCCTCCAGGTTATACAGAAAAACTGCCTGGAAAGCAAATGGGTGCATGAGCTGGGGCGGCTCTGAGCGTGGGCTGGGCTGCAGCAGTGGAAAACACGTGGCCAGCACCCAGGACTCACCGGGAGAGCAGGGACAAATGCCATCACGTAGAGCTGGGTTAACCTGGGGGGGGACACGACGCATGGTCAGTGAGGGACCATGGCCACTGTTCCCCTGTCATGCTGGGGAGGGACAAAGCAGCATCCCCTGGAGACCACCTGACCTGGAGACCTCGGGGTCCTGGCGGATAAGGAGCAGGAGCTGCTCGATGTTGATGAGGATGGCGCAGCAGGGGAAGCAGCAGAGCAGGAGGATGAGGGTGGCACGCTGCAGGATCACCCCCACGCGCAGCAGGTTCTTGCTACCGTAGGTCTGTAGGCGAGAGGGCAACGGTGAGCTCTGGTCCCTGGGGCTGGGGCTGGCCCCCCGTGGAGCAGCACCGAGCAGCCTGGAGACTGCCTGGGAAGGACTCAGTATTTCCTTGGGAGTCAGTACTCCCTGTTATAGGGTGGCTGCTGGGGGATGACCAAACCAGCAGGGGCAGCTGGGGCTCTGCAGTGCCTGGGCAGCATCAGGTGATGCCAGAAAACCTGGTGTCTCCAGGGCAAGTGGCAGCAACACCCACCTGCGATATCAAGGTGTCACATGCTGAAGACAAACCATAGCCTACAGAGATGGCAGTAACATTTATAACCTGGAAATCGGAGTAAAAAATGAGAGAAGGTGAGCATTTAAGACTTTTAAGTAGGGAGAGCAGCTAAACCATGGGAGTCTGAAGTGTCCTCTGTCCCTGCCTGCCTGCAGGTCACAGGCAGCCCCCAGCTCCGTCCCCATATCCCACCCCAGCATTAGCGGGTCGGTGCCCAGTGCCGCGGCAGCCCCCCACCATTCTTACCGCAATGGCCAGTGTGACGGAGGCCAGCTCGACTTTGCCCAGGTGGCCGCAGAATATGGAGCTGACAAGGTGTATCAGGAAAATCATCAGCTGGATCAGGATCTGAGCGCAGGGAGGAGGAGAGGTGGAGGTCAGAGACAGAGGTGAGCAGGGGTGGCTCTGCGGGGGACGCCTCCAGGCTAGGGCATGGCTGGGACAGGAGGGCAGGGGGCCATCTTCTCCAGGAGCTGTTGGAGGGCTCCGCTGGCCGAGATCCCTGTGGTGCCTGCGGTGTCAGGCTGCGGTCGGTGCCACCCCAGTGCTTGCTTCCTGGGATCCTTACCAGTGGCCCGGCCAGCACCAGCAGCTTCTTTGCATCCTCCCAGAAGTTGTCCGGGATCAGGCGCTGAAGCCAGCAGAGTTTCTTCCCGCACCTGCTGGCTGGGAGCGCGTGCTGGCTGGTGGCTGTCGCCTCGCTGAAGCCAGTCTCCTCCGGGAGGCTCACCCGCTTCATGCTGCTGCTCTGCCAGGGAGTGAAACCACCCCTTCCTCTGTGCTCTGTTAATACTGCTGGGTGCCACAGCCCCGCCGAGGTGAGCAATGTGTAACCCGGGGGGTGAACTTCAGCCGGGCAAGCTGGCCGCGTACGCCCTGCAGCGATGGGGAGCATGGGCAAGGTCAGGGCAGGGTGCGGGGCTGGGAGCAGTGTGGTTCCTGCATCCCACCACAGATAGTGCAGAGGAGCCCAGGGGGGCAGTGCAAGGCGCTTGCTGCCTGCCCTGAGCCAGCGTGGGGGCTGAGCCTTCCCAAATCACCCCCGTGAGCGCTTGTACCCTGCTCCTGTTCTGCTGTGGTTCCACTGGCCAGTGAGCAAGTCGGTTGTCCTCCTCTTCCAGCAGAGTTGGAGGGTTCGTGGGTCCGTCTGCTGTCAGCCGCTGACTCTGAGTGCTTTGCCGGTGGTTGCTGGGTCGCTCTCATCCCAGTGCGGAGGTGGCCAAGACAAGCCGGCCCCATTGGCTCCAGCTATCGGCCTCGCACAGTGCAGCAGCATCGGATTTCACCGGCACTGCTCTGCCAGGCCAAATATAGTGTCCTGCCTTGGCCCGGTGCAGAGTACCGGTCAGGAGCTGCCACCGTGGGTGCAGCCCCTCTCCTGTGCCCATATGGCAGAGCAAGGCACCCTCCTCCTCTCCCAGGCTGTGGTGCCGAAACTCCTGGGACTGGGAGTGGGCACAGCCTGCTGCATCCTCCAACACCTGGGCACAGCCCAGCGAGGCAGTGGTCAATGCCCGCTTCGGGCTCCTGTATGTCCAATTCTCCTCATCCACAGGCACCCAGCACCACATACCGCGTGATGCCACGCACTGCTGGATGCAGTACTCGTTCCCTGAGGGCTGGGCACCTGCTGTGCTGCAGAGCCCATGGCGTTGCTGTTCCACATGGCCGCAGGTAAGAACAGGCGCCTGGGACAGGGCTCGGTGCAGAGGGTGGGGGGGCCGGGCGGTGCTGGGTGGGTGCGTGAGGACCCAAGGCATTCCCTTGGCAGCACTGCAGCTGGGTACCACCCCTCTGTCCCCAGTGCAGCTCAGCAGCAGCATAGGAGCGATCAAGGTGTGCAAGACCCTGGCTGTGGCTACAGCCAGAGCCAGCCTCAAACCCCAGGGCCAGGAGTTTGAGGCTACATTTAAGACTATTCTAGTGAAAACTGGTTGTTCAGCACAGCCTAGGTGCATGTCTCCCCTGCGATAGCTTGCCTGTGCCATGGACCAGGGTCATACACCACATTAACAGCCTAATGTTTACTCAGAAAACTTTTATTGTTATCAAAATCCCACCTTACAAAAGTACAAAGAAGAGTTGCTCTAGGCCCTGTGCCTGCAACACACCCAGAAAAGCAGGGCCGGTGCCCTGGCAGAGGCATCAGCCCTTTTCCGAGGCAACTGGCCTTGCACTGCTGCAGCAATAGCAAGTGGGCTCTGACACACCAAAATGCTGGCACAGGCTGGTGTGCAAGGGACCAGGCTGTGCAGGCAGCACGAGTCTCTGCCACTAGCAAGTGATGTGGACCAATGCTCCCAGCAAGGAGGAAGCAGGAGGACAGCAGCACGAGGTCCCTGGCCAGCCCCAAGGTACGCTCCAGCCTCCAACAAGTGGCATCCCCCAGGCAGCACTGGAGAAGGGACCAGCTCTCAAGCACGTCCATCCCAGGTACTGCACACTCACACCCTTTAAGAACTGTGTGTATTGGACACAACATTTTCAGTTAACCAGAAATGGAGCAAAGTGACTCTACCAGATGCTAAGGGGGAATTCCTTCCCGCGCCATCCTCCTGGGACATTACCATGTGCCCTCCTGCACATGCAGCCACAGTTCCCCAGTGGGGCACTGGTGCTGCGTCTAGCTGTTACCAGTCAGGAGCCGGACCAGCACACCTGCCAGCAGCACAGCAAGGGCTGCAGCAGCAGCCAGCACTCGGCGGATGATCAGGGCTCTCCACACCGCCGCAGGAGGAGCAGGGATGGCTGCAGGCTCCTCTTGTGTGATGAGCTGGTGGTCAGGGTGCCTCTCACCTCCCACCATGCTGTCAGGCAGCACCATGGTGTCCACGGTGTCTGTGTCCACAGAGATGTAATCTGTGCAAGAGAGGTGAGCACTGCAGGGAACCCAAACTTCAAAGCCAGCAGCTCCCACTCTGATGCTGCAAGCACCAGCATCTGTCCTGAGGGTCCCCTCCCAAGGCTCAGGGACACTGGGACATGCAGCAGCACAGGGACAGGTGTGCACTGGCTCTTCCCTGGAGCAGCCAGGGTGGTGACAAGGGTAATGGGGACCAGCACCAAACACTGCGTTCTTTCCAGCCATCCGGGCTGGCAGGACAGACACTGCTCTGGCATCTGTCAGGACGTGACCATGAAGGAGAGGAAGGGATGGGTGGAGAATTTGGGCTCCCTCCCTGTTGTCAGGCCTGGTTACATACCTACAACAGATGCTTTGTTAGCAGCTGTGCCATTGGAGTTCACATCTTCCAGTTGTTTTTTCAGTCCAGCTCGGACTTGAGCCTAAACACACACACAAGTTGTTCTTCTCATCAGAGCAGGGATGTGCGCCCAGCCAAGCAAACCTGAGCCTCCTTCCTCCACCCTCCCAAAGCAAGCATGCTCAACACCAAACTGCTGCTGTGCTACAGAAGAGGGAAGCTGTACCATTGTACTGGGACAGGAAGTGGCCTAACACCTTTTAAGACTTACTAGAGGGAAGCACAAGTCTCACCTCTTCTGCCGCCTTCTTCCAATCCATGCGCATGACAAAAGCTGAGAAGGAAAGGGATTGCAAAGAGATGCAAACAATCATCCCCACCCACAGACCTACAAGAATGGAGAGGTAGGTTAGCAAGCGCTTGAGAAAACCCTGCTTTTGCCAGTCATTGCCAAAATACCCTAGGACTTCAGTGGGGTCAGATTATCGTCCCATGTTTAACCCAGTCTTGATGGGAGAGTTGCCCTGAGAGGCAGTGAGAGGGAACAACTCCTGGGTGGGTCCTGTGCTGGGAACAAGCCTGGATTTGCCCCAATTTGCTAGAGGCTATGCAGAGCCTGCCTCAGCAAAACACGTCAGTGTGTACTTCAGCCCCGCCGGTCCAAAGGAGGATCTGAACAAGTGCCAGGGCTGAGCCTTTGCTCAAGGCGCAGGGTTTGGCCAAGCAGAAGCTCGTACACGGCCAGACTCCCGATGCCAAATGGAGGACACACATACCTAACACCCCCATCTTAGCAGCAAACATCAGCGAGATGCCGATGGGCAGGCCGATGGCATAATAGCCAATAGCGTTGGCGATGGCACCCAGCTTCTGTTTCCCTGTGCCCCTCAGCACACCGCCGCAGGTCGCCTAAGGAAAGCAGGCAGAGGGATGAACACACGGACAGCACACGCCACAGCCGGTACCGCCACAGGGAGTTTGGGGTATGGCATAGCCCTGCAAATAGGGGAACCCACAGCACCATCCCACAGAGCCCAGAGGGACCAAAGTCACATCACAGAGAACATGGTGCAAGTTTCCTCTCCTCCCAGCTGCTGAGCCAGGTGCAGAGCGTGGAGCAGTCTGCAGGCACCGAGAGGCGAGCCAGCAGGCTCCATAGGGCTGTCCACACTGCCTGCATTCCCCCTCCCAGGGACACGACAGGAGGAAGCAGACTGATGTTACTATCTAGCAAGTTGTAGGAGCACTGCCACTGTGCTGTGGGTTCCTGACATCTCTGAAGATCCAGCTGCTCACCTGTTTTGTTCTGAAAAGCTAGTAAAAAGCTGAAGCCTTGACAGGAGGAAGAAGGAACTGGGCTGTTCTGCAGTAATGTCAATGGCCTTTTGCAAGCACAGGGGATGCTGAGATGCTACAGGTAATGCAAGCAGCTGCTGTGACAGTTTTTCAGTTTGCTTCTCTGTATCATTTTAACAGATTAAGACAGAGCTAAAGGCAGCTTGGCACTCTCCATTGCACCTCAACCTGCAGAGGGATTGCTCCACATGCTGGAATACTCACCGCTGCTGCATCAAACAAGTGGAACGGAGCAAAGATGATCATCACTTTGGACACCAAGATAATGATCTCCCTGTTGAGAAGATGTACGTACTCATTAGGGAAAGCAGCATGGCTTGGTCCCAAGACACTCTAGTTCTGACACATCTCCTGGGCCAGCTGCGAAGCCTACTCCCAGTCCATGAGACTTGTGGGGAGTGCATACAGCTTGGGTACCACCATGGTATTGTCCCACCACCAGCAGCAACCACACTGCCGAGTGACACCAGGGTGTGGGGAGGAACCTTTGGGGAACACATTTGTCAGACGGAAGTTTATGAACTCTATCACTCAAGATCTTCTGAGCTGCTCCTGGGACAGACTGCATTCTCCAGAAAGTTAACAATACTCAAAAGAAAGCTGTTAACTCACTTGTCATTGGTGAAGATGTAGCCCACCACATCCTTCAGGGTTCCCAGCAATGTTGCAACCACCACAGCAAAAACTTCTAAAAGAAAAAGATAAGTCAAACAGCTTGCCTCAAAGGCAGTGCGTCCTGCTCCTGACCAGGCCCAGATCTCAGGGGCTTCATGTGATGGGAAAAGGGCTTGGCTCACCTCCAGGTGTTACTGCAGCAGTGGACAAGCCTATTTTCCCCACTTTCTACCCAGATACTCCATCCACCTTCTGGAGGTGGAAGACAGAATACTAAGTTGCATTTTTAACTATCAGAGCCTTTCACCAGGTTCCTAATGGAGCAGAAGAGCCAGGGTCTCACCCTGCCCAAACACAGGGTTCAAACAATCATGTCAGGGTTGCTGGGGGGTGTTCCTAGCCCTGTGAGAGGCGAACCGAACCCGTTGCTGATAACTGTCTTATTTCCCTCTGCAGGGGCCTAGGCTGACCTGTGCACAGCAGGGCAGTGATGCAGGAGGTCTTGGCTTGCACTACATCCCCTGATCCCAAGGCATTGCCCACTCTGACATTCACAGCTACGCTGAAGCCCAGAGGCACCTGAGTTAGCAGGAGACAAAGAGGAGGTAAGTAGCAGTAGAGCCTGCACTAGTTTTCTTCTTCCCCAGTAGGGAATTTGGGGCAAATTGCTAACACCCAGCCCCATGCTAATCCCTGCCCCATGCGCGGAGTCTTTCTGGAAGCACCAGAGCAGGCTGGAATTGCAGCAGACCCCCATGCTTCGGTGAAGTAGCCACGCACAGGAATGCAATGATGCCAACACAAGCAGAGTCTGGGTATCCTCTGAGCAGGGACTGGCAGATGCAGTACAGGGTGCAGCACAGTCCTGGTTATGCAGCTACACAGCAGGCTTGAGAGTCATCTCCTGCCTGGTACCTACTCCTGCTTCCCACCCTGCTTCCCTCCCCAGCCTTGATCTGCAGCACCATTGTTTGGAGGATCCTCCCAGGCTGATATCGCTTTAATGCACCCAGTCCTTACCATGTAGGCTGCAGAGGAGAGCTCGTAGATGACAGACTGTGCACCCAGCTCTACCACACTGAGCAGCCCTGGAAAAGATTCACCACTTCCTTCATTAGGTCATAATTAGAACTCCTCTTTTGTTGACAAGGAGGCAGCGACTACAGGGTTCCCATCTAACATATGCAACACCCTGCAGGTGAGGACACTGCTGGCAGGATATGCTCAGGACCACGCTCAAGAGGCAGCCACCAGAGCAGGCATGGCTGGAAGACACCCTGCTGAACCGAAGGAAGAGGATTTGGACTCACCTGCCAAGAAGCTTCCGATCTCAAAGGTCCACCACTCAATGCACATCATGAGCATGCTGGGCACTGCCAGCTGGATAAAGGAGCCCCAGTCCAGGAGGCAGTCCCTGGTCCAACCTGCAAAGTAGGGGCAAAGCAGCATGAGTGCACTCTACCTCTCCCTCCCCTGAAGGGGAGCCACACACTCTTCTGGGCACTCTGCAGGATGGCATCCCAGCCACAGCTCCCAGGACACCAGCCTAGTCTTGCTGTACTGCAGTGCATCCCTGAGGCAGGGTGATCAGGAACGGACTTCGGGCCACAGTAAGGGCCTTGCGGTCATGGCTACAGCCTCTCCCCACAGTAACGGGAAGGTAATCCCTTTGTCAGACCTATACCTCAGGTGCTGGTGACAGTGCCAAATCCCCAGGGCCAGACACTGGTATTCTGAAGGGTTAAGCTACGAACAGTACCTCCCCAGGTCTCCACATGGATCTTCTTCCACCACACATAGAGGAAGAGGAGAATGGCCTGGGTGTACTGAGAAACAGTGTTGGCCCAGGCTGAGCCCCTGGGGAGAGAGACAGGCAGATTACAAACACCACCCTTGCCCGCTCCTCAGCTCCAGCGGACCTGGCGGCACCCATATAAGCCTCGCTGCAGATATGGAGCAGTTCCCCCCCACACCTTATCTTTCTAAGCTGGTTGGCTGGGGGCAGCGGGCTGCAGAACTGGGCACCCAAGACAAACCCCTACAGCCCTGAGCAAACCCCTGCACCGAGGGAGAGGCTGTCACCATGTCTGCTCACACTTACACCATGCCCAGCTTCAGCACATATAGGAAGAAGGCATTCATGGCCACATTGAGGATGTTGGCTGCAACTCCTGTCACCACCTGAGGTAAAATGATTGCCTAGAAGCCAAGGAGAGACTTTGGTATTTGCTTCCCCAGCACTGTCCAAGCCCCCAAACCTGCATCCACCACCCAAGTCACCATCCAGCAAACACTGGGAAGACCTTCAGCAGTGTCCAAGGAGAAAGCCAAGAAGGCAGCTCCTATTTCAGGTAAGGCTGGATTGTGTTAGACACAAAGAAGGCAGCATGCAAGGCTTAAGAGCTGGTGCAATCAACTCTGTGCAGAGTTGGGAGGTAGCAGTGAGGGAATGAAGCAACCCAAAGGTGGTTCTCATGAGCTCTTCCTGTCCTGCAGGGCCAGTTGGAGGCTGTGGATCACACAGTCCTCAGCCCAGCTCCCCCCAGGACAGGAAGAACTTAGATCTCCAACTTATATTCCTAGGAATACCTTTAATCCATGGCCCAGAGCCCAGTTAGTTATACAATACCTGACTTAGTAAATATCTTGTCTGCAGCTGGTACAGAAACGCCGCCTGCAAAAGTCAGAATTGATTTCATTAGCACTGCCATACTACGGTTCAGCAGCCAGCTACAATTTAACACCTGCAGCTAGGTTCTTCCCACAGCTCTCCCTCGGCCACGTCAAGGTGGCGCAGCCCGGCACGCTGCCAGACACCCTGTGCCTGTGCATGGTTTTAAGCTTGGTATCTGCTGGTACTGGAGGTACCCCAAGCCACGAGTAACAACAGGCACCTCCCATTCCTGCTGGGCAGAGAGATCAGTCTCCAAACGGGAAATCTCCCATGCTTCCTCATCAGCACAGGAAAGCCTGGAAACCTTGGCAGAAAGCATTAGTCTACAGGCACTTATTCTCCAAGGGTACTGCTCCAACTTAGAGGAGCCTCTCCACAGAGAGGGAGTAACCAGCCAAGAGCCCAGTGGTTGCATGTGTGCTAACAGCAAGCTGCAGCCTTTATCACAGAGCTGAGTGAGTCTGCAGGCTCCGGTTCCAATGTCCAGAGCTTGTTACTTGTTGTGCAGAGACATGGCCTGTAGTAAAAGCCTCTGCACACTAAGACAAAAGTGCATGTTTGCTGGTCCAGCAGCTGCTGGCCAGTGCACATCCATTAAGCCCCAAGATCAAGGTGCACATTGTAAAATCCAAAATCATGCTGCCCTGTGACCTGTGGTGCAAGGACCCTTCCTCCTTTCCCCACTTGCTACCAAGGGATACAGAGCTTCTAATAGCTTTAGCAGCAACTTACAGGAAGAGCTGGAATAAAGATCATCACGTAGACCTGAGTTAACCTGGAAAGAGAGATGTTTACCCAGTTAACGACACAGGAAAGCAAGAGCCAAACCAAGCAGCGTTGCATTTGAGCTCCATGGAGCCTTGATTTCAGTACTATGCAGCAACCCACCCACAGCCAAATGCCCGGTCCAGAAGGGCTGGAGGAGACAAACCAGCCATTGCCACTGCTAGTAAGCTGAGAGGTGATGGGCACTCACTGCAGTCTTTCTACTGCAGAGGACACAGAGGCCTCAACTCCCAGGCCTGCTGGCCCAGGGAAGGTTCAGGGACTCTTTCACCTGTTAATATTGCTTTCTGTTGGCTCTGTTAGCAAGCAAGGTCCCAGAGTTGACCCTGGTCCGACCCAGGGGCTTCAGGGCCTGGGGGGCTCAGACCTGACATGCTACTGACTAGAGAGGGATCAGACTCAATCTCGCCGCCGACCTGGAGACCTCAGGGTTCTGCTGGATGAGCAGGAGGATCCGCTCGGTGTTGAGGAAGAGCGCCCAGCAAGGGAAGCAGCACAGAAGCAGGATGAGGATCCCTCGCTGCAGGATGGTGCCCACCTTCTTCAGGTTCTTGCTGCCATATGTCTGCATGAGGACAGAGGACCAAGGTGAGAGTTATGGGGAACCAAAGGGTCTGGGCAGTTCTCAAATCTGGGGCATTTGGGATTGAATGCCTTTCCCTCCCTGCTCCCAGCAGTGACTAGCACCAGGTTGGTTGGGTTTAGCTGGTTCTCAGGTGGATTGCAGCTCCCTTCGCTAGCCAGGCATGACCCAGTGCTCCTCGGGGAGTCTGGCTCAGCTCCATCCCTTGCCTGTACCCCTCCTGCCCCATGCAGAGGGAGCAGGCTCCAGACAGTGCATGTAGCCCCAGGCTGGCTGGAAGCTGCCATCCTTCCACCCTTTGTACCCGGACCACACTGCGTAGGGGGTGAGACACCGCCAACCCAGCTCCCCAGGCACAAGAAAGGGGGAGCTGCAACTGACCTGGGACATCAGTGTGTCACATGCTGAGGCCAAACCGGAACCAACGGAGATGCCCGTCACGTTGATGACCTGGAGGAGACACAAGTGACTTGGGTTGCAGGGCAGGATCACAGGGGACCTGGCCCAAAGCACTCTGTCCCTCCCAGCTGGGTGGGGAGACGGTTCAGCTACGAGTTTTTAGGAAGTTTCCAGTCTTCCTCTGTTTCTCAGAATAACACATTCATGTTACCTAAATAATCTCTTCCCTGTTCTGATGTGAAAAAGGAACATCTAGCAAGGAATGAATATCTGAAGAACTACAAACAGGGCTGCTCCTTGTCACACACACATGCCTAGGCCTGGCAGCTCCAGCTTGCTGCCCAGCTGCTGGCCTTGCACCAGCACAGACATTACTGTGCATCTCCTGTCTCCTGCCTCTGCTCCGGGCAAAGGAAGGAACAATTTGGTGGATGCAATGTTTGCATTGCATCAGGCTGTGCTGACACACAGGGTCCTCAGATAAGCATTCCTACAGGACCTCTTTTTTTTTTTCCCCTTTTTGATGTCATACAATTTGCATGTTTTAAATCAGAGGGGAATCAGAGTAATACATACAGACACGGCCAGTGTCACAGCGTCCAGCTCGGCTTTCCCCAGATGCCCGCAGAATATGGAGCTGACCACGCTGATTAGGAACCCCAGCAGCTGGGCTACAAACTATGACGTGAAGAAGAAACAGTGAGATGAGCACCCATTCGGACCCGATGAGCACCACCCCTCCCCTGCAGCTGGACCGTGATGAGTTGGGTTTGGACCGTGACCAGTTAGGTTTTGACCAACAGCAGCAAGCTTCCCATGGGCTCTTGGTGGCTTTGTCTTTCAACGCTAGCCGCTGCCTGTCCAATGGTATTTCGGTGTTAATAAGTCAATCTGCCAGATGTCCTTGTTTAGCTGGGGTTTAATGGCTCCCCTAAAAAACCTCTTTCCCATCATGAAAGCTGAGTAGAGAGGGAAAACAAAAAATCCCAGTGCTTTTCTGCACTTCCATGCCTCTGGAGAAAGCTCAGCTCCCCAAACCATGATGTCTTCTCCTCCTGCAGAGACACCAAGTCCAGCTGCTCATTCCTCACTATGGGCTACAGCAAGGCTTGGCCATGCTGTCGCAGAGACTGTGCTCAAGACCTCATTTTCCCTTGGCAGGAGGACAGCCCCTCTCCAGCGTGCGAGGCACAGTGCTGTGGCACAGTTAGGACTGGATGGTAAGAGCTAGAGACCCGCTGACAGGCAGGCACGGCTGGGGACCATGCCCACAGGCTGCTCACGCTCCTTTCCTCCCAGTTGGCAAGCCCAGAGCTGCTGGAGAACCAGCTCCTGTGAGGCCTGAGGAAGAACCAAACAAAACCTTCTCCTGCGCAGACCTCCCCCTGCTGCCTGCGGGTGCAGCACGCTCTCAGGCCCTGGCACATCCAAGCAGCTGTGAGTAACTCCTGCAGGAGGGGTCTGTACCTCCAGGATTGCGCCAGTGCAGGGTTTGACATGAAATGAGCACGAACTAATGTGCTACACCTGGAAGACAGCTGTAGGTTTGGTTTTGAGGTTGTCTGCGCCCACAGAGCAGCACGTTGTGCCAAAGGTGGAAGCAGTGAGGGGACTGAGCTAGGGCTACAGAAACAGAAACCAGTCATTACTTCCTCTGCTGCCCCACCGCATCAGGTTGATGCGAGATGTCAGCGAGGACATCTCAGAGACATCCTGCAGTTGGTCCTTATCTACCCCATAGAGCGGAAGACTCAAGCCGCAAAGCTTCACGTCTGATGGATTTAGACCAGGGCCCGTTTCTGCCCTCAGCCGAGGCCTCTGCCGAGGCGTGGGCTCTGAGCGCGCCCAGGGCTGTGCCACCAGACCCCGGCTCGGAGGCGGCCAGAGGGAGCCTGCCAGAGCCAGCGCTGCTCCGCGGGGCGAGCGGGACAGCAAGAGCAAGTCCTGCGACAACGAACGCGCACTCGGGTGACAGCTAAGGGATAAATGATCGCGGTTTAATTCCAGCCGCGCCCTGTGCACGTTGGCCGGCAGGCGCAGACAAGCACGAAGGCGTTTCTAGGGAGGATGGAGCTGAGTGAACCCCGGCGCGGATCAGCGAGGGGAGGTGAAACCGTGTTTTCGGAGCCACGACCAGGGGAAAGCGCTGCCGGGCCTGGCTCACGCGGAAAGCCGGGGGAGGCAGGGCAGGACGGCGGCCCGGCAGGCTATGGCAGCCC
>VXAL01002970.1:26598-90920 GCA_013399475.1 Chauna torquata
AGCGGCCCGGTCGCCGCCCGGGCTTTGTCCGGGGGGGCGGCGGGGCCGGGCCCCTCGCGACGTGGGCCCGGCGCCTTCCAGAAAGTTCCTGCGGCCCCGAGGCAGCGGGGGCCTGGGCTCGGCGGGCACAGCCGGGCCGCAGCCACCGGGGCTAGGGGCAGCGGGGCAGGGCTGCTCCGCGCTGAGAACGGGCGCGAGTGGGTCGGGACGCCGGTTTTTATGCGTTTTGTCGCTGAGGCTTGCTGTCGGTTTTTCTGCACTCGAATGGGATGCTGATACGGAAACCGTGCTGAGGGGAGCTGCCCGCGCCGACTGTTCGAGTCACGGGCGTGAGGGAAGGGGAGCGATCCCGGGGCCACCAGCCCGTGGCATAACCCGCGAGGCCTTGGCCGAGGCAGCGACGGCGGTCGGGCCGGCGGCTGTTGGCCGTGCCCTGGCGTTGATGGGTCCCTTGGAGGAACGGGGCGGCCGCTTGTGTAGAAACATGCTTCTTAAGTAAAAGTGAGTCTTTTGTAAGTGGAAGGATGGGTAAGCGACGTGAGCGTGCGTTACTCGTAGCCTTCTGGCTTCCATGAAAAGTCACTTCTCGAAATGGAAACTTTGTGCTAAAAGCTGGACTCGGTTGGTGGCTCTTCCCAGCAGAGGAACGTAGGGCAGCTCCGCGCTGGGAGCGCCGGGCTGGCTCCCCAGGGGATTTTTGGGCTGTTGGCAAGGATTCGAAGACAGCGTTGGGTCTGTGGTTTCCGTCAGCTGACATTTGGTGATCGAAAAGTGGATTGGAGCCAGTTTGGGAGTTCCTGGCAAAGCAGCCAGCTGAATTGATGCTGTTTGTTTTTTATATTTATCTAACAGCTGATGTGTTTGGTATACTACAAGTTACAGTCCCTAATCTGAGGAGTTTCATCTGAAAGACAGAGAAATACCAGACAAAAACTGCTCTGTAAAACCCAGAGAACCAAGGCTGCAAGGGACAGAAAGGCAAAGACCAGATTTTCAGATTCAACGAGTTCGCAGTGTTGGTAGTTTTAAAAAAAAAAAAAAAAGTCTTTACAAATCCAATCTTCTCTGAAAGCTATTGAGCAATAATTAAAAAGATGGAGCCCCACAGTGTCATTTCTAAACATCTTTCTCGAGCATAATTGCAGCTGACTATTTGAAAGCCGCGGGTGTTGCTGGGCTGCGCGGTGAGAGAAGTCCTCTTTGTCAGCTGCGCGGCCACGCGGGAGCTTGCGCAGCCCTGGAGGAGATGGGCTCACCCCGAGCGCTTCGCTTCGGCTGGAGCTGGGGTTAAATCCTGCGCCTCGGGAGCCCGGGGGGCGGCCGAGCCCCTCTCAAGAGTGGGTTCTGCTGGAGCGTCCCTGGGGTGGAAGAGGCTTCTCCTGCCCTGAGCCCTCCTCTGTCCACATCAGCACGGTTTGTTAGGAGCAGGAGTCATCTTCGGAAATGTTCTCTGTCATCTGGGCTCGCTGTTTGATGTCCCGTCGTCTGAGAGGTGTAGGTGGGGTGCTTTTGGCTCGTTGCTGTCGTTCTTGTCACTAAGCCTCCGGTTCTGCAGAGGCTTTCTCGTGTTTGACTTCACGCGCCTGGGTGCTGCTGCTGAAGGCCCCTGGCTTTCCCCCTTGAGGCCAAGGCACTTCTCAGTGGGAGCCTGCGTGGATTAGCACGGACTGGGTCCGTGGTCAGCTTGCTTAACAAGGGGAGCTGCTTTGTCCCTCAGAGGAATTACATTTTAATGTCAGTGTCTTTAAAACCAAAAACTTACTACAGGGACATGAAAAGATTGTGGTTCCAGTTACTAGCTGGGCATTTCCCTGCAGAACATTTCAGATTATTTAGATGGTGGGACTTTTTGCTTGCCATATTTGCTTTAAAAATTCCACTACCAATGTAGTTAAATTGTTGGGAGATAGTTGAAGTGGAAGGTGGCATTAATTTTACATTCTGACCAATACTTCCATCTATTAGATTGCGAGAAAACATGAAGTAAAAAGATTATAGGGTCTTAAATTCTTATTCCAAGAAACCCTGAGTTAAATTCAGGCTTATTTTTGTGCGGAGTGTAAAGTAATTGAAGCTTGTGCTGTATATTTTCAAAACTAAGCAGATGTGATGTGGCTTTGGAGGAAGTTTAATCTATGGATAACAGAGAACCTATTTGTAACTTATAAGGGCAATTATGTCAGGATATCAGATTTCTAAACAGGAGATTTATAAGCTGTAGTTCAGGCAGCTAGAAGTTTCCTTGTATAATAGGCTGATTTTTAAATAGTCAGGCTAATGACCCGGCTCTCTAGAAAAGCACAAGCTTTCTATTTTTCAAATGCATGCCAGCAAGAGCTGGGGATGTCTAGCATATGTTCACTACCTTGCAGGATTAATTTGTTTAAAAACAAAAGCATTAGAAAAATGTAGACAGTCCTCTTGAGTTATGGCTCTTTTGCTCTAAAAGCTGTTCTTAAACCCGATGTGAGACAAGCCCCAGAGAATTACATAGATTTACTGGAAGAAAGGCATCGTGTAGATACAGAATAGGGATAAGGGAGAGGGAGAGATGTGGGAAAATCAGGCAGGGAACTGAACTTTATCCCTGAGCTTTCAGCCTTGGCCCCCAGAGGGGCTGTGGAGTCTCCATCCTCGGAGGTTTCGGGGCTTGGCCAGGCGAAGCCGTGGCCGATGGGGTCTCCTGTTGGTGACTATGGCTAGAAGGCCTCTGGAGGTCCCTGCAGCCAGCAGTGACCGCTGTGGGCTGCTTAGTTTGTTTGAGGTTGTAAAAGCTTTGGGTGGAGATGGCTTACTATCCCGTATTGGCTGTAGCATCATTTTTGTTGCTCAGAACTGTTGAATAACACAGCTATTACGGTCCTGGTTTCCTGCTTGTCAGACTGCTGAAATATTTATCAGCGTACGCATTGCCTTTCTCTGGTGTACTCTGCATTTCTTTCTTTATTTATTTTTTACATTTCTCCCTCTTCCAAAGCCCAGGCGCTGAATGTTGATAGGTTTGAAAAACCAGCCTCCTTTCCGGGCTTAGAGTAAAATTCCCACAGTCCTAAAAGTGAAATAGCATCTTACTCCCGTGGATATTGGTGAAAGTAGTATGGGTTGTCAAAGAAAACAGCCACTTTTCGTGGAATTCCTCAGCAACTCAGTAACGCCAGGCTGCAGGTACCCAGGGCATAGCAGTCTGTGTGTCCTGCAGCGACCAGCTGAATCTGGGTAACTTCAGCACATGGCGATTTCTGTCTCCAGACCAGTAATAAAAGAGCAGTAGAAGTCAGCAAACATCTGGACGTGCGGAAAGCCTTTGATTAACGAGGAGCATGGCATTGTGCCTCTGTCTGAGCCACAGAGCCGTATTACTGATTCTTTTTCAAAAACAAAACCATTACCAAGTGAGGTTGGAGGCCTTTGACTTTTGGTACGCATCCCTCACTTGAGCCGTTCAGGCCTGGGTTTGGGTAGCTGTGCGCAGCTGTTGGTGATTGATTTGTCTTCAGATAATGCCTGGAGTTGCTGAGTAGAGCATGAGAGAGATGTCGATCTGTCTCTTTGTTTTATTTGGGGTTTTGGTTTAACATCACCCTGTTGTTATCCGCTTGCAGGAACAGCTGCTCAAGTTTTGGAGCGTTGATTTAATGACGGCATTAATTCCTGACTGCTGCCCAAGGCACCGAGGAGCTCGGCAATGTCAACAGCCCCATCTGCCTACGTGCCCTGGCGTGGCACAGCACGGCACGCTCCGTCCGCGGGAGCACCGGCCTCTCCGGGGGACCATCTCCTGTGGCCATCACCACAGGCCCCTGAGCTCCTGGGGGCTCAGCCCGCAGGGTGAATTTGGGTGCTGCTGGGGTGTTCATGGCACAGAGCCTTCCGCGGGAGGGCAGGAGCGTGCTGTCCCCGCTGGCTGTGTCGCTGTGTGCCATCTTGGTGGTTTCTGCTAAAAAAAAAAACTGGCCGCTTTCTGTGTTGAGTAGGTGCTGTCACACGTCCCCACGTACAGGAGGGTGGGAGAAGGGTCTGCGCTGGAGGAGAAAAGGCTGCCGTTGGTTCTGCATGCAGAGAGAAGCAGTTTATCTTCTGCTGTTGTTTGTTTGTCCTCGCTTTTGTTTTTACCTGTTACTAACTTGGCACAGTCGTCTTCCTCATCCTTTTACATCCTGATTTTCCTAATTACGCTTTCTTTCTGTAGCCACTCTGTTGTGCACAGCGGTGTATGTTCCGTGCTTTGCCTCGCGGTCTCTGTTTTCTTTCCACTGTATTTATGCATCTGCTTGAATGTTGCCCAGATGCTTCCTGGGAAGGCAAAACTGTTTCCACTGGAGCCAGAATAGTTCTCTTCTGGTTTTAAATAAATGCAGAACATGTTTGTTACATTTCTGTCATTACTCAGTGAAGTCTCTGAAAACAGTTTTAAGATCTCTCTTTGCTCATGCTGGTAAATATGTTTTGTGTGGGAGAGAGTGGTTTTCCTTTTCCTAGAGCTGGATCTGCGTATCCTGGCCTGCGCGTTGTCTCCCATGCTAACACGAAAAGTGTCTTTTGCTGAATTCTGGGACAGAGGGGCACATGGTCTTTCTCTGTGTGTGAGGAAAACGTCTACTCTGTCTCACCCTCAGGACGGGGAGAGGAGCCAGTTCTCAGTTTTGGATGTTGCTGGTTTAGCCTTGACAAATGTAATGGGTGATCCTAGGTAGGCACAGATAGAAGAATCTCTCTTCTGTGTTGTGAGTACGTCGTGTTCATCACTGCAGGTAAAAGGTTGGGCTTAACATCGCAAGAGGTTGGTCACATTTCACCCATCGAAGTCTTTTACAACAAATACCCATTCATTCCTTTTTTTTTGTTTGTTTTCTGCCCCCTGTCTTTCCAAGAAAAAGGCTTTTTCTTTCTCTTTGCTTAAAACGATCATCAGCTGTAGGAGCTCTGCTGATGAGACACCACCGAGAATGATTTTGATGTGCTGCAGGTGTGCAGTTTGATGCCAGCGTTGCAGCACCGGCCCAGGGCTGCTGGCCTTGCAGGGGGAGCAGGCTGGGGCCAAGTCTGTGCTGAAGGTGGAGTTTGTGCAAGAAGTGGTGGGGAGGAGGTGGAAATGTCATTAAATTAGACCGTACACGATTTTGTGTGTGTGCGGGCCGGGGGCTAGACCCAAACCCTTGCTTACAGTTTAAGATATATCCTGGCTTTCAGGGATTCCTGACTTGCAACTCTTCTTTGGGCAGTCGCCATCTGCTGAGGTCTGGGAGGCAAGTGGTCAGCACAGATGTGAGATTTGTGTGACAGAAAGTTTTGTAAATCAGTCGAAGCAGCTTTTGAGTTTCATCATATAAAAATATCTAGGTAATCACTTTCAGCTGTATTCCTGACTCTGTGTTTTTGGGGTGGGAATGTGTGTGAAATCTTTGGCTCATGGAGACATAGATTTGAAAAATATGGTCTTTTCATGACATCAGGCTATTGAGTAAGAAGCGAGGCATTAGCAGCACTGATTCTTTGTTTGCTTTTGAAACTCACTGGTTCTGAAACATAAGAATGGGAGATCTCTGAAAGCAGCAAAGAGAAGCCTGTGTGCTGTTTTTTATTGTGGTATCTTAATCCATATGTTGAAATTTAAACGTTCATTTAAAAATGCATGGTTGACATTTCATTTGCTATTCTCAGGTTGCAGAACTAAGCAAAGCAACTGTATTCTTTAAAGTAATCAGCACAATTCCTCTCCAAAAATGCATTCTTTTATAAGCTGAACGTGTAACTGCTTTACAAGAGAAGGTGCAAAATACAGACCAGTTCTGGAGAATACAGCAGTGAACTTTAAATATGACTGAGGAGTAGCTATTCAGTATTTCCACATCGTGAGGACAGCACCAAAGCCAAAATGTTCTCTAATTCTTGTTGTTGTTGTTGATGATGCTTTTCCACATGGTTTCTGAGTGTGTTTTGTACAGCTTTGCAGCTCTGCAGTGACCCTCCACACTATGAGCGATTGCCTCTTGTGCAAAGACCCTAATCTGTCAGTGGAATGCCAGCCAGCGTTCCCTGGTACCAGCAGACTGCAAGTCTGGGGGCTGTGTGTAAAATCCAGGTCCTGCAGTAATGTCGCTGACGTCCTTGGAGGTTGGGTTTCACCATACCTCCAGAGTGTGGCCTGCCTGAGTGCTTTCCCCCGAGGAAAATTAGTGTTTTGCATGTCTTGCTGATGTGTCATCTGCTGTGTTGTTTATTGCATCCTTCAGCTGATAATTGCAGATTTTTGAGGCCCTCTGAAAGCCCTTGGACATCTTTCCATAGACCTCAGGGATGTCTGGACCAGGCCCATGCTGTGTTCATATCCTCCCAGCTTTACGGCCGGGGAGGAGCAGCGGGAGCTTTGGTTGCTCTGGCGTACAGCTGGGTCTTGTGCTGGCCTCTGCAGGTCCTGTCCGAAAAGCCGCCCTAAGTTGTGCGTTGCCTTTGGGTTGTGACTCATCCCGCCACTCCGCATTTTCCAAGCAGTTTGATAACGTTTTGGTTTGAAATGCACTAAGCTGTCTCCTTTTTCAGTACTGGAAACAATCCTTTTGTACCATCACCTGTAGCTTTCTGTAGGTACTTCTTAGTCCGGGGACAGTTTGTGTGAAATGTTCGTTGTTAGCGGATGGGAGTTTTGAGAGGGTCAAGGGATTTTTGGAGGTTTTTTGATCCTTTCTCATGGACATACTTTTAATGTTTCAAAGCAGCGTATGGTGAGGCTAGCTAATGCTGGCTGGGATAAGGTTTCACTTCTTCTGTGTTTTGCATTCCTGTTTTTTCAGCAACGTTCCCAGCATGGAAGTTGGGTTATGGTTTTAATCTAAGTGAAGTCAAAAGATATTGCGCTTCTTGGTGATCAGACCAGACTGATGCTTGCCCCTGCCCCACGCCTCCTCCCCAAACAAGGCAGATTGAACAGAGCGATCGTCTGTTCCTCGTTGCTGGAGTTGTGCTGTGAGGCGCAGGCGAAACAAAGTGGTACTGGGGGCTGTAACTCCCAGCTGAGCTCTGAGTTCAAGAAAGCGAGGTTGGGCAGCGTCTGCCTGAGCGTGTGCCTGCCGCGAAGCTCGTTGCTGTACGCGGGTTGCTTCTTCCTCCTCTCCTTTCTCCTTCCCCTCCCATTTTTTATCAGGGAAACAAGTTCCAAGCAAAATATTCCAAAGTGATATTTAATTACTCTTTAAAATGCAACTATTTGTCTTATCAGCCATGTGGATTTCTGTTTGCTGCTTTGATTTGACAGTTAGTAGTTTGTCATTTTTTAAAAAGCTTACACGCTCCAGGAATCTGTGATTTTTATGCTTTTGAAAGGAGAGATGTTGAATTAACTGCAGCTTTGAACTATTCATGGATAATTTCAGGCCCCCTGCTTTCAGCAAATAACAAGCTGACTCCTGAGCTTTCAGGCTGGGTTGAATACTGAATAATCATGACTTTATAGCTGTATGTGTTCTTTAAACCAGTTCTGTAACACATCACAGTGTAACGCATGATGTATTTGAAACGTTTTCTAGACAGATCACTTTGTGATAATGCCATCTCCATACACTAACAATTAGGGAAGGGAAGAGTATTGCAAACACGGTGAGGGTGTTTGGATTCGTTGTGACTCGTGCTTTGTATACATTCATTTCCTTTGGTTTCCTCCCCTCTCTTCTGATCTTTGTGCCTTAACACTGCTGTGTTGGGCTTTTACTTTAACTTTTTCAGCAGGGGATATCTGATTTGTTCCAATTGCAGTGATGTCTTGCAGCCCTGCTACGGGATATACTTTATTACGGCCGTTTCATAGATGAGCAGCTGCAGTCGCAGACACTTCAGGGACCTGTCCAAAGCTGCAAAGGAAATCTGTGCTGCTGCAAATGAGTCTGTATTTTGAATAGGCAACGTGAACAAAAGGCACGGGGAGTTTAACAACCCAGAAAAGTCGTACAGGAAATCTGTTCCAAAGCTGGACATTTAATCCGGATAAATTCCAGACTAGCGACTTCAGCCCAGCATCATCCCCTTTCTTTGATTCCCTTTCAAAGGAGCCGCGGGGCAGGAGGGCTCTGTGCCCCCGGCTGCGTGTGCGGGGCAGCCTGGCTCCAGCGGTGCTGAGCTCCCCGGGTCCGGATGGGAGCGTGGCGGTGCGCGTGGGGAGCCGTGCTCGGGATGCTGCCCTCGCCTGCGTCTTCTCAGTGCAGCTTCCTTCTCGTGCTGGGTCTGACTGCTGTTGCTCTGCTAAGATTATATAGGTGAAAAATACAATTACAGGCTTAAATCTGTAGGTCACAAAGTAAAGATAAGGCTAGTGGAAAAGCTGGAAATGAAATGAGGAGTTGATGAGTAAGCAAAAAGGCATAAATACGTTAATTCTCTTTCCCAGTAGAGAATTTATACAAGTATTTCAGATTACAACACGAGCGTCTTGGGCGCGTGTCCTGCTCCACAATAGCTCATCAGATCATCATCTTAAGTTTTCCAAAGAAAATGTAGTGTCTTGTTGATTGGGCTTAGAGTTCACAGAATTAATGAAAGGGTGGAACTAAACAGATGCAGGAATGCTTTCTGCGTATTCTCACGTCTGTCTTTCAACACCATGAACAATTGAAACCAACAATTAATATGCAAAGAATTTGCGGTCTTTATTTAGTGTGACTGACTGACTGCCGCTGTTGCGTCAGGGCATTAGCTGCAGCGTTGCAGTGGGATCAGCCCCCTGCCCGGAGCACAGCAAGCCCTTCTGCTCTCAACGTAACGACAAGAGGGCCCCAGAGGATGTTCCTGCTGCCTGCGCTGGGAGAGCAAGCGTTAGAGGCAGCATCGGGTGCAAGCGTCGGGGAGAACCTGGTGTGTAGAGCTAAGCCCCAAAGGATGCGCTTCAGGTGAGCTGTGCCACGGTCACCGCGGGGACCGCAAGCTGTGGTGCCAGCCCCGCAGGAGCGCGACGATGGGAGCCTGCTCGGTGGAATCGCAGAAAAGCAAACTCAGGGCACAGCAAACCTTGCAGCGCTTGCTCAAAACCGGCAGAGTGCTTGGAGTGAGGAATGCAGCAGGGTGACCGGAGCCAGGAGTCCTCCTGTGCCGCCTGGGGCAAAAGCAGAGACAGACTTCCCAGGCCAGGCAAAGGGAGTGTAGAACAGGGTAGTTTGTGAGGTTATGCTGGGTATTTTGCTCCTGTGAAGGTCCGGAGCAGAGCAGAAGTTTGAGCAGTCTTGCCCAGCCAAGGGGAGAGACTTTGGAGTCCTCTGGAAACATTTTGTCTGTCTTTACAGCTGTGGCTAAATCAAACGTGACTTTAAAATATGTTAATGGAGAAACAGTGCAAAGGTTGCTATTTAAAATTAATTGGCCAAGAGTTACCAGATTTTTATTTTGTGGCCAAGGTATGGGGAGGGGGAAAAAAAAAAAAAAAAGCTGGTAGCATCTTGGGATGCCCGGGTATGGTGGCCAGGGACGGCTCCGGGTGACACAGCGGTGACGCAGCGGGATGCAGCAGTAGCCCCACTGAGAGGGAGCTGAGAAAGGAGCCTCGTTTTATGTTTCAGTGCAAGGATTTAGGAATCTGGGTGAGAACTAGGTAATGTTTGCGGGAGAGAGTAGATACAACTGGAACTAATTGTTAACTGTGTGAGTGAGCTGGAGAGAGAAATTCTACTTCTCCCTTGCTCCTGAGAGACTTCCACTGGAGAGCTGAAGTCATGACCATTACTTCATGAGCAGTAACTCAGGATGCTGACAAATGAGCCCTCTTGATTTGTTCCTGACCAGTTGAAGAGAACGTTGCCCCTGGCTTTTCCCCCTTCCTCTGCTTGGAGGCACAGGGCTGGCAGAAGCGAGTGCTGATGCCAAAGTCTTGCTAATTCACAGTTCAGCATATTCTTTGAGCTGTCAGTGCTTTGTCAAGCATGCAAGCTCTCAAATGGGGCAGCTTCGGAGCCAACTCCGTGTTAGCTTTCATAAATCCTGCTAGGCAGACGGAGCCTTGCAGAGATGGGTGGGCAGGCAAGTATGAGCAGCCACCTTGTAATCGCCTGAGCGTGAGTTGCCAGAACTTCTCCATCAACACCCGAGCCCGTGCCCTATGCAGGGAGCGTTAATTGTACCCAACGGTCTGAGCCCCGCTTCCAGAGCAAACAAATGGGTTTAGGATCTCACCCTTGCAGCTCGCAGCATTGCTATGGGAGTCCCTTTTGGAAAAAGTGTGAAATTTATGGTAATATGTGCTGAGGATCTTATGGCAGATCCGAGCTGCTAAATCCTCTAAACCTGAGCCTACAACTTCATTGACAGGGCCTCTCAGTTTGCTCTGCTCCAAGCTTATGGTTTCACTGCTCCAATATTTTTCCATACATGGAAGCATTCCTGCCCCAGCCTGGGCTAATCCTGACATGCCAGTGCATCTGGATGTTAGCTCATTTCTTGCAGCTGACACTGTACAAAGGCAGATGGCTGAACTTACTTTTGTTTAAGAATATTTACGTCAACCCGCAAAAGTCTCACCCCATAGGTAAGCAGAAAAAAAAAAGTGTGGTTTTCCGTTTTACCTATCTTCCAGGTGGATGAACTGGTCCCTGGTAATGCTGTGCGGTGGAAACGTTTGGTATTTAAATGACAAAGGGGCACAAGCCACGTTTAACCTGGACCTGCCTTCGTTCCCCAGCACAAGCCCACCCTGTCTCGCTGCTGCGGCTCTGCCTTCCTCTCCCCTCCGCTTCAATCGCTTTGCGTGCCCTTCCCCAGTTCTGGCCGCCTCCGACCCCCGTCTTTCCTCCTGCTCGTCGAGGCCCCCGCTCCGTCCCGTCGGGGGCTGCGTGCTGCGCGGGGTGCGTTTACTGGCTCCACGAGGCCGCGCTCCTGCGCGCTCGCGGTTGAGCTGGATGTCACAGCAGCGCAGAAGAAAGAGATGCTTGTGCCGGTGAGCTACTGTTTGAGCCGGAGGCCTGTTTGTAATACCTCCCTTGCAGGGCTGGGTTGTAAGCTTTAATTAAATGTTTGTAAGGTGCTCTGAGATCCTCTGCTGAAAGGCCCTGTATGAGGGCAAAGTCTCCAAATAAAAGCTAGAGACCTTTCCACCCGTTGGGAGGGATGCAGAGCTAAAATAGCAGGATCCAAACGGTTGAATCTGAACAGATGTTGGTTCTCCCCCACCCTCTTTGATGGTTCAAAAGGACTATTCTGACTCTCCCAAAAAAAGAAAGGGAGAAACAGAGTGATTTTATTAGCGTTGCCAGTGATCTCCATTCCATCCCCTCCTGCTCGTTGCTAGTTAAAAGGTGGCATGCTGGGCTGGAGGTGCGTATGGAGCGTTTCATTTGTGGGCTGCGCTGCTTTATTTGGAGTTAAGCACCCACTTGCCGGCCTCTCTTTGTGAGGATGCAGGCGCCAGCGCCGGGCGGCCCTGCTGGCCCGCCGATGGCCGAGGGTCGTGTAGTGGCTGCGTGAGCAGCGAGCTGCGCAGCGGCTTGTGCGTGGCTTTTCCCGCAGCCCTTGTTTCAGCTGCTGTCGGCTGGCCGGCTCTGTCCCTTTGCGTCAGACGGCTTTCTGGGGCATTAGAAATGTTCTTGATGTTGGATTTTTTATTTTATTTATTTATTTTTTTGTTCAGGTTTTTCTGGATACCGCTCTGGTACTCTTAGAGCCACTTGAAGGGCACCAGGCTACAAATCCTGCCACACAAGTACTGCCTGGGTGTTTAGCTTACAGGAATGTGCTTCTTTTATCAACAGATAGCTACTGTTTAACAGGGCAAGGAGCTAGGCTGATTTTATTCTAAGTTGATGACTATCGAAGCTTATTTTTTAGGGTGCTCACTCTTTAATTCTGATTCGTGGCAGTAGGATAGAGATTGCATTGCTGCTACATCACAGGCTGCTTTATAACTACCTCTTTCCTGTAATCTTTGCACTCAGGGAGTTTTGCAAATTGCTGTGTGCACTAGGGAAGTCCCAGTGGCATTGTCCTGACCTGGCAGGTGGGGAAGGTGAGGAGCCCGGCGCTGGAGGGCCGCCCGGGGAGGCTGCAGCTGCTGCTCCGGGTACAGGCTGCAGGCTGTCGCCAGCACGGGTGAACGCTGTCGTGGAGCAGCATCGTGCCTCCCCCGCGTTGCTTGGAGGGGCCACGAGCGAGAAAAGCTCCATTTTAAGCAAATGTGATACTGCTTGTCTGACAGGTACGGCCAGAGAAGTGTTTTGAGAGTTTATTTTTAAAGCTCTTATTTAGAGTTAAAATTAAGCTGCCCTGCCTGTTGTTTGGAGGGAAGGGAAGGGAAGATGATCCAGGGAGCAGAGCAGCGTTCTCCTCACCCCTGCCTGGGTGCCGGAGGCTTTTCTGACGCAGCCGTGACTGCCCGGCTCCGTGTGATGTGAGCCCAGCCTGCACAGCATCCCTGCCCCCTGCTGCTGTGCTGCACGCTCCCAAAATCGCTTAGTTCCAGGGTTAGAAAAGACCTGGTTTTGTGTCGTAAGCACTGGATTTTACAGACACGTAACGGGAAGGGTCTTAATGCCTTGAGCTTGATCTGCTAATCTGAAAGCATGGGAAGTTTTTCACTGGAGGACTTGCTGCCTGGCTTTTGCAGCGCAGGTTTGCACAAATACATTTTATTCCTTCAATGGAGCATAGCCGCTGGATGCCTCCCACCAAGATTACTGATGTTTGGGTCTTTGATTTTGGTGGAGATGCACAGAAACAAATACTAGGGGGTTCCAGAGAGCAGTACAGATGGCTGGAAATTGAGGGCAGGGACTACTTAAGTGCTAACTATGGCATAGCTTTGACTCCGTTTTTTTAAAGGAATGGAAAAAGCTATGGGCTGCTGACCAGCGGTTTTTCCTCCCCTCACGACACTCTTGTCCTCGGAGCCTTGTAGGCCACCTCTATTGCAGTGCTTTCCTGACAGTCACTCTCATGCTTCTTGGCTGAAAGTTTAATTATTTTGTGTGATGGGAGCATCCAGGGCCCCATTCGGCACAAGGTGTTTATTGCTTGGGTTGTGCACACAGCAGAGTCTGCTGCCCTAGTCGCTCCCAGGACGGGTTTTTGCCTAGAGAGGCAGTTTCCAAGCCAGTTAATTGTCAGGTAGTAAAATAGAAGGGGACGTGGGTGTCCCCGCCTTTCCCTGCGGGCAAATCGCTGCCGGCTGCGTGGTGACAGTGTCTTTCGAGGTGGGAGGGTGGTGGCAGGGCAGGTCGGGAAGAGCCTTTTCCGCAGGGGCAAGGCGAGCGTGGGAGCAGAGGGACAGGGACAGGCACCAGCACCAGGCTGCAGGGCGGCAGCGGTGCCTTGGCTGCGAAGTTGCCGTGCTCCAGGCAGCTTGACTTTGAGTTGCAGGAAGGTTCCAGATTTTAGTCCGTTTAAGAATAAAATGCCCTGTGAGCCGTGCCTTTTGGCTCGGGCTGCCTGACCGGCTGCCCTGTTTTGGGCCCCGTCCAGCGTCCTCCTTTTGATGTTCATCTCAGTGAGGATTTACTGCAGCCTTCACAGCTGAAGAAGTGCCTGGCGTAAAAGCCTTGCTAGGATAAAACTTGATAGGATGAGAGGCCACCGAATGCCACCTGTCTGTGGCCATCCCTCTAATTACTGAATTAACACCCCCAGGCAGAGCTTACGGGCCCACCTGGGGCTCAGGGCCTGTTGTGCTGGGCCGTGTTTGAACAAACGCACGAGAAGGAGCCCGGCCCTGCGCTAAAGTTGCTTGTCCAGAGAAACTTTCCCGGCGTGACGTGGGGGGGTCAGCGCTTTGCAGGCGAGCCGGGCGAGCGGAGACCTCCGCGCGTTGCCCACGTGAGGTGACGCGTGGCTGCTGGCACAAAAACCCTGCTGTTACCTGCTGCTGGAAAGCTGCAACAACAGGCGAAGCGGCTTTGTAGGGCGTCTGCCTCTGGGCAAGTGCATCCCGAGCTGCATCCTGCCCTCAGGTCTCAGCTCCCGATGGCCGGAGTGTGGATAATCCAGAGCCAATCCTTCACCGAGCCACAGGCCGCCGGGACGGACACCCACCGAGTTGCTGAGTGCCACGGAGCAGGGCTGGGGAGCCCAACGTGACACGGTCAAACTGCTGTTTGATGTCAAGGGAGATGAGGAATTTGTAGGGTTTCTCTGTCAGGAAGTGGCAGTGTTCGTTACCGGGCTTAGTAGTGAAGAATCTGAAAATGTGATTCATCCCTCAGTCTGTGTCTTAAGTACGTGGTGGTAAAGTTAGGAAAATCTGTGTATGTATAAACCGTTTCCTCTTAGGGGGTTGAGAAACCCTTAGGTGTTGTTTTATTTAATTGGGTTTGAAATACTAAGTGCTCAGAACATGCCAGCTCATGTCTGTTGTAGGAAAAACTCAATTGCTCAATAGAAACGGCTTTTCATCCTGCCACACTAAAGAGAAAATAAGGTCAAATCTATTCAAAAGAAAAAACATTGATTTTTTTTTTTTTTATCATCTGCTCAAATTGCTGTTCAGAAGCACGGAAATGGCTTAGCAGGTACAGCTTGCGGTGAGGAAGGTCGTATGTGAGGCAGCTCCTGAGAAGGAAGGTGATTCTGTGCTGATGCTCAGGCCTCTGGTATTTAGCTTGCGCTTTTACTTTTTAATTATTCCAGTAATTAGCACAGTTACAGCTTGTGTCTTGCCTGTGCTGTTCTGTGTGCGCTTCTCAATGCTTGCTGGCCATGGGAAGAAACCAGTTTAATGCAAAAGCACATGCCTGCACTGAAAAGGCAACGTTATGTGAATCATCATCCACGCCGGTGTCTGCTCACAGCCTCGGCAGCCTCCCCCTCGGGTGTATCCGGTGCCCGTGTCCCTTGTTCCTAGAGGGATGCTGACAACTCGTGCTCTCTGAACAAGAAAATGAAACTCCTGGAACTGAGCAAATGAGACCCTGCCAGAGAGGTAGCAAAGGACAGCTTCTGCCTCACGTGAGCTTGGGCGGTCACTTCTCTTGCAGTTTTGTTTTGTTTTCCAGTCTCATTACTAGTAGTGTTTGCTTCGTCCAGAGCTTCAGGCTATACGAACCGTGGGTGTTATGCAGGTGGAAGATGCAACGGTGCGTAGTTCCCATCGAGGTCATGTCATGCTATGCCAAGCTGCCAGACAGCTTCTGACTTCCAAGTTGGAACTGCCATTTATTCGCGCTTTTTCGGTGTCTCTTGTCGTTAGCGGTGAAAGCACATACCAGCAGAGAAATGGGTATTAATGTGACAAGAGCTGGCTGCCGCGTAGACCCTGTTGTTCAGCTAACACATCCTGCGCTTACAGCTCTCATGTGAATGAATGATCACACTCCAGCCTTTCCTGTTAAGAGCCATTGAAGAGCACAGCAGGTTTTTTTTTCACCTTGCTGAACTAATTGTCACTAAAGAAAATAAGTTTAATCAAGTCCAGCCCTTTTTGCAGGAGTTGCTGTGCTCTTCTTCCCACCATGCCGTGCCGTCTCAGCCAGCGCTCTCCCGTTGTGGCGAACAAGCCCTGCCTGTTCGAGGGGTTCAAAGCTCCCGCAGCAGCCATCGTAAGAAAAGAGCAAAGTCCTGGTGGTCTGGCTGCCGTCCCTCTGGTCCCCCTGCCTGTCCAGGACCTGCCTGGCACATCCCATCCGAGCATTGTTTTTGTTCAGGTATGAGCTCTTTTCCATTCTGTTTACGCTCCACTTACCAAAAGAGCTTGGAGCCAGATGGCTTTCCCGCAGAGGATATAATTTCATTGGAGAGAAGCAAGGGTTTGTAAAACAATCTGTGGAATTAGCGGCACCTCAGCTCCTGCAGGGTCTCCCTGCCCCCTTTTTGGAGTCTTATTTCTGTTCTTTGAAAGCTGAAATTTCCATTGCTGCTGATGCCCTGCCAGGCACTCTAGCAGGGTTACTTTCCCTTGGATGCAATTCAAGAAACCATCATTCCTTTTCTTTATCATTTGTCATAAAAGCAAGAGGAGTGCTTTGCTTTCCCTGCAGTTCCCTGCTGCCTCCAGTGCTGGTGAGAGCAGACAGCCGTGGCCGCTCTTCAGACCCACGACACCAGAAATGTGAATTTGAAAAGATGTTGGTAATAGGGAGGGCAAAGTTTTTGCGTCCTCAGGAAAGCATATTTCAGTAATTTAAAAGACATGACACAAAATCTGCTCAGGTACTGGCAGAGGTCTTGCTGAAAGCCCTCCTCCACAGGGGCAAAGATCTGAAGGTGAACGCTTCATCCAACACTAGGGATGTATTGCAGTTTTATTGTATTTTCCTTGGTTTTAGGATTTGGGCTAACCCCTGCACGTGATCATAGTGTGTAGATGAAAAAAAGAGAAGTATGTTTAAGAAGGAAAAGAAAGCCTACAGTTAGCTTTTTGCTGCTTGTAGTAGGAATTGGCTACAAGACGGACTGTTTTCTGATTGCTCTTCCATTTGCATGTCAGTGTGATAGCTTTAATCTCAGCAATGTGTGTAATTTAAGTATACTACGTTGGGTTGAACTGGTGTGTATCTCTGTGTGCTCCTGCACGTCCGCTAGGATAGCCCTGACCTCTCCTCGTTCCATCTTACCTTGTCATAATGAAACTACAGCGGGTTCTAGTGTTGTTGGCGGGGGGGAAGAGTTTTCCTAGAGAGAATATAGAGGTTCTCTGGTTGTTCAGAGAAAATGTATGAGCTTTACTGACAGGAGAACTGGCTGAGCAAGTTAGCAGTGGATTTGAGATGTTAGCTTTGTGGCTTTTGTCTACCAGAGTCTGAGCAGTATTTGATGTGCAGACATGTTTTCAGACATTTCTCACAGAGAAGGTGTTGGCAGGTCTGCTGTTAACACCCTTGCCTTTAGGCCAAACTATTGAAAATTCAAGTTCGGCTTGAATCTCATTTCAATGGCTTGGAAGGCTGCAATCTGATGGGCTGAAAAATCTCGTCCAACTCCAGCCCTTATTAGGAGCTTAATCTGAAGTGCAGCCAAAGCCAAATAAGGGGGAGGGCAAAAAAAGCAGTAAAATGGAACAAGAAATGTGCATCCAATTTACAGTATTCCTCTGCAACCTTAATTCAGCCCCCTGTATGCGTTACAAAGCAGTTTCTAATTATGGGATCATGTACTGTTTTTTCCATGGCACCCCTGCCCTTGCTGCTCGTACAGGATGGGCAGAGCTCAGCGAAGGAAATCGAGGTGGCCCAGTACGGGATGCGGTTGTGTATGTAGGACCTCTGCCCTGCAGGGCGCAGGACTGGGAGCGAAGGCGGTGAGGTGAGTTGTGGAAAACTAGAAAGGGTAAAGTCATGGTTAAGGAGACTGGAGTCCTGCTGTGCCTCTGCCGCAGGGCTCGTGTGTGGCGTGGGGTTCCTTGCTCTTCCTGTGCAACTGGTGCCTGTATGTCCTGGGTGCTGGTCCGAGGGCTGGTTTGCGGACATTCCGTGTGCTCCTGCTGCACATGATCTCATGGGAAGTTGTATGTCCAACACTTAACACGCTGCTCACTGCTGTTTATTTTTTAAAAAGCACGCTGGAGGCTGATTGTGGAACTGGATGCCCAAAGCTCCTTTGTGTCTCTTTTCTTCAGCTATAAAATGAAGGTGTTACGAACATAGCTCTCTAGGATTTTATGAAAATAAATCCACAAACACTTGACAAGTAATCCCAGTTCTGCAGTGACAAAATGCCTTCGTTGTTGCCTTGGAGCAGCACACGAAAAGTGTGGAGAGGGCTGAGCGCTGCACAGTGAACAACTGCAAACAGTTTTTGTTTTCTCCGAACAAAAGTGAGCAATTCCTCACTTGAGGAGCATCTTCTGTTCTCAGCACTAACTGCGTCAGGACTTTATGCACATGTGGTGTGTGTCCATACTGTAAAGACCCTTCACAAGTGGAGCACATTAAAGCTACAGAGAAAACTTATTTCCAGCACATTCTAGCTTTTTAGGGCTTGGCTTGGCAACCTTAACGTTTTCTTAGTGCAGCCCCACAGATGCAATATGGTATAAATCACAGGACCAGGTGAGTAAGGAGTTGTGTGTGGAGGGTACAGGCATCGCTCTGTAGCATACCTGACAGGGAGGCTTGATCCTGAAGGTAGTAATTCATTTGCTTTTGTGACCTGTAGCAGGAAGCAGGAGGGTTTTGGATCATCCAGGACGGATCCTGTGTGTAGTTTAGGTTGCTGACGCCAGATGTCTGCTTTTGGCTTATCGGACGTGGCTTTTGTTTGATCTTTAGGTTGGACCACTGCTGTGTGTTGGAGCCTCGCTTGCAAAACGGCTCCTGTGTCCATCGAAGACAGGGCTTGAGGAAGTTATTTTTTCTGCGGTTTTCTGGAACTTCATACCGTCGTCTGTCTCTAAGGAAGATGTGACGCACGATGGCTTTGCAGCTATGCAGCTTGATGGAGAGGCACATAGCTGCCGATGCTGTCATAGGGATGCTCTAGCAAGAGGTTTGCTAAGTCAAGAGGCAGCCTGCATTTCTCTCCCTTCTCTCTTACCCTTTGGACTTTGCTCCAGTTTGTCTCCTTCTCCTCAAAACGTGGATTAGGAGCTACAAAACTCTCTGCAGGAGAAGCAGCACGTTTCATGCCACACTGGCGAGAGGAGCCCCATCAGCCATGCCGTTGGGAGGACGGGCTGCGCTCAGCCCTGCTCCTCAGGGGCTGCGCAAGGTTTTGAACACAGCTCTCTTCAATCAGCAGATGTTGTCAGGCATGCACAGGCAAAACCTTGCTCTCATTCACTAATTATAAAAATTCCTGGCCGAAGCTCAGTGTGAGTCAGCTACAGAAAAATTACCTAAGGAAAAAAAAAGTTTATGGTATAAGGCTGACTTTAGCACACAAGAACAAGGGAAGTCAGTGCTTCCTGTAAATCCGGCTGGTCATCCAGCTTTAGCCCACCGTGTGCTTGTCTGGAGAGAGCGGTGATGGGAGAAGCTGGGAGGTGACAGCCCAGGGGCTTGTCCTGCACTGTAGCTCTCGGCAGCTGGTGGGGATGGATGGATGTGTCCTTTCCACAGCCACAGAAGAGCCAGTGTTGCCTTGTGAGCCAGGGCTCTTCCCTGCAAGCCTCAGGGATGGGGAGGAGGCTGCTGCCCGCTCGGGGCTTCGCGTTCGCCCTTCACCGCACCGGCTGAGCAGCTCGGTCTGAGCTGCATGGGGACATGCGGGGGGCTGGAGGAAGCCTCAGACCTCGACAGGTCTAGAATGATCTGCAAACGGTGCAGTGTGTTTGCAGCACTGTCTGCTAGAGAAGCCGCCTTTTTTTTTTTTCTTTATAGACCTTTGGGTTTTATTTTATTTTTGTTATGAAAACCACATAACTAATTTCCCTTGGAATCTTTTGCAGGCGTCTGCTCTGAGTGTGTTTTGGCCTCACTGTCCATTGCTGGTTTTGAATCCCAGTCCCAGTGGTGGGAAGTTTTTAGAATTAATGCCAGTTGTATTTTTTTAATAGAATTGCAGTGTCCGCCTGTGGGTTTTAAACAAATATCCTTGACTTCACATTTTGCCTGCAAGTAGATGGAGTCCAAAGGGTATGTGGCCAAAACAGCTATTTGGCAAGGATGCAGCATTTCCCCTTTGTCAGAAATGTCTTTGTATGTCTTTTTGTAGTCTAGCGTGCGCTTCCCGGATCCTGCTGCTGTACCTAGCTGTTCTGGTCCACTGCGGCAAGCAGGATGTGCGCCTTGTGCTGGGCTGTGGCGCAGGCTTCTGGGGGAGGTGTGTGCAGTCCCCATCAGCGAGTGATTTAAAGTTACACCTGGGGAGCACAGAGTAGGAAACAATCCTTCCTGGTGCCTGTGGGGATGGATGTGTCTTTCTAGGGCTGATTTTTTTTGGCTGGGAAAAATGTATTTGCTTGCTCTTAATGTGCACTTGCACTGAATTTTCTGCCTCCACCATCTTCCTTTTCACTTCCATACCTGGTTTTAAGATGCAGCTCCCAGAAGAAGGTAAGTTCGCAGGATGTTCCTCCTTCCTTTTGATCCCGACATTCCCTTTTTTTTCCAGGATGTCTTTTGCAGTGCACCTCCACTGTGCTGTGCCTGCTGCCACACTCCCTCTGCGCCCCGGGCACGCTGCGCCCGGCCCCTGTGCAGCGGGTGGCAGCGCCTGCCCCCGCTGGCGTCCCTGCCCACGCCAGAAGGCCCGGCACAGCCTCTCCACACTGCCCTGCTCTGCCCAGCAGCGGGCGGGCTGCTTTCCCAGAAGAAATGTGTTACTGGGGAGGGGGCTGCCTGCAGTCAGCCCCTTACGGCCGCGTGTGCATGGTACAGTGCTTCTATTGTTAGGGTGCTTCTCAGCATTTCCATTACGAAAACTGGTTTCAGCAGCCCTAAGTTGTTTGCAAAGTTGCTGTTTTTGGGATTTTTTCAAAATACATCATTCTCCGAGGGTCTTCTAAGAACGCAAAACTCCCTGGAGTCTGCAGCACGGCGGCGACGACTGTTGTGCTTGTCAGCTGTGGGTTTACAGCCCTTATCCCTTTGGTCAGCACGTTCTTCACTGTCGGCAAAGAAGCTGGGACTGGTCTGATAGATTATGCTCCCGAGGCCTGGGGGGCTACGAGATGACCGGAGGGGAGGCACAGGGAAACCCGTTGACTGCAACCGTGAATGAAAGCAAAAAGCTAAAGCAGGAGGCTGAATGATGGCGATCCATTTGTTTTCCTTCCACAGGCCGCTCCGGGTCTGACCTGGCCATGTTCTGGGGGTCTGCCAGTCCGTACCACGCTGAATTTGCAAGTGTGCCTGAAGTGTGACTGGTGTAAAGGAAATGGAAAGCGAGCAGAAAAGCGTGCAGTGGTGGTACCAGAAACACTCAGTGACAGCGGCTGATGTTAGTGCGGAGGACGATCGGGGTATAACATGCTTTCATCCGGGGAGGAGGAGGGAGGCAATTTCTGAAAGCAGTTTTGTAGCTGCATGAGGCTTCTGAATCTGAAAAGCCATATGTATCCTGGAAGGGGCTTGTGTTTAGTTCTTGGAATCCAGAGTTTGTAGAGCATGTGCTGGCCATGCAAAATCTCAGCTTTGCCATAAATTTGCGTTTTGGCAGTGCTTGTCAAAATGCCATATTATCCAGGTAGGAATAGATAGGGAATTAAAACAGAATCCTTTCCTATTTATGGACTCCCTCTGGGAATACACCGTAGTATTCTTTTGAATTGAATAAAAGGTAACCACAACAACCTGCTGCCTTCGCTGCACATGCTAAATCTTCTCCTTGGCCCTCCTTAGGCTTTTAGAGGGGGAAGGGGGGATGCTTTGGAGATTTCAGCCCGCAGATCTGCAATAGCGTTGTTCAGACTCCAGCAGTCTGCCACCTGCTGATTCCCTGGGAAGCATGAGGTGGAGAGTGTAATTCAGAACAGAATTTGGGACACGTGCTTATTTTTTTCACTAGCGGGCTGGGTTTCAATCTCTCACTCTTTTTGTAAGTATGTCCAGGCTTGGAAGAGATTTAATTATTTTATGCTATGCTTAGAAGCATCTTTCTGTAGAAATTTCTAAATCTTTCCCTGCTGCTTCTTAGCTGTCTTTGTAAATTCGGGTCTTGTGTACCTGGGTCTCTGCTGGGGCGGAGGCGCGGGCTGGCACCCAGCGTGCCGGGGGGTCTGGAAGCATCGAGTGGAGCTGCTGGCTCCCACCACCCTGGCACCCGTCAGGGAGCTGGGGAGCAAGAGCTGAGCCCAGCCCACAAGGCTTTTCTCTTGGTGGAAATTGTCAGGAATCCAAAGTAACCTCGCGTTTGCGCGCGGAGCTTAAGCTTCCAGCCTGCAGTGGTGCCCTGTGAGAGAGGGCACCCCCAGCCCTGCTGGAGGAGACCCAGCAGGCCGGGCCAGCGGTGGCTGAGCTTTACCCGGCCTGTCCGTTTGTCCCTGCAGCAGGGTCGGTGCAGGCGGACCTCTTGCCTGCGCCGTGTCCTGGCGAGCGGTGCCGCCAGGGAGCTGACGGCTGCGCCCTCCAACACCGCCTCGCAAAACGGCTCGCGTACTACGCCGAGCAAACGCCATTGACTTCACAAATGGAAGACAAGCAGAGTTTCTGAGTAGAGGTTCAGTTTTGCAAAGCAGCTGGCTCCATGTGGGTTTCTCTGGGAATTTCCTGGGTTTGGGTGTTTATACAAACTGCTGAGCCCAGCGCAGCCCCTGGGGCATGCGTCTGCCAGGGAGCCGGAGCCTGCTCCCTGCCTGCTGTGGGGCAGGTGGGAGTAGTGCAGCGGCTGTGGAATGCTGGTGTCTCTTGCAAAGCACTTTTGCTTGTTATTCGGGAGAAGCAGGTTTCCCCGTGTGGGGGGAGCACACCTCGCTTCCCTCACGCCCTTGGTGCAGGGCTTACCGCGGTCCGTTTGGCTGTGCTCGCTGAGAAACAACAAAAATCGGGTGTATCTGGATGGCCAGCGCGCTCTTCATCCTTTACGTGCCTGTTTAATTGGATAATATGCTTGGCCTTGCCTTTCTGTTTACCTTAGGGTTTGTTATGACAAAGAAGATGGATTTTTCCTGGCTCTTGCATTTACATTATGTAAACCAACAAGATGCAGCACACGGGTCAGCGCGTAGAGTCTGCTGCGATCTGGGAATTTGGGCAGTTTCTGTTTTGTTCCTTTGGCGATGTTTACTCATCGCTGTGTGCCTGTGGTTTGCATTACACCTCCGCAGCTGGGCAGCGCGGCTCCTCTCGCGTCCCCAGCCGCTCGCTCTGCTCGGTAGCACGCTCGGGGTTGTTCCAGATAATTTTTTTCCTAGAAATAGGGGCATTTAGGAGAGGAGATACAGCTACATCTTTGGTGTCTGTTGGACCCTCTGGACCTGGTGAATTCTTGGAAACGATAAGTTTGTCTGCATCTTTAGCTGTGTTCACTCTCCCCTTTTAGCCCAAGCAAATCGTCCCCTGAGTCTCGGGACGGTTTTTGTACAAGCTCTTCCTCACTGTTCACTTGAGTCCTGGGTTTCTGAGCCTTTACATCCCACACAGGGAATTGCTTTCCACCCCCTCACCCCCCCCCATACCTCTTAGTTCTTGGGTGATTTTTGTTAATTTATCAATCCTAGCTTGTCAGTAGAGACTTGGAATAAAAGGCTTTGTGGTGGGATGCATAGCTGGCTGTGAGAACACGAAAGTACCAGGTTTTTAACTAGCTTGCTCACATGACTTTTCTCTGCAGAGCTTTAGCCAAAACACTTTGCTAGATAAAAGGGATGCTGAGAAAGACCAGGTCACTAACAGATTGTCTGAGAAGGAGGATAACATTGATCTTTGTTTTAGTTTTATTTCTTGTAACTTCTCAGTAAGAGCAGGGAATGAGGATAAATTGTTTTCATCTCTTAGTGGTCAAAGATTAAGATGGATGAGGCGCTGGGCTGCCTGGCAGAAGCTGTTAAAGACCCAGCTGCATCCCCGCTTCCTCGCATCTTAGGCGGCGTTGCCTGCAGGCTGCCTTCGTCTCAGCCGCGGGATGTAGCCTCAGAGGTGCTCAGTGGCAGGGGGCTCGTCCCCAGCACCAGCCCGGGGCAGGGGGGCACGGGAGGACGGAGGCTCGCCCGCCCTCGGACTGCTCCCCACCGCTCCTCATCCTTAAGCTGAAGCAGAGGAGTCTGCTCAGGCAGCCGGTCTGTGACAACAGCGTGATGCCTGTCCCCGTGCGTACTGCAGTGGAAATGAGGTAAGCCTGATTTCTGTCAGCCAGGCCTCACTTTTTAGGTTGCGACGGCGGTGTGTTGCCTTCTGCAGAAGGCCACAGCAGAAACAGGCGTACCCGAGGCTTTCTTCTGGGCACGCAGCCCCTTGGGGTGGAAGAACATGACCAGTCTATGGCAAACCATGCCACCAGCAAAGCTTGATCTTTTGTGACTTCTCAGCATTTACCAGGCAGAGAGAAGTTTGCACAGCTGTTGAGTAGCTGTTTTTTAAGAAATCACAACTCAGCGTCTCTTTGATCTGGCTCCTCGTAGCTTGCCAGCTCTGCCTGTACATCTGCTGCATCCGTCCCCCCTTCCGTGCTGTCCTTCGGTGCCGCTGGGCTGCAGATCTGGTCCTGGGGGAGGAAAGCCTCCTGAGCGTTATCTTCACCAGGAGGTACGTGTGGACGTGAGCATTTCAGCGCTGCTGATTTAACTCAAATTCTGCTCAGTTGCTTGTTTTAATGGCTGAGCGTGGTCATTGCAGAGCCCTAGCCTAAGTGCGATGCTGTTTAACAGCGAAGTAGCTCCAGGCCCAAACAAGTTTCATGCTTCCTGCTTCGCAGGCGCCCTTCCCCAAGCTCCTCTTTAAATATCTGAGCTGGTGACTTATTGCCTTGAGTTCGCCGAGCTCTTTGAACTGGAATAAATGAGAGGCTCTGGGGATGAGGCCTTTGATCAGGCACTCACCTCTTGCCTTTTAGGGCAAGGCTTTGAGTCAGGTGAGGGATTAAATGCACAAAGTTTGGTGCCCCTCTGGTCACGTCTTGATCAGCCTGTAAAAGCTGCCTGGTGTTTGCAGAAGCTGGCTCAGGTCTGAGAAACCAGAGTTTTATATCCGAGCATTGTCCCGTACAGTTTGAGGGTAAAGAAAGGGCAAAGCAGGCTTTGGGTAAGAAGCAATGCTGTGTTTGGGTTCAGGCTTGAGGATTTCAGGGTGTTCATTTGCCCTTCGTTGTGCAAGACTTCACAGAACAGGAATGTACCTCATCTGCATCCCAAATTCAAATCTGCAGGGAGAAGTTTCCAGAAAACTTTGGGTAACCTTCATCCCACTTTGGGCTGGCAGTGCACAGGAAGAGGGGTTTGCCACTGGAAAAGGCAATTTCAGGCTGGCATCTACGGGATGAAGGCCAGCACTCAGGTCAGTGTGGTGCTTGTGTAGTACGGGGATGTGCAGTGGCATCGTTGCACTTGTAGGCGTTTAATGAATTCTGGTTTTAAAAAGGGGGTCAGCTGATCACCAAAACACACGCGGAGCTGATGGAAGACCCTTGGGTGTGGGGAAATGGTTGTGCCGGAGCCCCAGTATTTTGTCCTGTTTGTGAGAAAAAGGCTCTGTTTGAGGTGAGGTGGAAGGCGTTGTCTGGAGAAACAATGATGGAGTTCGTTGGTACCCACGTGCAATCAGGATTCACTTCACATTGCAGATATGAAGCTGTTGTGTTGAAATGCAGAGGAGTTGGAGCAGGGCTGGCGCTCATCTATCCGTCAGCAGTGCTTATCCCTGCTCTGGATAAATTGTTCCTTGCCTGCTGGCTTGTGCAAGCAAGTCCTCCCTGTCCTGCCTCTTGGATCAGCCTCTCGTAGATGATTGAGAGATTCCTGGCACCAATTTCTTTGTGCAACACTCTCTTAAATGTTGTTATTTCGTTAATGAGTGTCTGAAGAGGCCTTGTTGGAAGGTGCTGGCTCAGTGTCGGTGCAGGCTGGGGAAGCTGCAGGTCCCTCATGTTCTGCTTAGCAAGCCTGGGCTCAGTTAATGAGAGGAAGCACATTTCCCATCCTGGAGAGATACTCAGCTTGCACCCAATGCGTGAGGCTCCCCGGGGATGCTGTAATAGAGGGACTTGAATTGTGAAGCATGAAGAGAATTCCTTGCAGAAACATGTAACTGTTTTTTACTGTCGCTGTTGCTGCTGGAGTAGCCCCTGGCTGTCTGTCTTTGTAGCGTCACCAAGAGAGGATGGAGGCTTGGAGAAGCCACGTGGCAAAACAAGGCACAAAGGGACCTCTCAGTGGTGTTTATTTTCTGAAAATCAGAGTTGGAATCAGAATTTGAGCTTTGGCAGGACAGAGACCTTTCTGACAGGCTCACTCCCAAGGCTGGGTTACCAGGGAGAACTGATAAGCCCCAGCATCAGGTTGTTCCCCGAATGCAGCCTGACATGTCTCGCTGTTTCGTAGTCCCTGTTGGTTACAGGGCAGTCGTTTATGACAACGGGTGGCCTGTGGTCCCCTTTTAATCTGCTTCTCACCTCACTGCTGCGATGACATTTTGTTTGCCTGTGTGGCAGATTTAACTGCGATGCATCCAGAGCACTTTGTCCTCCAGAGTCCCCGGTGAGACTGGAGAGGACGGAAGCCCGATCCGAAGCTGGCTGAAGTCTGGGAGCCTCTTGGCTGGTTCCCATGCCGGTGACTCGCGTTTCACTGGAACTCGCAGCCCGCGTGGCAGCGTTTGGTTCAGGGCAGGCGTCCCTCTCAGGGCTCACCATGCTGCTGGGCTCCCTGCAGCCAAGCTGATGCTTGGAGGAGAAAATGTGGCATTGCAGCAGCTGCCAGATTATGAGCCCTCGGGTTTGAGAATTTCTTTTTTCTCAGAGAGCCACTGTAAGACTATTTTCTGTACAGCTTTGGGGTGAGTGCAGTGGGCAGCTGTAGGCAGGTCCAGCGGTACGCGTGCCCTGTTGTGCGATGGCGGGGCGGCTGCCCTCCTGCGCTTCCTGTCCTTTGATATGCTATGTGTACGTAATGAGCATCTGCCCCCTAAGAGAAAAGGGATTGGAGTTATAAATTTGAAAAAAGAGGGAGCAATTTTACTTAATCATTTTCGCACAGATCCACAGGCATTTCTGTGAGAGCGAACAGCGTCTGGTTCAAGAGTAGTCTTGGCTGCTTTAAACTCTCACGTAGCTTCTGCAGTCTCAGGCAGACTGATGTTCCAGATGCTGTTCCCAGCAATCAGATCAATGACATGCTTATTCAGACTTTTCATTTTTTTAAAGAAGGAAAAAAGTAGATTATACTTTAGATTATACTTTGAAAGATCATCTGAAGTATCAGGGATCTGTTAACCTTCCCCACCACTCCCCTTTTCTGAGTAGGGCACTGCAAATGATTTCCCCATTTATAAACACCATTCAGGAAGCAGGAGGAAGTGAGCTGCCTGCCTTGATGATATGCTCCTGTTCCCTCCAGGTTCTTGTCATTGCAAGAAATGCAAGAATTTTTTGTACGAAACACAAATAGAAAGAATTCATTTCAAGCAGAAAGGACTTAATGCAGCAATGCCCTTTTGTGTGGCTTGCTGAGCAGGCTGTCCTTGTGTGTGCTTTCTGGGTGTCTGCAAACTTGTTTGTACACGTGGGAAAATCACTCGGTGACCGGGAAAGTGCAGGAAAGCTCCTGGGATTTGATTTAAGTCCAACAAAAACCCAGCCCGGTCAGCTGACGGTAGGAGTTGACACGGCTGCCAAGACTGCTGCCTGCAAGGTTGCCGTTGGGATTTGCCAGAGCCAGGTTTGCTATTTACCTATTTCCCATCTTTAGGGGTGTCAGTGCTGCCAGCCTCCAAGAGCCTCGTGCTGTTCGGTGTGTTATTTTTGAGGTGGAGACGTCCTTAGAGTCACTTGCTTAAGTCCCTGAATTTGGCAGGAGCTCGCTTGGCGTCTCCACAGTGAGTCCCGTAGGAATGTCCTTCACCACTGGACCTGCTCTTTTGTCTCTTGCCTTGGCTGAGAAGCTCTAATGATTGAGATCAGAGCTGCTGGATTTTCCTTGAGATGCTGCAGGCTGCGCCTGGCTCCAGGCATACCCTTCGGGTGTTCTGGAGTGAAAGTTTCTGATCCCTACCAGCAAAAGCTGTTGGCCAAGAGAAGCACCCGCACCTTGTCCCTCTCAGGAGGAGAGGAGTCCGTCTGGCTGCTGCGACCGGCGCGGGAGCCAGGGTTTGGCTTTCGGAGGTGTGGTCGGGGTAGATGTTGCTGATGAATTTTTGCCTGTTCAAAGTCTGATCGCTGCGTGAGATACAGAGCAAAATTCCACAAGATAAACTGAAATCTAAGCCACATGTTTTGTTCTCATTAGTGCAAAATCATAAAATTTGGTGTTTCTGATGTCTCTAAAGACAGAAGGAGAATTAACTCCTGGAGAATGTAACCAGAGGATACTTAAAAGGCAAATTGTTCACATACTTTCTTTAAAATTTGCATGAGTGTAGTGAAAGGTCATCGTAACTGCCGAATCTGCTCCTCAGATCCTCGCCTGCTGGCGGCTGATTGCAAGAGCCTGTTGCTAAGTGTTCCTGGAAACGGAATAAAGATGAAGCAAGATAATTGAACAGGGAGGAGGGAGAGGGGAAAAGGCTTGGAGCTAACAGTCTAACTGCAGAGCTGCCAAATGAGATGAATATGTTGGAGTTTGACTCCGTGGCTGCATCTAATCAGCTCTGACTGAGGGGTGGAGAGGGGGTGACCAGCCTGAAACTTCATGGCAGAGTCTTGGAAGAAGCTGCTAGGACGCGAGCAGATATTTGCTTGTGTTTCCCGTAGCTCGTCCACCTCCAAGCACACTGCTTCCTAGCATTTGATTTAGAGTGGAGGGTGAGAAAGCAAAACGTGCTCTGAAGATGGCTTGCGTTATTTCCATATATAAAAACTCTGTTCCTGCAGCGTGCATTTTGTTAACCTGGGATCTTTATCTAGTAATCTTTATCAGTAATCACAAAAACCAACAGGACAAAGCAAGAGCACAAATGCAGAACTTAACTGAGCCAGAAAGCCTCCAGCTCCGGGTGACCTCTGAGAGGCTTTCTGCCCGTTTTGGAACAGGCTCCCTCTCGGTCTGAGGAGCGGTGAGTTGGGCTGTGTTGAAAAGTGCAAACTATTCGAGGTTCCTAGATTGCGCGGTTTGTGTCAAGGCCGTTATTTCCCCTTGTCTCTGGCCGGCTCTGTGGCTCACCTTGTCTCTGCGGCCAGGGCTGCGATACGACGGGACGTGCTGGAGCTGGAGCAGCGGGCAGCTTGGATGCTAACTTCACGCTCGTGCCCACACATGAACTGGAACTTGTAGCTGGAGATTTCCTCCCAGATCTCTTCTGAAACAAAGGCATTTGCATTTCTAACGGGTATTCTGCTTGCCCAGCACTGTCCCCCAGCCCCTCGCATCTCCCTCCCTTGGGTCTGCAGGCTGGTGGCACGGCACGGTGCGGAGGGATGGTGTCTGCTCGAGCTCCGAGGCACACTGGTGGTGCCGTGGACATGCTGCACCTTTGTAGCTTTCTGGAGTACTCTGACTTAGCTTGTTTTCTGCACAAGCGGTGGTGGTTTCGTGTGTTGCAGAATGGAATAAAACCCTGGTGTAGCTCCTGTTTATTGCCGAAAAGACAAGGAAAAGACTTCCTCAGCTGCTGGTATTTCTCTAGTCGAAGCTTTTGTAAAAATGCAAAACTTTCTCTTTCGCTGTCTCCATGGATCGATTTCCTGGAAACAGTTTTAGTAACTGTTTCTGGAGTGATTTTTATCATCCCAAAGCATTTTACAACCTCTGAATATAGTAACAGCTGAAAGACAGCCACATCTGAGGAAGGCTGCTGCCAGTGCACAGCAGCATTAAGCGTTTTATAAAGGAACACATGCTCAGCTCTTTCTTTCGCACAGAATCCTCCTTATTCCCACCAAAAAGACAAGGCTGTGCTCTGCCCTTCAGCCCGCCTCACCTCCGGGTTCGAAGCTGACTTGCAGCCTCGGCGGCAGAGCGGCGTCGCCGCGCGGCGGGCAGGCTTGGCTCGGTGAAGTCGCTGCTTTCCAGCCTCACATCGGGTCTGGCTGTCGGAGGAGGTAATGAATACTCTGCATCTTATCTGACATTTCGACTGCCCCCGTGGGATTCGCGTTGTCATCGGTTCCTGGAAGCGGCATCTCGTTCATGGCGGGTTGCTGCGGCTGCTTTCGCGCCATGCTGTGTCTCCATTTAAAATAGCAGCCTGGGGAGAGGGAGGCTGTTCGGCGGGGTCGGTGGTGGCCTCCCAGATGTCACATCGTGTCTGTCTGCTGACTGATGGGCTCTCACTGCTCTGAGAAACCATATATCTAGTGACTTCCGTGAGTCAAGTCAGGATGTAGCTGGAGCTTTTGACCTTGCTCCTGATTTATCACCACCCCTTCTCTTTTTAATTGCTTCAGCAGTTGCAAAACATCACTCAAGGCTTAAAATGAAGATGCGGCAGCCCTGACCTGCCATCGATAGATGTGGAGTTGTGGCCCCCCCAACCCCGCCGCTGGGTGTTGCAGGGGGGCTCCGGGTCCGTGCACGTGGGCAGCTCGCCCTCTGTGCTCAGCCAGGCACACGGCTCTGCTCCCTCCCCGTCCCACTTCCTTTCCCTCTCGCTCACTCTTAGCTAATTCTGTAAAGGGCTAGAAGAGAGTTTAGCGGGTAAGCCTGTCTGTAAAGGAGCAGCCAGGTGAAGAAAGGGTTTCTCTCATCTCCTGTACACTGGCTTTTGCTGCTGTTTCAGTGTTAGCTTAGTCAGAGCTGTGTTTAGGGTTATTCTGGTCTGGTTTTTAACATGTGCAGTTGATTAATTGCTAATGCTGGACTTGCAGTTGCATTTTCATATTTAGACGTCACTAACTTGGCTCCTGCCGGGTTTACATTTCCAACCTGCAGTCTTTTTGAGGAAGGATTGAGTTTCAGTCTGGGGCAGAGGAGGAAGAGGGGAGCGCAGCAATCCGACACGGCGGGTCCTGCAGCAGCCACTGCCTTCAGGTGACATTAAAGCCCCGGGTAACCCGGTGCTGTCACTGGAGGGGATTGCTTCCACCGCAGTGTTCGGGAGCACACGGGGCTGGTTAACTTGAGCGTATTGAGATCAGAGTGCGGTTACAGAGTGAATCTCTTGAGCTATAAAACCCTGTTGAGCCGTGAAGTGGAGCTCGGTGCCTGTGCTGCATACAAACCCCGGCGCTGCTCAGGTCAGCTGGGGCTGTGAGAAAGCGCAGGGCTGTGGTAAGTCCCTTCCTAGCTCTGCAGCTGCGTAACCTTTGCACGGAAAGGCTCCTTGGGTTGCACACCAGGGGTGCTGCCAGACTCCCGGTCAGCGCCGGCGTCTTTGGGAAGCTGAGATGGATGCGGCCGCAGAGAGGGCCAGCCCCAGCGTGCTGTGACCGGCGCACCCTCTCCCAAGACCACTGGAGCACCTGCAGGAAAGTATCTGCTTTTAGTAGTTTGAGTGTTTGTAGTGATATAAGTGCTTTGTTTAGTGGAGGTTTTTGCAGTGAAGTGTCAGCACTGACACTGTCGATGAGCTATTTCATTTCAAAAGGCACTGCATAATGAGCAGGTTTCCCATCCCCTGGATGTGCTTACAACATCAGCAGCAACAAGCAGATACCTTGGTAATTTTGCGAGTGTCTCTAGTGATGCTTATTGCTAAAATAACTGTAGACTGCTCATTTGTACCCAGTTCAGCATTGTCTGAAGAGCTTCTAACTTTATACATGTTTTTTTGATTGGAAAAGAAGAAAGTAATAAATTTGGGCAAAGTGACAGCTAGGTGGTCACCAAAACTTCATGCAAGTGAATGCCAGTTCTGCTTTCTGTTCCGAACTGTGGTGAGCTTTCACTCTCCTTACTTTTTGATTTCTGAAGATGTTACATGAGTTGGCTGAATGCACTAATTTTTATTATATTTTAAATATGACTTCATTTGTTTATGGTGTATATATACTGCTGACATCCTCAGTATAACACTTTTAAAAAAAAAAAGCCAAATATGTGTGTGTGTGTGTATATATATATTTTTTAATGAAAACAAGTATAAAAATAACTTCTAGCTTTCTCTTTGGCTAGATATTAGCGTAGGTGAAGATGCTAGGGAAATACTCATCTCTTGCTTTGGTAGCATCCTCCTTCTTCAGAGGCCGTGGGAGCAGAGCGGTGGTGGAGGCCAGTCCGTGGGATGTCCTGGTGCTTGTGTGTCCTGGGGCAGTCGCTGCCCACCAGGCTCCCGGTGGCTGCGGCATCCTGGAGCCCTTGCTGCCCTGGGTTCATTGCAGTGCTAACAAATACTCCATTGTCTTCTCAGCAAGGGTTTTTTTTTTTTTTTTCAGTCTGATTGTGTAAGGTTCCCTTTCAGATTAACCGCTGAAAACAAAACAGAAACCACACCAATACCTCATTGTGTGTATTAAACAACAACAACAAAAAAATCCCCATTTCCCTGCAGATTTAAAAGGCTTTTGTGTTTGGTGGGAACTTTGTCTAAACTTTGGGCTTTTCAAAAGTGTTTCTTTCTCAGTGATCTGTGATTGCAAGGCATTTGACCTCGAGATTACTATCAGCACTGGATGCTGGCTGCCTTCAAGCGAACGGTAGCAGCAAAAGCAAACGGGGCCGATAGGAAATCCGTGCTGCAATGTTGAGGCAACTCTGGCAGCCAGCCTGCTTCGAATGACAGATGAGACCTGGGACCAGGAGAGACCCTGAACTTCTATTCGATGTCCCAGACTACCACCCCACTCCTTGCCTTTCCCATAAACGGATGGAAAAATATCCCTTCCCCATAGAGAGAGAAATTATTATTTTTTCTTATTACCTTTGTGTTTACATAGCTGTTTCTTACTCAGGGGTTGTCATCTGTGGGCATAATTTACAGGGGCCGTGTATGATACACTTCTACATGTGTCTTGAATTTTTCTCACAAACACTTGAACTCCCTCCATCCTCACTGCTTTTTATGTGTTTGTCTTGCTTCCAGAGCTCCAGTAAGGGGGTGACAGAGTGCAGGTAGAGTGGAGCTTAACCAGTGGCTGTGTCCCACGAAGCAGCGAGAAGTGGACCCTTTGGGTGCCAGTCCTGGCACGCAGCTTGGGAGGGGATGACAGGTGGCTTGGACTCATCTTCTGTCAATTTTTGATTTTTTTGGTGATTAACTGGTATTGATAAATGCTAGAAATGATGCTGATGCTTCCCATCTGGGCATATCTTCCCCCTGCAGGTTGCTCGCAGCCCCGTCGGTGATGCGCTGCGTATGTGCTGCAGTCCCGGGTGCAGAGGGTTCCTCCCGCCGCTCGCGCTGGTGGAGCCGATCGGGGCTGGCATTGGGCGAGTTGCTTGAAAATTGCACTGGGACCTCCCTGAAGTTTGTGAACAAATATGTGTGACAAACAGGTAGCAGAAGGCAGGTTGCAGGTGCTGACAGACCTCCTGGGTCCTGCACCCGTCTTTGCTGTGGGTTTCTGTGCGAGCCCCAGGCCTGTTTTCCTGTGGGTGAAGAGAGAATGCTTAGCCCAAAGCAGAACTGCGGGAAGTGAAGTTGTTTACAGCGTATCTTGAGATGCTTACATACAAACCTCCTTTTAAGAGGTAAAACAAGTCATGCACTTGGAGAAAAAAAGGCATTTCTTGGGAACGTGCAGAAGTTTATTCTGTAGTGCTGGGTATGACTCTGTCCCTAAATTCTGCGTCGTCTTCAGGCTGTTGGATACAACTGGGGGAACACCTGAAAAAAAGAGGTTTATAAAGGACATCTCTTGTCGCGTTGATAGACCAGCCTGTCTGTAGCATCCTCCCTGAGCGATTTGCTGACTGCATTGTTACCTGTGTGTTTAGACAAATGCTGCTTTGCCCTGATCCTCGGATCAGATGCAGCCGCCGGCCCAGCACCTCCCAGCACCGCCGCTCCCTTTGAAGCCTGCACATGCGAGGCAGGCAGGCCACCTCCGGTCTCTGCTCCAGGCCCCGGGGCTTTGCTTGCCATAGATCATGTTAACCGCTCTTAAGTTCTGCTCAAATTAAATGTTTTCATATCAGATGTGGGTTGCGGAAGATCCAGTCTGTCAGCCTGAATGCGTGTCAGGAGGAAATAAGGCAGCTTGTGCTCCGAGTCTGGCGTGCGCGCCAGGGCCTGGCAGCCATATGCTTTTCTGCCCTGAAATAAAATGCTCAGCTCACAGTCGCTTTGACTGCTTAATCTGGGAAATCGCAGAGAGCGGTAATTGGGGCACTTCATCAGGAGTATTAAGGTGTTGCCACCTTAGTGGGGGACAGCAGGGTGACAGAGGGCCCGGGTGGAGTCACAGCGCAAATCCTAATGGGATTTAACGTGGAGAAAGAAAAGCGTGGTCGCACTTGGCTGTGGGATGAGGCCGGTGGGGACGGAGCCTGTGCACCGCCGTGCCCGGTGCTGGCACTGGCAGTGCTGGAGCTGCGCCGCGTGACTGGGCGACAGGGCCGATCAGAGAGAGGGAGATGGAGGAGAGGATGTGACGGGAGCATGGGATTGTGCTGGCCCAGGTCCCCTCTTTTGAGGACTTTGGCTGCGGAGCTCCTTGGAAATACATAAAGAGCAGTCCTCCGCTGGCAGGGGCTTTGCCGGAAAACCCTACTGAGAGGGTTTCCTTCCACTTCGCCTCCAAAGCATTTGTCGTGGTGTGCGGCGGCGGGGAGGAACAAAAGCTCTGGGCTGAAAGTGTGGCGGTGCCAGGTTCTCCGGAGCCCGCGGGCTGCGGGGTGGCAGCTGCTGCGCTGGGGCACAGGCAGCTGCCCGCGGGTCTGGGGCAGCCCCACGGCAGGGAGAGAGGCAGCTGGGACAAGCGGCCTTTTGGGCTTTATTTTCGATTTCTGCTTCCACAGCTCACGCAGTCGGGACACTGCCGGCAGGGAGAAGCATGCATGATGGGTCGTTCACGGCAATCATGTTTGTTGCAATTCCAAATCCTCTCTCCTTGCCTTGTTAATGGAGCCAACATCTCTCTCACCATTGTGTTTTGTAATTAGATTTTGATTTCCTTTCAGAGAGAAACAGCAGTACAACAGACATGAATTTATCTCGAGCCGGCTTGCTCGGTCTCCTGTATCACAAGGTCAGACCTTAGCAGGCACCATCTGTCCCAAAAATCTTCCCTCTGTATTCGGCTGAGCTTTGCTCCCTCACCGTGCCCCCTTCCTGCTGAGGGGGTTCCCCTGTGCAGGAGGTGAGGGAGGGCTGGAAGGGAAGCCTTCTCCTCAGCTCAGCTTGAATCGCCGGGACAGGCGTTAACTGGATTTAAACCCACAGGGCAAGGGAGCAGCCTGTTGTTCTGCAGCCCCGTGCCTGCTATCTGCAGAGCCTGGGTGGCCCCTGGCGCTTGTAAACCCTTTAAGGCACACTGTAAAAGCTGCGATTTAACATGGGGAGCGAGCGAGGACAGAGGGGTCCCTGCTGCGCGGGGCCGTGAGAGCAGCGCGGTGGGGAGAGAGGAGGGCGGCATGGGTCCGGCGAGGGGACGGCGGTGCCTGGCGGGTCGCAGCCTCTCCTCTTTCCCCTCTGCTGAAGCAGGTTTGCTGGTGGTTATGCTTGTTTGCCACAGGAACTTTGTTCGCCTTGAATGACGTGTGTTGGTCAGCTTTGCCTCCTGTTTCATGGTTTGTAACAGGGCTGCTGTGCTTTGGGCCAGGGGAGGAGCGGGGGGAATCTGAACAGGGTTAGTTGCGGTATCTGCAAGAAATAACAAGGCCTGTAAGAGGGCTGCAAAACGTACGGAGGTAATGTTTCCCCTGCTGCTGACATAGGCAGGTATCTCTGAAATCCCTCACTTCTGGGTGGAGGCAGCTCTTTATGCTGTGGAGGATGGAAGTGTGGCATCTGTTGCGGACCCAGTTTACAGCAGCGGAGAAACGCAGCTCCCAGAGGAGCGGCCACTGGTGAGCAAACCTCCTGTGAAAGTCATGGCTGCATCCCCTTCCCCCTCCCGTTGCACTGCTAACAGTTGTGTTTTATCTTTGCCAGTGTTAACCGCTACAGCTCAGGATTTATGCTCGTAAGTTAATGTGACCAGGGCTGATAAATCAATCAGCACAACCAGAAATAGCGACCCGCAGCTGTTAGGAGAAGGGATTCCCTTTCCCAGCAGCGCTCGCTGAGCAGGAGGGGATTTCATCCGCCCCGGCCAGATTCCAGCCGTTCTTCTGCTGTGCACAGAAAACAGCAGTTAGCTAGCAGGGAGGCCTCTGGTTTGACACCTTTATCTGGAAAAATTACTCAAATGTGCCTCATGGTGAGGTGTTTCCGAGTCCTCCAGGGATGGAGGAGTTAGCGCTGGTGCAGAGAGCTGCTCGCGACCAGCGCGGATGCTTTGTGCTGCTGTAGTGCCTGTGGTCTGGGATCGCCTGTCACCTGCCAGAGGCTGACAGGAGCGTAACGTCGCTGGTAATGTCACTTCTCAGATCCTGGACAGCTAAGACCCTCAGACCTCGAATAATAAATGGTTGTCCTAAAGTTTCTCACAGCTGGTTGTGGATGGAGTCGCAGAGAAACCCCAGGGCTGTGGTTTCCAGCTTCTCCATCGCGGCGTGGTGATGCTTTGCGTTACGGATAAGATTACCAGAGGAATCTGGTGACTCTGTTTTTTCCACTGGGCAGCTTGACTTAACCACCTGCACAGGAGCCAGATCGGTTTCTGTAAAGCCAATCAGCCTATATGGCATCTTGAGAGGGGCTGTATTTCCTCGCTCCTTGTCCAGAAGGCTTTTGGGGTTGAGTGTCAAATTCAGCAGGCGTGCACTGTGATCAGGAGTGAAGAGCACTCGGAGAGGATCAGCTGATTTCGGGCTGAATAGTCTGTAGATTATTTCCACATCTGTTAGCTTTGGCTTGATCCCACAGATTTGCAACAGCTGTTGGGAAGCGGAACAGAGATCCCCTCTTTAAATGGATGATCAAATCCTCCGAGTGTGGAGTGTGTTATTTCTATGTCATCCTCTTTGAGACAGGAAAAACAGCTTTTAAAAGTTGCTGAGGCAGCACTCAGCTCTGCTGCCTGAGCTATCATCTGATCTTCCTGTGGTTTCAGAGCAAGTCGTAATTTGTGTTCCACATCCCACGCCTAGCCCGACACACGGTCCTTTGAGAGGTGTGCGTCTGCGTGCGTTTGCTCAGGTACCTGTACAACAGCTGCCTTTTTTCTCTTGGACTCACCTTCCTGAGCATCACTGGCATCCCGTGTGGTGCTTGGACAGTGACTGGATTCCTCCTTTCCCATGTGCCACCCTTGAGGAAGGACTTGGCCAGGTGGCAGGCAGGACCTTGCCAAGCACCATGTGGTTATTGTATGGAGATGCACACAGGTGTGGGCTTCACGTCTTGCTCCATGCGCCTCAAGCTTTGTTGATGCCTTGGCTGGTGCTGAGGAGTTCATGGTTCATTTTCATAGTACGTAACATCTTGCAGCCATTCTTGCCTTTCAGCACAACGCTGCGGCCGGCTGACACCGTGGAGGCAGTCCTGGCATTTCTACCTCTTGTCTTCTGCCCAGTGGAACCGAGAGGGAGCTTGGGCTCCTTTCCAGAGAGTGTGAGTGAAAATCCTCAGCTTTGTACTCCAAGGAAAACTAACTGGTGGAATAATTTACCGCCAGATGGGTTAGGTGGTCCTCTTGTTCAGAACCTTTACCTGGAGGTTGGGTGTCTTTGTTGGAAGCTGCAGCTTGACCGCAAAATAGCGGCTTGGTGTGGGAATCCTTGAGTGAGGTAAAGCTAAGAGCTAAAGGGTCTCTTGTAAGAAGCTCGCTGGATTTTTGTTGTCTAAGACAACTAAATGCTGCCAGCATATCTCTAGTAGCTTTTGTACTTTGGTTATTCCGGTATGATATTAACAAAGAGATTTCTGCCGTCAGCAGTAAAACGTTTAAAATTCTGGTTTAAGGGCGAAAGCAGAGATGGCAGCGGGTGCCTCCGACACAACGCAGAGCAGTCTGCTCCTTAAAGTGCTTGTGTGTGGGAACAATCCAAGGGCGTTTGAATTCCAGAAGTAATAATAAATACAGGAGAAAATAATCGAGCCCATTTCCTATCAAGGTTGTATTCCTTCTTGTCAGAGCTGCAGTAAAAGGAGCCAGTAGGCTCGCTCTTCAATAACATCTGATGTGCTTTGGAAAGCCGAGCCTGGAGGAAGGGGCCATCACCATGGGAATGGTGGTAAATCTTGGCGTTCGTCCTTCAGTGCATGCGTTTCTCATTTCCAATCAGCTTTCCTAATGCACAGGGGAATCATCAAATCAAACTGCTCTGACTTTAAACGGTGCATTCATCTACTTTCTGATACAGACATCAAAATTAATATGGTTAGTGCTTCGAGACCACTAATTTGCAATTCAAGACTTTTATAACCGGTCTTAAAATTGCAACCCAATTCAGGTCATCTTACAAGCAATTGTCGTGTTTGTTCATCCGTGTTGTACGATGGGTGTACGTGACAGCCCCAGCAGTCTCTGTAGCTGAACAGCCTTTCTTCAAGGGGTTGATCTGTCAGAATCAGCGTAGTGCTTTTCAGCAACCTGAAGTGCTCCGACCTCATGGATCTCCGTATCGAGGCAGATGAGCAGGGTGACATTACAGGTTTTCATCCCACACTGAAGCTGTTTGGGACGTTCATATGGTTTCAAATTGCTGCAGATAGTTAGCACTGCCCAGCATGGACAAAGCTCCAAAATATTTGGGGTGACCTGGGATTGCTGCGTGGTGGTGTCGAGAGACGTGCGATACTCGTGGCTTTTGTGCAGATGCGAGGTAAAACCTGGCAGCTTTGGTTGCCTTTTCTTGCTGTTCTCCCAGGGTGCCAGTGAGCATGATGTGATGCTCGGGGCTGCAGGGTTCAGCTCTCAGCCTGGTGAAGGGACTCGCTTCCCCAGCAGATGTCACATTGACCTTTTTTGATGCTTTTGGACCCTTTTGGCACACGCCTGGCTTCAAACTGGCATGACACGGGTGTCCTGTGGACCCTCAGTGACGAGTCAGAAGTGGGAGCCTCCATTTTCATGGGGACATGTGGGTTGCAGACGAACAGCACCGTGGCCATCTGGGCACGTCTGGGCCCTGTGGGCTCTGGAGACGTCTGCGTCCGGAGCTGCCTGGTCAGCCGGACCCTGGGAGCTGCACGGAGCCAGCGGACCAAGTATGCGCTGCCCAGCCCGCTGCTCCCGGTGAGAGCAGGCTTGGTTTGGTCTTATCCCCTGGTCTGGGCTGCCCCGGCCCCATTCCTTCGAGGCAGCAAGCTGGTTTTGCTTGTTTGGCTGTGACATGCGGACCCTGCTGGCTCCCTCAGCCGAGCCAAAGTGCTACAATACGCTGCGGTGCCCTAAGGGGAGCCGCTTTCCATATACAAAGGGCTTGGTAAAATGAAGTGAAATGTAAGCAACTATTTAAGGAGAACTATCCAATTGCTAGCTGTAATTTCCTCATTGTTTGCAGCACCCTCTGAAGTGCTTGTGATCCTTATAAAGAGCTTTTTCCCCACCCTTTAAACTTCACAGAACTGGATTTTACCTTCTGTGGTTTGACCACACTCAATGTAAGGGGGCTGTTTTGCATTTAGTATGATTTTTTTTTTCTTTTTTATGCCCAAGGCCATTTGGTTTGTGAATCAGCATTATGAATGAGTTGGCTTGTCACCAAGCAATATGTCCATCCGAAACCTAATGCTGAGCACAAAAGCTGTATCTTTCTCCAGGTCCTAGTAGATGGAGATCAATAGTGTCTTCCTAGATCAGTGTTGACACTTTCCTTTAGACCCAAGAGGATTTTGAATACACCACGCTGGAAGCAGGTTAACTCTTGTAAAAGACACTCGGGTGTCTTTTATAAAAAGATGTTGTATTTAATATAGTGCCGGTAAACCTAAATGTGGATGCAACTTTTCTCCTTCGGCTAGATCTCTGTGCAGAGAAGTCAGTTTGCTTTGCTTGAACGTTGCATCCCTTTCATGCACTCTTGTGTCTTGTTCCCCAAATCATTCATATCGTAAGAAGTGGAATTGCCTCTCTTTGGAAACGAGACAGTGGTCTGCAGCGTAGCGGCCTCTTTGAGAGATGTGGGTCTTATTTCCATATTAGATACAGAAGTAAGCAGCATGCGTGGTGAGGGTCTCTCCGGGTCTGTTACTGTGTTGGGCAAGTGCCAATGCTGTGTCAGTAGCTGTGGCATTTGGTGGGGCTTCAGATGGTCTCTGCAGTTCTCCCGTTGCTGCTTTTTGTTCTCTGCGCCAGTGTTGTAAATCTCTGGAGCCCTGAGATTTGCAGAGCGCTGCCTGATGCTAGGGGAAGGGAGTGATTCATTTCCTTCCCCTCAGGCACTGTGCTACGGTTTGGTTTTATTCAAGAGTTTGATAGTTCATTACTGGGCTGTTTGGGTTGAAATCTTGCAGATCAGAACAGCTCGTCTGTGCCCAGAGACCGGCTCCCATGCCACGGCCCTGGCTGGCTGTGGGGTCCTGCTGGAGGTGGCAGAGACCACGCGAAAAGGGCAGAAAATGCCGGTTTCCCCAGCGCCACGCACACTGCAAGCTGAGCCTTGCTGATGGCTGCTGTTGTCTCGATCCTCTGTGTTCCTGTGAGCTTTTGTGCTTGAAATCAGTCTGCGCCAGAAGTGCTGTGCTGGGAAACGTCAAACCAGAACCGTGGGACAGACACCAAGTGCACATACACACTGGTGCTACATGGACCCCAGCCCGCTGTGGGAGGAGGCTGCAAAGCAAAATGACCAGGAAACAGCAAAATCTAGACCGGGACATCCAACGCGTGGCCATTACAGCCTGCAGGGCTTTTGTTCGTGGCCAGCGGAGGACCGCGGTGAGGCTGGCAGACTGTCGTGGATGAGTTGTGCCATGCAGCCCCCAGGCTGATGCCAAACCTATTAAGGAGCTCCTGGGAACAAAACTGGGAAGCCCCAATTGCAGAAGAATTGCGTTTCTGTGTTTTGGCTTTGTTTGCAGCATGGCCGTGTCTTGGCAGGGGTTGTTAAATTTGTTTAATGAACATTGAAATGGGAGAGGAGGAAGCAGCCAGGGAAGTATTACAAATTGCTTCAGAGCAGTGGCATTAAAAGTATTTGTGCTTACCATGTCTTCTAAACAAAGACCTCAAAGCACAGTGCAGGGCTGGTAAATATTATCCCCATTTTACTTGCAAAGAGGCAGATGCGGTCGGAGGAGAAGCCCTTTACCTACGCCCCTGTGCAAGCCTGCAGCAGAAGGGAGACAGAGCGTGGTCGTGGCTCCCAGTGCTTTTCAGCCAGCCTGCGGTGCAGAGGGTTGGTGGGGTTGGAGCGCGGCTCTGCAGGAGCTGGAAGCCCAGGCTGTGCCAGGGGCTCTGGAGAGATGCCTTCAGATGCATTGCTGAAGCATTGGCTCCATTTCTTTGCTTAGCTCTGACCTCTCGTTTGAAAGATGCTAATACCCCAAAATCTTCCTGGTCATGCTGCCAAGCTTACCTTTCTTCTGTCTTCCTCTCCCCTCCCAATCTGCTTTACAGCTGAAACTGTGGAACAAGTACAGAGTCTCCAACATTCCTTCCCTGATATTTATCGATGCCTCCACCGGGAAGGTGGTTTGCAGGAATGGCCTCCTGGTAATCCGAGATGACCCAGAAGGTAAGACCTGGAGTCCTGTATGCCATAGAAACACGGACATGCAATTGCCTTGTTATTTTGGTTCATTCTGAATTGCCTTGGAGATTTTTAAAAAAAAAAAAAAAAAGGAAACAAACAACTGTTGTCATACTTGACTAATCAAGGCACTGTATTATTTTCAGTATAACATTTTCTGCCTCATTCCTGCCAGATCTTGTGTTTTGGTTTTGCTTGTTGAAGAGAACAAAGACTTCCCCTCCAGGACTTTTGTCTGAAGTGCTAATGAGGAAAAAGTTAGGCTAAGTGAAACATGAAGTTTAGATTTTTCCATGATGGAGGCACATGGATAGACAGACTGAGGGCCCAGACTTTCCATACCTTGGGAGCAGAATCTTTCCAAGATACTGAGTGGATGCTTACCAATGGCATCACAGTCTTTTTAGGATAATGAATTCCCCATTGTTTACAAAGAAGACAGAAAAATGCTACTGTTCTCAGTTTCTGAAGTTGTGTTGGGAGTTAATGTTAAATCCATCTTCTTCAAATTTGCAAAAAACCTAGACGTGCAAAATATGTGCCCTCACTCAGATGCTGCAGACCTGGCGTTCAGCTGTTTACCTGGCCATGCAAGCATATTACCAGCCGTCATTTCTACATGCAGTAGATATTGAAAATGATGGCTGGTGGCAGAAACTGTGCAGCAAGTACCAGTTGTGGCCTGAGCCATCTGTGATGTTTCCTCATCTCTGGCTGAATGTCTAGATGGATTGCTGTGGGAGCTGGCAGCAGATGAGCACATGTTTGTGTGCGCGCACATGCTTTCTTTGGGGTGCGGAGGATTAGTGTAAGTTCTAGAAGTTCCTGTGTGTCCAACTTGGAGGAAAAAACAACCCGGTGACATGGGTAATTGATATGATTAAAGCCTTAAATACATAGGAATTAGGGCTGTGACGACGCGTCCTGCACCATCTGCTTCCCTGTTCGTGTGGAATAGCAGCTGGTCGGGAGGCAGGGTGGGTGTGAGGTCTGGAATCGGCAAAGCAGCTTTATCTGTAAGTGGCAAACAGTCTGACTGCATTCCTGAGCACGTACCACCTTGCCCCTGTTGTTAAAACAAACACTGTGGATAAGGAAAAGATGCATTATCAGGCACAAAACCAGAGCTGGCTTAATCGAGCAGAAGTTGCTCTGACTCGGGTAAGGGCGCGGGTCCTTCTGAAAACGAGGTGGCCCTGGGTGCGAGGCCGGGCTGTGGTGGTGCCCAGGCAGCTCAGTAGCTCTGCGTTCCCTTTGGATGGGGATGAACCTCAATAGGATCCCTCAAATAGCACCCCCATATCTTTGCAGAAGGTAGAATGGTTTTTTAGTGGAACTTTTTGAAACTGTAAATGCTGCATGTGCATCTTGCTATTTTGTGTTTGTTTTTGTTTTGTTTTTGTTTTTTTTTACACCCCCATCCCAACCCCTCTAGGTCTGGAGTTCCCCTGGGGGCCAAAACCCTTCAGTGAAGTTGTTGCTGGGCCTCTGCTAAGGAACAATGGCCAGACGCTAGACAGCAGCGCCCTGGAGGGCTCTCATGTTGGGGTCTACTTCTCTGCACACTGGGTGAGTGGTAGGTGCTCTGCAGAGCAATTGCGGTGAGGCTGGGGCAGACTAGAACTCTGGGCATCCCTCCTGCAGCCCCTGGGTGAGGTGAGCAGTTGCTGCCAAGCTCTGCGGGAGGATGAAGACCTTGGGCCAGTTGGTGTTTAAGCGGTTAAGATGCCCTGGTCCTTTTGGGAGAAGCCAGCAGCATTGCAACTGCAGGTCGTCCTCAGCTGACCCTTCAGAAGGGGAAGAATTTTCAGACTTTAAAACTGGGAGAGGTTTTTTTGGCAACTTAAGGAGTCAATGACCTCTTACCATGGCACCAGCAACTTTCAAGGCTGCTTCCTGGCTCTCCAGAAGAGAAGAGATCATGTCTGGCTTTCAGTGATGGCTAGATCACCTAGACCTGCTGGGGTGCAAGCCTGGCCCCGTGAGTGAGATGGGAGAGGATGTCCTCACGTGTGTGTTGTTTTGCAGTGCCCGCCCTGCCGAAGCCTCACAAGGGTCCTGGTGGAGTCCTACCGGAAAATCAAGGAGGCGGGCCAGAAGTTTGAGATACTCTTCGTCAGTGCAGACAGGTAATGAAGCAGTAATGCTTGGTGCAGGCAGAGCTGATTGCACCATAGGAACCAGTCTTGGAGAGTTTGAAGTATTTTACAGAAAAAATGCATTGCCAGACCCCTTCTTGAGGGTCTGTGGGCTTTAAACTTAGTCTGGCTCTCCCCAAGTTTGTGTCTCCTAACAGCCCTGGCTGATGGCTTTAGTGAAATGGAGAAAGGTCCTTGCTGGCCAGGTTGTTAATGAGGAAAAGGGGTAGTAGTCTGGCTGGTAGAGGGGCTGCACTCAGGATCCCCTGCACTGTTCCCGTTGCACAGGTCAGAGGACTCCTTCAAGCAGTATTTCAGCGAGATGCCCTGGGTAGCTGTCCCGTATGCTGATGAGGCCAGACGGTCACGCCTGAATCGACTCTATGGCATACAAGGTAGGAAAGGCCCCACTGATGTGCAGCTCTCCTTTCTGCTGCTTTTGTTGAATATTTGTGATGTCTCCTCTTGTTTAACTGAAACAAGAAAACAGCAAAGCAAAGCACAGTGCCCCAGGCAGAGCTGCTTCATGTTTCTGCTCTCCACAAACTCACATTCCTACCACCTGCCAGGCAGGCTGTTAGTTGAAACAGGACTTCCATAAACAACCTAATTCTTCCTGGAAACTTGGAAGCTGGTTTTGGCTTGGATATTTTTTGCCTAATTACTGATTTATTTATTTTGCTTTTTTCTTGAAGGTTTAAATTTCATTTTCTTGCTGTTTTATGTAGTGCAAAGGCAGGCGATCATTCTCTGCAGAGGCTGAGGAAGATGGCATCTGGTTTATGTTAGCGACATGAATTACAGAAGAGTGCATGTTTGATGTAAACCATGGCTTTGCCTTTACTGTATGTGTCAGTGCCAGAGTCCAGCAGCCTCGGTTGCTTGGAGGGGTAGGGGAGAGGCTTGCTCCGTCTGGGTGTTTTCAAAGTGTCCCGAAGATGATAAAAGCTCCCAGCAGCCCTCCTGGGGACCAGTACGTTGTTCATGCAGGGGACAAGCTGCACTGCAGAGACACGCAAGGTAAATAGCTCACAAGGAAGCCTTCTGTGTATACACAGAGTTTCTCCCTGTGGTTAAGGGATTGGAAGATAAAGAGCTGCTGGTCTTGCTGCAACATGTGTGCTTCTCGTCTGTTTCAGTGCAGCATTGGTCAGGTGGGCACAGACTGAGGGAGGCCGAGGAGCAGGAGTGTTGCCAAAGGTGCCCAGGGGCCTGGGGACATCAGTGAGGGTCAGTGGACCCTCACAGGTCACGCTTTGCCCTCTTGTATTTGCCTGCATTGCTTTTGCAAAGCCTCATCAGCAGAAGGGTCCCAGAGTGACCAAACCTTTGTGTGTGTTCCATTCAGGTCATTCATTCATGTTGGTTTCAGTGGGATAGTTTTGCTGATATGAGCATTTGGCTGAAACCCAGTGGGCAGGAGAAATAATCCCTCCTCGAAATCCTCCACGAACACCCCTTCTGGGGTGAGCTCAGGTGCCATCGCTGTGCTCTGTTCTCTGACCTCTAACCAAGAATAACTGTTAGCCTGCTTTAAATAGCCGTCAGTTTGCTTCTTAATTACCTTCCCATGAGGCAAAAGCTTTCCAAATTCATCTGTCTTTTTCCCGGCCTGCTCTCAAACCTCTCCAGTGCTGGTTTCGGCTGAGCTCTGCAGGACTGCCAGTTTCACTGGGACTTTCTGTAAATAAGGTGTCCAGACATGGATACTTCAGCACTGAGCGTGCTGTAGCCAGGGAAACAGTGATAACAGCTTTCCCTTTAACTCCAGCCGCTGTCTCCTTAAATGTCTCTCTTCGTTGTGTGTTGACCTGAAAATGTAAATATTTGCTGTTCCCTTGTGCCCAGATCCCTTCCTCGCCAGCATAGCTCCCGTATTACCCCACCATTTCTACACGGCAGGGGTGCTTTTCTGGGGATGCTGACACAGGGATTTGGGCAAGTTTGACTGCAAGCCCTACTTCATCGTCATGGTTTTTCCATGAAGTAGGAGCCTCTCCACGAGGACGAAGCGTGATGCACAGAGTCACTTTGAAGCGTGGAGGAGGACCAGTTTCTACCCTGCGCAGGAGGCACTGGGAGAGGATGGAGAGGGCTTGGGGGGCAACCCTGGTGCTGCTCCCCGAGGGCACTGGGTTGTCCTTTATCCCCCTGCAAGCAATGACTCCTCATCCTCCCCACTGACTTTGGAGTGATTGCGGGAGTGCACTGGCAGGCAGGTGCCTGCCTGTTTGTGGTCTGGACTTTTGCAGCAGGCTGCGACACCGGCTGTGTCCAAAGCTTTCTGCATGTCACAGGCTCGTCTCATCGCCACTGGTGGTTGGTTATTCCACCTAAATTAAAAGTCAGCTGCATGTCATCTGGTCTCCCTTTCCTCAGATGGATGGCTTTCATGCTGCCAAACATCTTCGAAGCCTTCTGTAACTACACCTCTGAGTGCCTCCTTTGGAGCTGCACCTATGTGCCAGCAGCGTGTAACCTGTTAAGTGTCCAAGTTACCATCCTGGTGGTTTCACACAGTTCTGGATTTCCAGGCACAATTTTTCTGATCAATGTTACTGATGTAATCACTAGTTGTCTTTGTCTGATGCAAAGAAACAACTTCTTGCAGTTCCACTCTTCTGTCTTTTTAATGCTCATGCTAACTTTAATTTTACTGGAGATTCAGAAAAAAGACAAAAAATGCTACTGTTCACCTCCAACATCCCTCAGTTTTTTTGTTGCTGTGCTTCTGGTTTTGCTCTTCGAGTGCCTGCTTGGCTTTCCCTGTTTCCTGCGAAACTTGGACAACGCCGCGTTGCTCCCTGGAGCTCCCCAGAGCTGGCTTTGTTCTCGGTCCTCACGCTGCCGTGCAGGGAGCAGCTGGTCCGCGCAGCCCGGCCTTCCCTGCCGGCCTCCCACACCGGGCAGCCTCTGTGCAGGAGCACGTGCCTTGGGTTGTGTGTGCAGGGTGGTTTTTCCTCTGATTTTTGTAAGGCCAGCGGTGCCTTTCCTGGAGCTGGAACAACAAAAGAACTTGTCTTCCTGAACAGCACTAAGCTGTCGAGTGTGGAAAGCAGCAAGACAGTCAGACCTCATGTTGTTTTAGTCCTCTGTTGGCCCCTACAGCATTCAGAAACTCAGTATAAAATGTAAGTTGAGTTATTGGCCTTTATTTGGGTTTGCTTGAATGCCTCTATTCATAACCTGTGTGCAGTCAGTGGGCTGTACCATACCCACCTATATTAAATTGCTTCTGGGTGCAGCACTATCTTGAGAGAGAGTTGTTTCTCATGTCATGGCTACTTAGAAATAATTCTCCATTGTGTGCGCTGCTGCCGGGCTGCGTGGCTGCCGTAGATGAAGTCCCCTAACTCTCCTTGTGGGACAGGGAGCATTAATGAAAGGTATGGTCAGAAGGGAATTGCCCCTTGTTGTGTGTCCTAGGAGAGATTTTGGGTTCCTGGAAATTCCCAGTGGGCTCCATTGCAGCTCTGAGATCTGCAGTTGCTTGGGGGAACTTCAAAAACCTGTTGTTTCACCCCTGCCCTGGGCTCTGTTCCACACACCCGCTGGTCGCTCCACTGCCCAACCAGGAAGTCACTGCCAGGAGAGGTTTCCTGTGCTGGATTTCCGAAGCTTTCTTCTAAAGAGGTGAAAAAACAGCAATAAAACCCAGTGGTGTATTATCTGAGCATTTTGTTCACGGTGATTTTGATTGCTCAGCCAACAGGCTTAATGCAGATGAGATTTCGGTGTCGGATATGGTTTTAATATATAAATAAATAAATGTATTGCCAGGTTCAGTAACAAATCATTTGGCCCCTGTGTTTTTATAAAATGGTAGCCCCATGGGAACTGAATCCATTTTCTAATGCGTAAAGTCAAACTGAGCCCGTCTATGCTAATTCTCATCTAAAGCTTATACAATATTCATTGCAGAATGTCTGATCTATGATTCTTCCTGATAAGTAAATTCTGGTGTTATGACTCACGGCAATTACCAGAGCCCCCAAAAGGCACTAAAATAACAAGTAGGTGAGTAGGGAGAGGAGGAATACCAGGGTTAGCAGGTGTGGATTAGGTTGTGTTTAAGGCTTGCTGGTTGAGGACGGTACTCCCAGTCCTGCTGGTCTGTGTCCCTTGCAGAGAGGACGTGTTTGCAGCAGCAAGGTTCACACGAGAAGACAAGGCTGACCATACGGAATGCCACCGTGGGCCTGGCGTGGCCAGGTCGTAACCCTGGGGCCCAGCCAGAGATGCACGGGACAGAGCCTGGGAAACCAGGAGAGTGCTCAGCGATGCTCGGGGAACAGGGCGGCCGTGGCAGCAGGGGCAGATGTGTTGCAGCAGCCTCAGCCTTCACCACATGGGTCCAGAAAGGAAACCTAAGCCCCAAGCTTTTCTGGTGCGTTACTGGCCTTTCCCGAACGTGTTAAACCCAGGATGATTATCTTAGAGTTTTGTTTTCTGAGTCAGTTTTGTATTTGCAGTTGCAAGGTTTAGTGGCTGGGTGCTCTGGTGTGTGTCTGCGTATGCAAATCAAGTAAAGTCTAAATGTTTGGAATAGCAGATGGAATCGCTGCTGGCTGTGGGATAGCACTAACAGAATGACCTGCGTCTAAACCACACCCTGAATTTTCCCGTGTCGGCAAAGTTCATTTGCAGTCTCCACTCCGGTACACTGGACTTTCCAGGCTGGCTGGCCGAAGGAGGGGCAGGAATGGCTGTGGCCTCGCTGAGAGCTGAATCCACGGTCCCAGCAGTGCAGGCTGGCTGGCTGCATGTCTCTTGGACATGTAATGCAGGTCTGGAGAGGACCGAAAGGCAAGCGTTTGGGACAGGGGCTGGAATTATAAATGGATCAAGATCCAAATCATGTGGGATGCTGATTATCATGTGCTTGTCTTGGCTTCAGTAGTATTTCATGATACTTTGTGCCTTGCAGGATAGGGCCAGAGTGAGATTTCCCAATTCCTTCCAGTCTGCTTAACCTCTCCCTGCCTTAGAGCTATTTTGAATACCAGCAGGTAATGAATGAGCCTTTCTGTGATAGAAAATCGCCTTCTTGGCATACCCTTGGGATTTGCAAGCCCAGCCATCACACTGTGTTACTGCGCTGCTCTCGCAGCTAACCCAGCGCGTGCAGCCCCGCGCATGGGGAGGAATGTGAGCGGCGCTGTCTGGGCTGGAATGAGGGGAATGCAGCTGCTCGCCTGGACCTGCAGGCAGGCCGGGACAGACAGACGTCCGTGTATTTCCTAGAGAAAAGCCTAGAATTCAGAGGGCTCGTGAGTAACCCACTGTTGTATAAACACAGGAGCGCAGTGCTGGGAGTTGGCAATAGCTGCAGGGGAGAGCACGCTGGTTTCTCCTGCACAGAAAATAGCTCAGTGGAATATTTCTAACAAATGCGGTTTAAAATAAACCATTGGGCTGAGAGGTGAGGGTAGAAGGATTTGAGTTGCCTCAGTTTGCATACTGTGATTCAGAGGCTGTTGCTGGGTGGAGGAGGAGATGCTTGACAGCAATTGGGTTGAGGACCAAGTGGTGAGGATCTGACAGCAAAGCCTGGCACTAATGCTAGCCGCTTGACCCCTGTCTCTTGGGGCCTGATATCAAATTGTCGGCCTCTCCCTTCCTTTTGGGATGTGTTTTTGTCTCCTTGATGCGCGCGGAATGGTGTGTTTTCCAGATGAAGTCACCAGCGTGAGCCGTTCCTGTTGGCTTTCACTGCCATTCCTGTGGTTCAGGGGGTGGTCAGGGGCAGCCGACGGTGCTGCTGGTGCAAAACCAGGCTTTCCTGCGTAAAGGCCAGGCACGTCCTGAAAGCAGCATCCCGCTGGCATTCAGCTCCATTCAGTCCCCGGGCCCTGGAGCCGCATTGCAGGGGCTTGTCACAACTGTCGGTTCTGTGGCCTGAAAGCCTCCTTGGTGCCTTATCAGATGGGACGGCCACCAGCTGGTGTCCCCCCGGCATCAGCGTCAGCCCGGCCGGCTGTCAGTAGGTGACTTGCGCAGAATCTCAGCTGTGAGCGCCTTCTCCTCGCTTTGTCACACCGAGCGAGCCCCGGGGCCGAGGCTGCTCACTCCGCAGCCTGCTGAGCCAGCCAGCCCGCTGCCTTTCAGTGAAGCATCCCTTTTATTCCGAACAGTTTGACCGGTGCGTCGTTAGGGCAGAGCTGCAGCCGGTCCTGACACGAAAAGCGGCAGTTCTTTTGAGCGGGCCCATGTCGCTTCTGTTCCCATCGAGACAAACATGGGCTTGTCGAGCAAAATCCAGCTTTTTCCAAAAACAATCCCCGTGTTTGCAAACCCCAGCCCTATGCTGCTGCCTTGGTGTGCCTGGCTCGGCCCCTCGCCTCGGCCAGGCTCGTGCTGACACTTCCAGGTGTTGTCCTGAGTAAAATGCTCGTGCAGGCGTTGCAGAGGGGAGAGCCCTGTCTGGCTGAGCCAAGTGCTCCACGAGGGAGGGCGGCACAGGGCTCCTTTCAGGCAGGATTAAAAGCAGAACTTGCCCGTGTTTTTGCTGTGTTTTTGTAGCACTAAAGTATGTGCTTAAAACTTCCTGGAAGACCGTTCTTAAGACCTCTGCTGCGGCCAGGCAGGATGAATGAAAGCACCAATAAAGCTGCACCCACTGCAACCAAATTGCAGTAATCCTGTGAAGAAAAATCCCGTTAGCGATTGCTGAGAGCCGTTCCTCTCCCCTCCTCCTCCCACACCCACCCTGGCTGCATCTCCAGGTGCTTGTTTTGAAGCATTCCTCACGAGGCTTTTATTTTATCATGGGGCTTTCCAGCCCCATACCTCCAAGCAGCATGTGCTCTGCCCCGAGCCAGGACACTCAGACACCCCCAGCCCCGTCCTGTGCAGTGCTGGATCCAGCAGATCCCGGATGATCCTGCGCAGCCTCGTTACTCTTGGGAGGGAGGGCCTGTGGCAGATCTGCCCCGTCCCTCTTTGTGTGGAGGGACATATTTAACTGATTATCTCTTTTTTTTTTTTTTTTTTTCCCCCTTTTCCAAATGAAGCAGAACGCATGTGTTCCTCCCTCTCCCAGGGGCTGCCATTGCAGAAACAAATAACCCGGGACCTCCGTCCGGCAGGCAGGCGGGCGCCTGACCCGGCCGTGCTGGGGCTGGAGGAGGTGCCTTGTGCTCAGTAATGAGCAGCTCTGGGCCCCAGCTGGGGAAACGAGTTTGGTTGCGTGCCAGCGATCTGCATGCACCGGTGTGCGGGGGAATCTCAGCTTCTTCCCCCATCTGCCCCCGCGCTGTCCCCCAGGAGGGACATGGCACTGCCCAGAGGTGCTGGCATCATCCTGCGTGCGGGCGGCACGGCCAGGGAAGGCTCAACAAAGTCTCCTGGTGTCGGTGTGTGCGCACACGCCCTGAATCATCTTGCCATTCTGGTGCACACCTACATCCATTTGTTGGATGCCTGCTTTCTGTCCTAGATCGCAGGCTCTTTTTTGGGTTAAGGGCACAGCTCCGCGAGGTGCCTGTGCCATCTGGCGTAGCTCAGCTCTGGGGGACCGCGAACAGCGGTGCGTTCTGCAGTCTGAGCAGCTGCTGGTGCAAACGCACACAGCTGGAGCTGCAATGTGCAAACCCATCAGGACGGCATTTCTAATAAAGTAGGAGCTGGCTCCAAAGTAATAAAAAGTGAAATAATTATCTGCAAAATCGATTTGAAGCGCGGGAAGCATCCAGTGGCTCTGGAACCCCGTGCCTGCCGAGGGCATTTCCCCGCGGCCGCAGCGCTTGCCGGCTGCGCTGTGCTGGGCCAGGAGCTGCCGGCACGGCACGGTTGTCGGAGCGGGGCTCCCGGCATGGTGTCCCCTCGGTCTGGTGGGGGCTCAGGGTGGGAAAGAGCAGCACAAATAAAATAACGCAGAGTTTGGCTTCCTCCCTTAACCACTGGCAGTCTGCAACTCAGGGGTTGTAGAGCTGGGGGTTTAGATCTGTGTCTGTTTAATAGCCCGTGGTGGTTGTTTTTCTCCCAAGAAACGTTTTGACCTCCGTTTGCATTTCAGGAGAGCTTCCCTGCCAGCTGTGCCTGGAAGCTGGCGACTGCCCCAGGCACTTTGCTTGCTTACTTTGCCATGCTGGCGGTACAAGATCGCTGACCAGGGCACTGTGGCCCGGTCCGCAGCAAAACTCCCTTTCCACGAGCCCTGTACCATGGGTACCGTGTCCCCTCTGTGTCAGGCTGGGGCTGGTTGTGCCAGCAGAGCCACTGGCGCTCCCCGGCTTTGTTCGTGCTCAGCGTGCTGTTTCCTCACAGGCCAAGGACGAGTGATGGAGGGGGTGTAATCAGTAATTGTAGCCTTTGAAAGTGGTGTCTAACAATACGGCACTAGTAAACAAAGCTGTGCTCTGAAGCTTTGCAGGCTGAAGTCCTCACACAGCTGCCCTGCTAGATCTCCTGCTCTCTCCGCTTGCGGAGGTGTGCGCTCTCCTTGGGGCGTTCCCAGCAGGGACCCATGCCCTGAGTGTTGGCCACAGTCCTTGCTAAATGAAGGCAGTCCTTGCTGCGCAGCTGCCTCCTGGTCCGCGGGCCTTTCATCGCCTGGAGACATCAGGTGTCTGCCTCGCCACATGCGGAATGGCATCCCAGCCGTGTAACATTCGTGACCGGTCAGACACATCTGTGTGCTGTGAAAATGACTGGGCAATTATTTCTGAGTGTCCGAAGGGGTGTGGGGGTTCATGGAGGAGTTCATGGCTGCTGAAGCGTATGGGTTTCTACTGGGAACGAACACACCCTGCTTCCTGGCCGCTGCTGCCTGCAGTCCACCCTGTAAAAAGGTTTGCGTGTTACTTTGAACTGCGTGCCTCAAAGCTGGGGTGGTGTCTGGATGTCCTGCTCTGCCGTGCACGCAGGAGGCACTTCTGCCCTGTGCTTCGCAAGCTGGAGCAAGCTTCTGAGCAGGGTCCCTGTCCGGTGTGCCGCAGTCTGCACGCAGGAGCATCAGCGTCTGGCAGCAGTGACCTCTCCCTGCACTCGGAGGGGGAACAGAAGGCGATGCCAGAGCCTGTCTCCCAGCTTCCTGCTCTGGCTCCTTAATTACAGCACTCTCCTAGGACAGAAACAGGATCCAGGGACCCTGCTTCCCAACCCACAAGCTGGGATGGCAGCGTTGACACTGGGCTCCTGCCAGACAAGACGCAATGGGACGGATCCTTTCCCCAAAGCCCTTTTGCTCCCATATTAGTGCTTCAGCACTAATCTTGTGTTTTTCTCCCAACACAGGCATCCCAACGCTCATCGTGCTGGACTCCCAAGGCGAGGTGATCACGCGGCAGGGGCGGGTGGAGGTGCTGAATGACGTCGAGTGCCGAGAGTTCCCCTGGCACCCCAAACCTGTGCTGGAGCTGACGGACTCCAACGCTGTGCAGCTGAACGAGGGCCCCTGCCTTGTTCTCTTCGTAGGTACGGAGCACTGCTGGTGTCGGAGAGGAGTCCTGGCAGGGAAGGGTCTGGGTGACCTGGGGATTTGGCAGCCTGCTGTGTCCTCTCCAGGGACTCAAGAGGGTGACGGTCCTGGAGCCTGGCCTGTAACAGAGCATGGGCTGGTGCAGCTCGCAGGGGTTTGCCAGAGCCATGCCCATGGCACAGCCTGTCCGTGTCCGCACTTCTTATGCAGCTCCCGCCCCGCAGTCTGAGGGATGCAGTGGAGCAACAATTTTGCAGCAGAGAGGAGCTGTCATAAAAGGATGCTTCAGTGGCGGCTGTGGCGGGGAGTGCTATTTAGTGTTGAAGAGTGCTGCAAATACACTGGTGGTGGCTGAGATGAGAAAGGCCTTTTCTGGAGCTGAGACCTCAGGCTTAGGAGATGTTTCAGAGGAGGCAGAGGATGTGCTGGGAAGTGCCTCCAGAAGGGATTGCAGCTCTGTGTTGGAAACCACAGCTCAGGGCTTGAATTCCTGGGCTGAGCGAGGCTGTGGCAGAAGATGGCTTGCTGGTTCTTCTGGTTCTTGGTATCCCCTCTCCATGGGGAGCTGGCTTCAGGACAGAGCAGGCTTCTCCCTGAAAGCTGGTGTCCCTCTGCCACTGCTAACCCACCCATGAAGCTCAGCCGCGGTTGGAAATGGGCCTAGAGCTCATCTGGAGCACAGCTGGGTTGTCCTGGTCCCTTCCCTCCAGCAACAGATGGTGAAATCGTGCCAGCACTTTGGCTTCAATGGTCTGTGCGCCAGGCACAGCATCCTGGCCAGCAAGGGAGCTCTGGGTGCTCAACGAGAAGCTGCAATTGCCCTGATTTTCAGAGCATGTCTGCCCCTTGAATGCTGTGCAGAGCGTGGTGGGGTTTGCTGAAGAGCCTGCATCACCCTGAGCTTGCCCATCAGGCACTGGTGCGTGTGGGGGGCTGCCGGGACACGGGCAGGGGCTGTGTGTCCTGCTTCCTCACACACCCTTTGTTAGCAAAAAAAAAAAAAAAAAAACCAAACCTTTTTCTTCAGCGTTTATAATGTGGCTCTTGCTCTTTCCCATCTTCCCTTTCAGATTTCCTTTTGACCCTGATTATTTATTCAGTAGAACCCAGCAGGGGATGTGAGTACAGAGCCAAAAATACTCTCCTCAAGCTGGGAGGACTGGCTCACCACGCTGAGTGTGATTGATGGGGGCCGTCACGGCAGGCCTCTGGAAAGAGTTATTTTTGTCTTGCTCTGAGCAAAGTTTTTCTGTCACCTTTCTGCAAACAGCTTGTTGCTCTCCAGCCAGCAGCCATAGCTCTCGCTCAGGTCTGAGAGGATGCTCAGCCTTGGTGAAAGCCACTGGTGATGTGCTCAGGTAGATAAAGCTGGTGCGGCACCAAGGCACGCACCGGGAACGTGGGGATGGAGGCTCCTGGCCAGCCTGCGTCCTGCTGGGAGAGCCCCAGCAGCATCGTTGCTCTTTGTGGCAATTTGGAGCTCGCTCATACTTTGTACCTACATGTGCCAGTTAGTTACCTGCGCTTTGAGGCAGCAAGGCTGAGGTCAGCTGGTGTCTGGGTAGCCCGGACTCAGCTTTTTTGGAGAGCCCAGCAGTCTGATGCCCCAGCAGAAAGCAGCCCAAAGCACTGGGGACGGAGCTGAAATTTGCTGAACACAGTGCGTGTGAGGTCGGGGCTGTGTCAGGGGGCTTAACAAGCATCGGTTATGAATAAATCACAGACGATGTACATCCGCCACTGGAGAGTTTAGGGCTAGGTTAGCCAGAATGCCGAGGGCTGGCCTGGAGTGCAGCCAGCAGCATTTGTTAGCAGAAAAATCAATCACTGCATAAGCCCCACAACTCTACGTGTTTATCACTGTCGTCCGTGCAGGACAGATCCCAAAATACAGCGTGCAGTGTCCTTGGCATCCCCTTCTTCTTAAAGAAGCCAGAGAGGAGGCAGGGAAGTGCAGAGCAAGGGCAGACAGAGCTTTGGTGGTGGGCAGTGCCTGTCGGGTGTTACATTGGGACCCACACAAGCTGCACACTACCAGGAGACCAGGAACTGTTTTCTTGCTTTTTGTTTTTATTTATTTATTTATTTATCAGTGTTAAAAGTTGTCCCCAAATTGAAATCATTTCATCTAGATGCTGTTCAAGGACACTGTCTCTCCTCTTTCCAACTCAGTATTTGAACTTCAGTGGTGGCTGGCATTTGATTGATGTTTCTATCTCTTTCTACTCTACCTCTGTCAAATCAAAGCTGCCTTCACAGAGCTGCTGCCACGGAGACTCCAGCAGAAAAGCTGCTAAGCAGCCATCCCAAGGTGGAGGGATGGTGGGTGGCGGGCAGCCTCAGATCAGCACATTCGTTTGGTCTTCAAAACATCATGACGCTTTTCAAGCTCCAGACCACCTTTTTTGTGTCTGTTTGTCCCTGCGCTTCAGCAGCAGCACCAGGGGAGTGAGTGGTGAAATATTTGGGAAGCAGGAGCTGCTCTTCTGTTACATGTTTCCCTTTCTCACATGAAAAGTGCATTTCAGCTGCTCCCTAATTGCTACACAGCTGCATGGCTTTGAAGTTGGTGCTGTGCGTTTGGGCTCCTGTTTCCTCTGTGGTGCTGCTATGGGATAGAGCTGCCTGTGCCCTGGCCTGTTTGCATCCATTTGATCCTAACCTCCTTTTTGTGTTGTCTCTTTGTTTCGTCTCCCCACGTCTGTGCCCTGCAGATTCAGAGGATGACGGAGAGTCGGAGGCAGCGAAACAACTGATTCAGCCCATAGCTGAAAAAATCATTGCCAAGTACAAAGCCAAAGAGGAGGAGGCACCGTTGCTCTTCTTTGTGGCGGGCGAGGTAAGCGGGAGGAGAGCGTGAGAGCTCCCTGTGAGCACAGGGCTGCATCCTGCGCCTCAGAGGCTGGTGAAGACAGGGGCAATCTCCGTCAGTTGTGCTGCTGAGCCAGACCTCTCAGTGGCCACTGGGCTGGAGTCTTGCTGTGCTTCCTGCCAGGTCTGAGTTGCGTTGGATAATATCCTCCCTGCTCTCCAGGTGGGTAAACTGAGGCACGGAGCCACTGCAGCTAGTCAGGAACATGGAGCAAAGCTGAACCTGAATCCTGGCTCAGTCCCTGTGCAGCCTGGGTTGGATTAAACATCTGAGGGTCTCTTTCCCAGGTTTTGCTATAGATCACCCTCAGCAGTTTGAATCCTGGGCTTGTTCAAATGTGGAAAAGCCTCAATACCAGTGAGGGAGCTGGCAGGGGCAGGCAGAGATGGGCCCTGGGAGGCGGGAGGGAGCAGTGAGCTCCCGTGCTGGGGCTTCCAGCCCCATGCGGCCGCTTCAAATACTGGGGCTCTGTGTGCCGGCTGCATGGGCAGGAAACCCGGCTGGGCTCTGGTTTCAGTCCGTGCTGGTGGCCAGGCCGGCCCTGCTGTGCTTCCCGCCTCACTGCGGTGCTGCTGCTTTTCTTGCCACCCCAGCAGCGGGAAGGGACCGGCTCTCCAGCCTCTTCCCTAATGGGTTGGCAGCCACCCAAAGTCATCGCGGCGGTGCCAGCGCGAGCTCTGCCAGGAGCCGGGCCAGGCCAGCCCGGGCCGCCTGGAAGGGGAGAGGCTGCCAGGCCAGAGCCCTCCCCAGTTGCTGGAGAGGGGTTTCCTCATCCCGGCTCTCTGGTGAGGAGGAGGAGGGACCTCAGGTTGCACTCGCCCAGCTGATGGGGTGCAGGGGGAGCCTGACCTGCAGCTGGTCTGAGCATCCTGCGGCGTGCCGGTGCCTGCCTGGTTCCTGTGGAGAACGGGCTGCAGTGGGAGGCAGCCCCAGCCCTGTGGGCTGGGATGGTTTCTGTGCCATGTGGATGATGCCAGACAAAACTGCCTGTGGGAATGGCCAGGGGCCGCCCGGAGAGCAGACCTGCAAGCCCTGGGGCTTGGCTGCCATGGGTGCTGGGTGCTTTGTGGCAGCGCTCCCTCCTCTTGGGCCTCGCCTGTTCCCGTGTGAAATGAGGAGAGTGTCTTGAGCTGCCACGCTGCCGGTGGCTGGGTTGGTGTTTGCGACGTGCGTGCAGAGTGCTTGAAGCCAGGGGTCTGCTGTTGGCCTTCAGGGAAACGGGACGCTCTTGCCTCCTGTGCAGCACTTTGCCCTGCTGCAGCCTTGAAAACTAGAAGGGTTTTGTCTAAGGGTCAAGAAAGCTCCTGGCTCCTCTCCTGTGGTGCCCAGGCAGGTGGGAGCTGCTGAGCTGCTGTGCGCCTGCTCGTCTGCCGCGCGTGGCCAGCCTCTGCACTCACGTCACAGCCGCAGTGTGCGCGAGCGGGTCCCCCCGGAGCCGCCCGGTGCACAAAGGGGCCTGCGATGCCGCACCCGGGCTCCCCCCACAAGCTGAGCCCCCACCGCTGCCGCCCGCAGCCCCTTCGGCCCCCTCTGCTCAGGCACTCCCGCTCCCGTGGCCGTGACGGGTCTCTGAGCATCCCAGCTCGGCCCCGTGCCCCTGAATAAGCCCCTTGTTGGAAAGGCTGTTTTGGGAGGATCCAAGACGTGCCCCCCACCCCCAGAGCCTGCGAAGCATTTTCCTCCCGCTCGCCGGCTGCGGCTAAAACATTGCCGCTATTCATGCGGCTCCCGACATCCCTGTGGCAGCAGGGCCGAAGAATGGGGAGCATCCAGCACGTCCCATTCATCCGTCACCTCAATAGCCCTGGCTGCTGGCCCTGGGTCTCCGCCGGCCTCAGCGCACAATGCAGCCCGGCCGCGGCCGGAGCAGGCGCCTCCCATTCCTTTCCCGGCGCCTTCTGGCCTGGTTTTGCATTGATTAAGAGGTTTCAGTTGCTTTGCAGCGATCAAATAAAGGACAAGGCATCCCAACACCTCAGCTCCGGGCTGGCTCCAGTGCCAAGGTCCCAGGCCCAGCCCCACTCTCCCTTCCCCGCCACGTGGTCCTGCACCAGAAACCCCTGCAGTAGAAGGGGAGGCGCGATAGGAACCACCCTGCCGGCCACCGCCTCGCGCTGCAGAGCTACCAGCTGCCTCTGGATTCGTTTATTTCCATTGCTGCCATTGGAAAACAGCTCGGAGAAACGCCTGGTTTTGGATGCCACGCGTTCTGGGCTCGGCCCTGGTGCCTCCCCACATCTCCCTGCTGCGCTCAGCATCAGCTGCAGGAGATGAATCGCCCCAGCGCTGGCGGTTGAATTCCACAGCCCCGGCAGTGACAAATGAGTTTTTCCCCTTTGCCCAGAGCTGTGATTTGTCTGGCCGCAGTGAAGGCAGCCCTTGCTGAGCGCAGTGCTCAGGTGTGCTGTGGCTTTTGTGCCCTCAGACCCCGTGGGTCTGCCTTTGGAGTCCTGCTGTTGGCTCAAACCCAGGATTTTGTTTCATTCTCATTTTCTAATTTGCCCCACGCATGCAGTCGGGTCCCATGTGGGCTGCTGGGAGGGGTGAGGCGAGGGGCTGCGGTGGCCCCTGGCTCTGCCCGCTCCTCTGGACTCGGTGGCCTGGCAGCTGTCGGGGGGCTGAGGGTGAGGGGGTGCCTGGGGCTCAGCAGTGCAGGGACGGGGCCTGGGGGTGCTCGTGCGTGAAGGAGGGGAGGGAAGGGGCCAGAGTGGGGTAAGAAACAGTGCTGGGCGATAGCGGAGCCTGGGTTCTCTCTCTGGGCAGGTTGCAGGAATCAGCACGGCCAAGGGACCTGTGCTGCTCTGCCTGGGGAGGCCGGGCCCAGGGCAGGGCTCTGCATGCGCTCAGACGCAGCGGTTAGCGCCGGCGGGGAGAGCTGCCCCATCCTGGCGTTGCTGCTGGGAGCTCAAATCCGTTGGCTGGGACAGAAGGGTTCTGCAGGGAGGGGTGACTGGAGGTGGGTCACCTGCAGAGCCTCCTGGGCTGTCGCGTTGTATGGGCAAACAACCTCCCAGCAGTGAATGCTAAAATGCGTTCTCCCACCCAGAAGCCCAGGTCTCCAAGGTGGCCCTGGGGCAGCGCGTTGGTCTGGGGAGCTGGGACTGTGCTGTGCGTGGGAGGGGTTGGAGGAGTGCCTGGTCTCATCCCAGCCTGGGATGCATCAGCCCGGTTGGTTCGTAACACCGACCGTGAGCAGAGCAGGCACAAGGCTGGTGCCGCTTGCTGCGCTCGTGGTCGCGCAGCGCTGCTGCGAGGCCCAGGCCCTCATGCGATGTTTGTGGGCTGGACCGTGGTGTGGAAGCAGCAAACTGCTCCTGGTTGTCCTGGCTCTGCTGATGGCTCCTCTCTCCCTCTCGTTTTGGCCTGCAGGATGACATGACCGACTCCCTGCGGGATTACACCAACCTGCCTGAGGCTGCGCCCCTGCTCACCATCCTGGACATGTCGGCCAGGGCCAAGTACGTGATGGATGTGGAGGAGATCACACCAGAGATTGTGGAAGCCTTCGTCAGCGACTTTCTAGCAGACAAGCTAAAACCCGAGCCCATCTAAGGGGGCTTCTGTGCCAACAGACGTTATTTAAAACTAGGTCTCTCTTCCGCCGCTCATGGATTCTCCAGCGTGTTCTCACGCCCGACCCAGTATCCAACCTTCTTGTGGTGCCTTGTTTTACGCAGTGAATCCTTCTCCTAAGCAAACTCCTTGAGATGCACTTTCAGCAGGGAGTCATTGGCGTTTGGAGACTTCGCTTGTGCTTCATGGTGATATATTCTCTAATAACCAGGCCAGAACTGTTACCGTATCCTTATTTTATACACAGCACTAGCTAGCAGGCAAATCTTTTTGCATGGTGTTCTTCCCAACATGTGCATCAGGCAGAGGATGGCGTTCTCGGGGCTCTCTTCTTCTCCTTCTCCCACTTCTTTCCATTCCTACAACCTCTGCTGACTAAATTACATTAAGGAAGCAATAAGGAAATTGTCCCCTTCACCCCTTCCCCACCTTTCTTTCCCACTCAAGTAACAGTGCCCTGACGAGGCCAAGACAAAGTCTTAACTGCTGACAACCTCTGAAAGACCACAGCACAGCCGAGCTTTTCCTCCTTGGGGTGAGAACTTCCTGGGTAGTTTTCCCACCTCCCACCCCACACACCAACAGCCTTACAAAGTGTTGGCTACACACGTCAGGGGAAATCCACCTCTCCTTGGCACGCAGATATCCCCCTCCTGCCCTCAGCCAGGAGGAGGAGCACCACCAGGCTGCCCTTGCCTCCCCATGGTCTCACCCTTGTGCTCTCCCTGTCCCCTCTCCCTCTGCTCCTTCTCTCTGGTATGAATTGTCTACCCCCCTCTATGTTAGTTGATTGAGCTGTTTTTCGTAGGTGTGTCCCAAACCCAACATTAATGGTGCTGTTCTTTTAGAAAAAAAAAAAAAAGAAAAAACAAAATCCTTCCCCAGTCCCTAGCAGCACAGCCAAGCCCCCGAAAAGTGACATTGTAAAAACTGTACATGGTGATTGGAACTTTGTAATAAAACTGGTATAATAACCGAGACCTCGGAGGTGCCGATTGCCGTGTCCTGCTGTCGGGGTGAGGGCGCCTGCCTGGCGGTCGCGGAGAGGCGGCGATCCCCAGCCAGACCCGGGCGGACGGAGGTGGCCACGGCCCCGATGCGGTAGGTGTTGGCTGCGGTGGCTGAGCCTGGACCACGTCTCCTCCCTGGGCCTGCATAGACCATGTCTGTGCCTGGCTGGTCCTGGGGCTGTTGAGGGCGTGGGTTGGTGCCTGGCATGGCTCCTCCCGGGAGCCTAGCGTGCCCTGCAAGGTGGGTCGGGGTCGGCATCCCCTGCACCAAGGACCTGGCCTTCATGTGGAGCTGCTGGCTCCCTCTGTGCCCCCGTGAGCTGGTGTTTCAGAGCCACGGGGGCAGGGGGAGCGCGGTCTTGCTGCCCCATGACCATTTCCATCAGCGTCCTGCGGCAGGGCGGCGTCCCGGAGCCGTGCGTGGCTGTGTGTGCTGAATAGTGAGTGTTGTGCAAGCCACGACGTTTCCTTTCAGCTCGTTTGTCAGTGATGGCAGGATTACAGCCTCTCCCCTTTTATCACTGTTACGGCAACCCACCCTGGCAGGAGTTGGGAAAAGCAGCCAGTGCGGAAAGGCAGGAACCATATAAATCTATTCTGTGTTCTGCATGTTTCAGATTCTCGTATTTGGTGGTGATTAACTGACTTGTGAGATGTTCAGGAAGCAGCAGCCCGGCTGGCTCACTGCAGCCACGAACAGGGTGAGCTCTGGGAGGCTCAGGGAGGCCACGCGGGGCTGGGCTGCGGGCAGGAGCCGGTGCGAGTGCAACGGCAGCAGCAGGGCCGAGCTGGGAGCTGCGGCGGGGCCTCCCTGCCCTCCCCAGCGCTGGGCTGCGAGTGGAACGTGGGGGCAGCCTTGGGTTGTAGTGTGGCTTTCACAGCGGACCTGACCCGCTAAATTAACTTGGATCCCCCCACCATTTAGTAGGGATTTTTGAGGGAATACCCTTTTCAGGGAGTTACTTTCCACCTCAGGGGGACGGTACACCTTAGGGGGGTGTGTAGTACGATTTCTGTCTCTACTCATGCTGCATGTGAAGCGGCTGAACAAGGGAAGCGCTTCCAGACCGACCCCACTGCCACCTAGCGCGTGCTGTCTGCGCACAGCAGGTTTCTGCTGGTTTAGGGACAATCTCAGTGTGTTTGTGGTTTGAAAGACAATTCCAGTGAGGCTGGAACCGGGACCGCAGTGTCTGTAGTGTTTGCTCATGCAGCAGCAGCTGATTTTTTTTTTTTTTTTTAAGACAGGGCGAACCTATGGTCATTCCCCTTTGGACATTGTGGTTTGGGCTCCCAGAGAGGCAGCGAGCTCAGATCGGCAGCACTGCCACAGCCACTCTGGTAGCCGCTCAGTAGGAACTGGAGCAAAGCAGCAATTTTCTGCCTGACAATTGGGTCATTTGGGGTCAATTTGATGAGAAGAAAGCTGGAATTGGTCTCTGGAGATAAAATTGGTTTGCTGGAGCAGTTTCAGACTTGAGCTAATGCCTGCTCAGCCCCTCAGCTACCATGGCTTAGGTGTGGAAGAGGCTGAGTCTCTCTCTGGTAATGCCAGCTTGAGAGATACCCAATGATTTCAGTGTGGTAACAGGAACCAGGAACCAGCAGACAGCGGGCGGGCAGCGAGTAGCTCGTTGTGCGACTCACAGCCGGTGTAGAGGCAGCTTTTGTTGAGCACAGCAAGATAGGTGGCAGCCAGCGCTGTCGTGGGAGCCGTCCATCAAGGCGCAGCTGTCAGCAAAGCTGAGAGCATTGTGCAAGCTGGGTGGGAGCCCCAACTCCTGCATCCATGGAGGGGGGGTTACTGCAAGCAGGCTTGCTGCCCGCCGGGAGGCATGGGCAAGGCCGTGGGTCTCCTTCCCAGGGCCGCGGCGCTGGTTCCCCTCCAATGGACGTTCACAGTGGGCGGCAGTGCCTGCAGCTCCCTCTTCCCACCCTTCCCATCCCTCATTCATAATTCATCCGCGCTGAGGCCCAGCTGCCGGAGCCGAGTGGTGCGCAGGCAGCTGCGTGGGGACACACACCGCCACCTCCCGGCAGCAGCGCGGCCACGAGTGCCGGAGCTTGGACACCCTGCAGTGGGCACCCACGGCCAGGCTTGGTGCGTGGCTCCTGTCCCTGGTTAGAGCGTGAGGTTTGTGTAAGCATGGGCAGCACCTGCTCAGGTGGCCACTGGCCACTGTGTGAGAGGAAGGATGCACTTTGCCAACAGCAAGTATCCTGGCTGGGCTGGCAACGATGCTACCGCAGCAGCTATGTGGGAGCTGGTGTGAACACAGCTCTGCTAACCCCCCCGCAGCAGCCCTGGCGGGGCACAGGGCAAGCTCTGCGTACCTCATCCCACCCTCTGCGCGCACACAGGTAAGCTCCAAATCTGCTCGTGCTTCACTTACATTAGTACGGAGAAAGCGGGGCTGGCTCCAGGCACAGCTCCGCCTCTGCCGGAGCTATTCACCACTCATTTAGTGCAAACCAGACCAAGCTGTTATTTTATTAACTCCTCTGCCGAGTGCCAAAGGGAAGATGCTGCTTCAGCACGCAGCACGCAAGTCTCAGCAGTTTAGCCCACTACAGGGAACTTCTGCCTTTCATCTCCCTGCTTGTGCCTCCACAGCAACTGCCTCTTCCCTTCAAACAACACAACGGCAGCAGCTACAGCAGAGTTCAGGCTGTCCACACCAGGCACCACGGGAATGACCAGTCTCTTCCCACCCGTGCTGGCTGCGAGGTGAAGTGCTTCTGGGCTCAGACCGTGGGTCTCTCCGCCAATTACTACTGCCACCGGCGTCTGTATCCAGCTCTCATAGTAATACTGTGCAGTGAGCTCTGGGACGCATAGACCTGCCATTCCCTCCCCATCCTCATGTTCGGGAGGAGCAGCCTTAGGTTTGGATTTTACAGCAGCCTTTGGGTTGCCAGAAATGGAGCCAGACCTGTCAGCTCCCCGGAACGTGGGTTCTGTCTCAGCCGGAGCGCCTGGGTCTTTGTTGTCAGCCACACAGACCTGGACGCCGGCAGGAAGGTTGCTGGGAACAGATTCCCAGTCCAGATTGGCAACAATGGGCACACGGAAGTGAGCTCCCATACCTGCACGAAGCACCTTTGGCTCCCATGGATCCACACAGCCTGAGACAGAGGGGAGGAAAAGTGACAGTGCAGCAGCTCCAACAAAGATTCAGTAACTGCTGCCCACAGTAAAACTTGTCTGTGCTGGACATTGCTTACAAACTCATTGGAACAACATCTTTAAGCACCTGCCTTACCCCAGATTTGTCAAACTAAGCATTTTTCCCCGGGGAAAGGCTCTTACCTTTGGTGAGCAGTACTTTTTCACAGCCTGCTCCTGCTGCAGATCTCAGAACAGTCCCCAGGTTTCCTGGATCTCGGATGTTGTCGCAGATGAGGACCACTGGCAGTGAATTGGCTAGCTGAGCAGCAGGATAAGACATCTTGGTATGGTCAGGCTTGGAAAAGATCCCTGAGGAGACAAAGTGCTGATAAGCTTCTGGCTAACGCACTCTGAGGAGGGGGCTGTCTCTGTCTTAGTCGGCCTGAGTTTCCCGCAACATGTGCTGGAAAAAGCCTTAGGAAAAGCACTGCTTAAAGGAAGTTTGTGAGAGTTTGTCACCTCACAGTGAGAACTATTTCCCAGCAGAGCTTGAGCAACGTGCTATTACAAATGAGCATTAGCACTTTCAACGACTCTAGCAGCCACGTTCACAGTCATCACAGCAGGCCAAAAAAAAGGGAGCTCTCAAATTATGCCTCTCTTGACACACTGCCAGACTGTCTCGGAGAAGCTAGTGCAGAGATAGTCATTATCCACTTAGTAAGTGTGGAATAAGCTTCCCTTTGAGCAGTGTGGTGACTGTTTCTAAGGCAACTTACCTATAAGCCCCTGAGGAGTCACGAGGTCAGACCAGCTCTTAATGTCTTCAAATTTCACCTTAACTAAGCTGGCTCGCTTTAGCTGTGCCTCGGGCAGCTCCTTCAGGTGCCCGACGGTGCTGAAGAAAAGAGTCTGCGGCACAGCTCCCGCCTCCAGGGCATCCTTGATCAGCCTGTGCCCCTCCAGCAGCACCTTCCCGTGGCGATCCCGAAACTTCCTCGACTTGGCGACCGTCACCACCTTTCTGCGGAGAAGTCAAGCGGAGAAAGCGGCTGTGACGCCGGCACCGCCGAGCGCCTCGCCACGGCCGCGGGCCGCGCCTCACCCCAGCCTCCTGTCGCCGGGCGCCGCCTTCTCGTACCACAGCCCCGGCCCGGCCGAGCT
>VXAL01002970.1:107327-181807 GCA_013399475.1 Chauna torquata
CCGGGCTCGGCGCTGGGGGCCGGCCCCCTCCCGCGTCGCGGTAGGGCCGGGGGCCTGTGGCGGCCCTCGCAGCGCCGGGGCTGGGCCCGCGGTTGGCCTCAGCCGAGCGTATCTCGTCTCGTCCGTGCCCCGTCGCTGAGGAGCTCGGCCTGCGGCGGGTAGCTGCGGTTTCTGAAGGCCGATAAACTCTCGCTGGTTGAAAACTTTGTGCTGAGTGCGCGGGGCATCTTTTTAAAGTCAGATGGCCTGCGGCTTATTGAGGCCAGGAGCATCTAAATGCCTCAGCTTGGCTTTTGTTACCTATGTTATGTTGCGGCCCAAGTCCTCCGATGTGTCCTGAAATCCTGTGTGTCCTTTAGAGCCCAGTAAAAGCCCATGACCCTGAGGGGTAAAGTCACAGGTCTGCTGCAGTCTGGGACTGAACTTGCACTGTCAGCCAAGCCCTCTGTCTGAAGTGGTGCAAGCCCAGACAGCAACAGGAGCTGTATCTCAAAGTGTCACTCGGATAAGGTTTCTCACGTTATTGAGCTTTGAGGCTTGCGGGTCATTTTTGGTGGCTCTTCTCCATGACCTAGGTCAGACCTCTGGTAGCTGGTGCAGCATCCCAAGCGAGCACAACCCCAGGAGGTAAGGAAGGCAGCAGAATTTCTTTGTGGATGCTGAGGACTTCAGAATATTACTGCTCCAAAGAAAGAGACACCCCACGTACTCTTTCTTCATGTGGAGTTGGCATACCTGGCAGTAAACTGTTAAGTAGTTTCTGAAACCTCGAGAATCGCTAAATGAAATATCAGGTTCTAAAGGAAACGTGGAACTTGTTCAGGGAAAGAATTCTCTGTGCTTTTTAGAGCCTGCGCATTTGAAAGCCAGAGAAGACTGTTGTGATTTCTAGCACTGTACAACCAAAGTTAGTTAGCTAGTGACATTTTCTTCAAATGCAAAATATCTCTTTGAGCTAAAACATTTTTAGAGAGACAGCTAGTTTTGACTTGACTTTTTGAGCAACGGAGAATCCATCACATCCCTGGCTGAGTTATTTTAACAGGTAACAGGGCTGTAGGCAGATATTCACATCCTGAGCAAGAAGAGACAGTTGAGGATGGCACTGCCTCCTGCCTTTCCTCAGTTCCTATCTGGCACTTACCAGCCCTGTAATCCTGTCCTTCTGTGAGCATTTCTTAATCTGCTGTGGGCAAAACCTGCTGGGTTCTGCTTAAACGGGCAGACCTTGCTCTACTGACTTCTGCCTGAAGCAAGGTAGGGAGCACACACAGGCTGTTGCTCCAGCAAATGTGGGGTGGTCATGTTTGGTTGATGGGTTGTGACAAAGACCTAGAAGTAGCAACTTCCCTAGCTGATACATATGCCTGTGGCATCGATATCTATCTACGCTTTGAGTGCAGTTCCTGACTAGCTTTTATCTTCCCTCCAGCCCCTTGCTTCAGCTGCTTTTCATGCTTGTGGAGGTTTGGGATGAATTGAACGTGCAGGAGCTGAGAGTCCAGAGCAGGACACGCTGGTTGTGATACAGTGTCTGTGCTCTAAGAATGGGCTGATGTCAAAGCATCTTCTTCACTCGAGCATGACCTCATGCATATTTAATTGCTTCCTGCTTCTCTTTGGCCACAGGAGTAAGCTTGGAAAAAGGCGAAATGGGAGGAGGCAAGCTGAACGAGCTGTTGTGCCATCTCTTTTCCATCTTGTGTGTGTGTGTAGTGCAGCAGTGGCTTAGTGCTTAGCCCAGTTCCACTGGACACCATGACGTTGCTGATGTGCCCAGTGATGCTTTAGGACTCTGCTCTCCGATAGCTCACGGCCGTGGTGTTGGTCTATCTGCTCAGTCGGAGACGCGTGTGTCTTCTCTCCAGCCACTGCAGCACCAGGGGTTACCACACCCTGAACATGATGGTCATTTGTAGTTGAAAACTTCACGGTACAGCGGGTTTCTGTGAGCCTCCCTGGGGCCACTGTGACCTTCCAGCTTCTGTGGTGCCAGTTTGCCCAATTTTGCTGTTCTAGAGGAAGGGCTTACTCAGACAGTTTTGTATAGACTTGTGCTGGGACGGGAATCAGTCCCAACACAGCTGTTGTGCGGTGTACCAGGTGGCACAGCAGCACTCTGTCCTCCCCTTGTCACTAGTTTGTGTGAGATCTCTTGGCGATACATTTACTCATCTCGTGCCTTAGTTTTTCCAGCTCAAACAGGTGATTCTGGAACTGGCCAGGTGCCTGTGAAAGTGCGGCTTTGGGTGAAAGTTGCTGAACAGGCCTGTTTCTAGGTGAAGTTGCTCTCATTTAAATAGTCTGACAAAACCGGTATTTTACCCTGTAAGGGGTGTAGAAATGTAAATGGTGCGTGTGCCCAGGTAGCACAGGGTTTTGCGAAGGCATTCAGTGGCCAGGGTGACGTGCGGAGGTGGTGCTGCAGCGTGACCGGGGAGGCTGCTGCGATTACTTGGCATGGTTTTGACCACAGAGAGCAGACCTGATGCCTGTATAAATATGGTACCAGAGAAAGGAACGCAGCATATTTTAGTCTATGGGGACAAAAAGCAAAGGCTGGCAGCTGCATTTGCGTCGTTTGAGCTACTTCTGAAGACAGAGATCTGTTTGCACCACAGCTGCTCTCTTCCCTTTCCCATGGGTAGGAAGAATCATTCAGCAGATTCTGTTTCTTTCCCTCTCTTTCGTATGAGAGTGGTAAAACCTGAGTCTCCAGAGAACTTGAACAACCGTTTCTTAATTCATCGTGTTTCATATTACGTGGCTGTGAAAAGCAAATCCTCTGTCTCTCCCCACAGGGCCTTGCAAAGCCCAAGCATAGGTACGGGCAAGGCCTCAGCAGGAGTTGTCATTTCCAGACAACTGCAAAAGCATCAGAATGGTTTGGGATGTGTAATTAATGGCTTGTATGTCTCGGGGGTTCCTTGTACGTGATTGATTGTGCTTGAGCTGTATGTGGAAGCATGCACGTATGTTATCTGTGTTTACACAGGCTGATATCCATAGGAAGTTTAATTGGCCAGAGATTTCCAGAGAACACTTTACTGTCGGGGAGAGGCCTGGCTGCTGTTTGTGCAGACCTGTTATAACGATGCCTTTAAACACAATCTGAAGTGGGTGCTGGAGTAACTAAAAGTAGTAGATGCTACGTAAAGTTACAGAAATTCAAGGTGATATATTGTTGATTGTATTTTTTTTCCTCCCTCTCTTCAGGTATTTCCCAGCCAAGATCCACTGGACAGAGCAGATTTCAATGCTGTGGAGTACATTAATACTCTCTTTCCCACTGAGCAAGTAAGTAGTGCGCACAGTAAATCTCTCTCCGCAGTGCAAGGGGTGACCTGATAGTGAATGACTGAAGGCGTGTTTAAACCTGTACCCAAGCCTTTTCTTCTAAACAATAGCATGTGTAGTAATACTATGACAATAATCACTTCTTAAATTTGCATCTATTGAGGTTCACTCATTACGCAGTTTCTTTATACCCAGAGTGCTTGCTCGAGTAAAAGTTCTTTGATCTCTAGACTTAAATTAGCTTTCTATACAGAGGTTTCTTTGGCAGTACATCTCATAACTTGCTGATTAATCATTAGTGAATCCTCAGGGGTTTTAACCAAATAAGGCAAGTGTTGCATATGAAATGTCACTAAAGTCATCCATGTTTGAAACCCATTGTTTCTTTTGTAAAGAATGTAAAGATGTAAAGAATGAGATTGCCATGGGATCGTTATCCATACTTGGTCTTCTCCAAATCAGCCCCAGGGGCGGTTTTGGACTAAGCTATTGTGAAAAGGACATGTTTCTGCAGCTGAAGACTGGGTTGCGAGGCGGCTCCAATCACAGGTTTTACCGTGTTTCAGACCTCCTGCAGAGCTGGCTTTTTGGTTTTCAGATGTCTCTGTTCAGTTTGCTGGTGGTGCTGGCTTGTCCTTTTCTCTTTTGGCAGTGGAGAGCTGTCTTCCCCCACAATACCCGCACTACAGCTCCAGCAGCAGCCAGGCTACCTCCACCCGAGTGCTGCGTGTCTGGGCTCTGCGGGAGGGTCTCCGCCAGGGAAGGCGAGAGCTCTGCACTGCCCGCTGGAGGTCACTGTCACCACGGCATTTCGGGAGCAGCTCCTGCTGACAAGGCAGGCTCCTGGCAGCGCCGAGAATTGCAGGGGGCACCCTGCTTGCGTGGGGCTGAGTGGGAACCGGGGAGCCTCCGGGACCTGCAGGGCTGCACTCTGGACTGCCCTGCCTTTTGCTGCTCTTACGTGACCTGAAGAGCAGCTAAGTTGCCCTGTGTCTGTTTCTCCACCTGTAAAACAAAGTCATGCTCTCCTTTTTGTAAAGTACCATGCATGAGAACGTGTTAGGTATCACAGTTGATGTGTATCAAAGTAAAAGGTTTCCCCTCTTTAACTTTCCTGTGTGTTTTTTTCACTTTGTAGTCTTTGGCAAACATTGATGAAGTTGTGAACAAAATCAGATTGAAAATAAGGTAAATGTTTCTCCATTAGCTGCTGGGTTGCAAAGTAGACCTTTGAAAACCAACGAACTAGGAATCAACAAGTACCAAATTTTAGTACAATTTGAAGGCTGAGAGAACAAATTATCCAGAATGGTTGCTGAGTATTTATTTGGTTTCTGAGGTCAAAATAGCAATTGTAAAAACTCTCATTTTATGTTTTTATTGTCGTTATGCATACTATAAATAAAATAAAAATAAGTCTGCAGGAAAAAAATGTAGGTTTTCTGTGCAATTTGGCACTGCCAACCTGAAAAGATTGAGACAGTGCTTTAATATACGAAAAGTGGAAATGAAAGCTGACAAGGGAAAATGGATGATATTGCTTAAGGGAAGAGAAATGCAAGAAGCACCAGTTAAATTAGGTAATGGGTTTTTATTTTTGCGACAGGACTTTAAATTGTATAAAATACTGATGTCCTACAGAGAGAGGGGGGGAGAAAGAAATATGAGTTCAGCATTGGTAGCACCGGCTTTTTGATTTTAAATCAGTTTTGTAGCTCTCAAGGTTCCCAGAAATTGTTTTGGTCAGGCATATAGAGAATGAATTTGACATTTTAGATTCTTTTCTCCAGGAGATTGGATGACAACATTCGAACTGTAGTGAGAGGACAGACCAACGTGGGACAGGATGGTAGGCAGGTATGTGTATTTCATCTCAGGCAAAGCCAGTGGTTCTCATCTTGTGATGCTAAATTGAGGATTGGCTCTGGAACGCAGAAGCCTGCTCTCGTCATTAGGGAGGTGTTTCTGCTGTTTTTTACAATAATGACTTCCCGAGCTGCTCACTGAACAGCTGTTCTGCCCTGCTTTTTGATCACCCTGCAAAGGGAAGTGAATGAGAAATCAATTTTAAAAATCAAAAGCGAAAACAGGAGGCTTGCAGTTGTGCCACTCTAAAGATAATTATAAACTAACAGGATTAAACAGGTACAAACGCATTTGCTATTGAGTAAGAATCAATAAAGGGATATTTAGCCTTTTAACGAGGTTGTTTGCTGAAGTGTCCTGAGTTGCTAGTGACTAAGCTTCATGACTGACTGCCAGTTCATCTTGCTTGTCTTACTCAGCTACCAGGTTTTCACTTGTCTTTTTCTTGACAAATGTGTTTGCTCAGAGTACAGTATTGAACAGCATAGCCATGGATACAATGTTTGTGAATGCTGAGCGTCGTCCATCTATTATCTGATTTTGAGGTATCATTTGGTGCAGCTGTATTTCCTGTATCTATTGTTTCATCTTTTTAATACTGGATTTAAGAATATGTTGCTGAGTTGGGATAGTCATTCCCTTACCAGCAAGGCTTTTCCAGCAATTCCACTTCTTGCTGCAGTAGCAATTGGCATATATTTGCTCTTTTCTTGTGATAGCACTGGCCCCAATCTCACTTTTTTTCCCCCTTCCAAAGTCTGTTGTGTTGAAAGAATAATTTCTGTGCAAACTGGACATTAAGTCTATGCAGGAAGTGGTGAAAAGAGCTCTGCATGGAGGACAGAGATTAAAACATACGTCACTGGCTGACTTCCAGCAGGCTGTTCGTGCAGCCTGGTACTCCAGGGGATTTAGAGAGGTTACTTCATTGGAAAACACAAAGACTGGGGCTTAAGGTGAGAAATTTCTCATTTCTAATCCTACCTCTGCCACAGTGTCTGGCCTTCAGTGAATTATTTACCTTATCTATGCCTTTGTATTGTTCTCAAGCAAATGTGAGTTACTTACCTCTCCTAGCAGAACCAGTTCAGTGTTCGCATGGTTTCCCGAGTACTGCTGTTAAACTGGGGACATGCTCGGGATATGGCACCCCTAGGAGTAGTGCTGCCTGCAGTCACTGTGCAGGGATGAGACAAGAAATTAAGTGGGGAAGCAATTGCAGAGATTGAGGAGGGAGTGGAAAGTAGTGCAGTACTTGGAAGAGTTTGGATATGATTGGTGGCAACAGGGAAAGCTGGTGCTGTTATAGCCTTTTGGGTCTATTTGAAGTGACAAATTCAGAGAAGACTTTAAAAAAAAAAAAGGAGGGGGGTTGGTCCAAGTAGAGCTGTGGGTGTGAATTCCCCAGGGCGCCTCAGGACTCACAGGTCCAAAGAATGAACCTGGTGAGAACAAACAAAAGCAGTGCCGCCGTCAGCTGTGCCTGCAGGATAACGGAAGTGCCCCTGTACTGTGGAGACGCAACAAGCTTTGTTTAGAGCTTTGCCTTATATCTCTGCTTTCTTACTCTTTAATCCCTTTGAAGTTCCTCAAAGCATGTAGAGGTGGACTTGGACAGTATCCCGCTCTGAAGTACTGGAGAGGCAGAGCTGTCTGTGAAACCCTTCGTTTAGTTTGATTGTAAAGGAACCAATTAAATTTCTGTCCAAGTGAAAAAACCTTCAAACAGGAATGTATTTGTGGTGTGCTGGTGCAAGGCATCTTTCAAGTGGACTGGAGCTGCAGCTAATCACAAATATTTCTGTGTTTGGCTGTGAATATTCCTGTTTTTCCTCGCCTTGCTGCTGGGCAGGGTAGAAGCACACTTTAAGAAAGACACCAGAACTTGCAGGCACACGGACTGCGTGGGTTAAGGCCAGGCAGTCTCCCAGAAGCGTAACCATTGTGCCTTACTTTCAGAGGTCCTAACATGACTGAAGCCAATTCAGTTACTGAAAGTGCCGGTTCTCTGCTAAGAAAAATTGTTTCAATCTGAGATACTGTGGACCTTTCCCTTCTGCATTTCTAATCCAAGTCCACCATTTCACACTTACCAAATGCATTTCATATGTGAGTTGCTGAAGCGGGACTGTTAGATTGGCATGGCTTGGCTGGGCCTTGAAGTTTAAAGCAGCAAAGGAGCGTCAGCAATTTCAGGCCTTGCACATTAGCTGGTCGGAGGAACCCACAGCGGAGGAGGTGATCTTACAATGCTGGGGAGTGCTAGTGTTGCTTTTCAATTTGAGATGGAATTTTATATTTGTATCACCAGAACCAGACAGCGAAGGGAAACCTAGAAGAAACATTTTCTGTTCCTGTCATCCTCTGCAGTACTTTCTCTCTGTAGTTTGTTGTGTGTGCTAGGAGAGAGAGTGAGGCAGCCTTTTTTGTGTGACCATCCTGTTAATATCCAATTGTGGGGGCAAAACCCTTGCTCTTTATCTTCAGCCACCTGTTCCTTGCTGAAGAGCACCTTTGTTTTAGCAGCATATGTTCAGTGGAAGCAAGGACACTTCCAAATGTTTAATTTTTATAGAGCAAGAGGCCTGTCTTCTCCCGTTCAGACAGCAAGGGTTTTATTTTACAATACAATTTTACAATGTGTTATTTCAGCACAGCTGAAAGCAAGGTGCCTTTAAGACAAGTCAGTGCTCTGTTAGGAAGGGACTAAGTGCTATCCTAAGGTGTTTTTTCTGTTTTTTCTTTCCTTTTTTTTTTTTTTAATCTTTTCTGGTAGTAGTTTGTAGTTTGAAAGGTCTTACAATAAAGTTAGGTTCTCTCCTCTACTGGTCTCATTAAATTTGTAGGAAATCAGAATCTTCAAGACTAAAACTTCCCTGCAAAATTTGATTGGAGCATATGCATGGATAGTGTCGTCCTGTGTACCTCTCCCTTAGGAAGCCCAGGGTGAAGATCTTTATTACATTTTGTGATATTTACCACAACTGCAAACCATCCTTAATTAATGAAGAAATGGGTGGGAACCAGCTTTTGCAATAGGTTTGAAACAAAGTTTAAAAGCAGCCACAGCAAAAAGTTTAATATATCTTTTCCATTTATAATGGTTTCTTACCACGAGATGTCTATTGCCTGTAGGATGCAATACTTGCAACAAACTAGCTTTTGAAAAATGCATTCCTGTCTTTTGATGTATTTCCATCCCTTGACACACCGAGACCCAAGAACGGTGCAATCCATCCTGTCCGTGAAAGTGTGTGCTGTAAATAAAAATGCATATGAACTCTGATGTTGCAGCTGCTTGAATTTCAGTGGGTGCTCAGGATCCTGTGTATTTATCGTAAGATTGGATCTGGAAGATGTTTTGCAAATACCTGTTTCCTTCAGTCGTGTTCTCTCGTAACACCACACGATGCAAACTGGAATCAGAATTTACCAGAATTGCCTGACTGCATGATATCAGAGCTAAAAGAGCTGTTCTTGTCTGGAGAGTAAATAGGACAGTTTTTATAAACATCCTTTCAATCTCTGACTTCCTTCCCAAGGAAACATACACCTCAGATGCCATGGTAGAACAACAAAAACGTTCCTGTTTGAGCCAAGGCAAGCCAGGAGAGGGTTCCCTGCTGAGCCCGCTTCTCTCAGTTTTCCACGTTAGCTGTGCCCTGCCGGTGGTGGGTGTGTGGGGGGAGTCAGAGCTGGGCACACAAGCAGTCGCCGTCCTTGCAGACCGCGCGCTGTGGGCGGAGAAGCTGATTCAGGGAGCTCAGCCTTGGCTTTTCCGTCTCCTGTCAGCTTGAACTGCCAGACGAGGGATTGGGCATCTTGTGTAGGCTGTTGGTTCCAGTGCTGCCCAAATCACTGGGGCATGGGAGCTGTTATCAGCTAAGGTTTTTTTTGATAGCATATTGGAAAACCAATGATACCAAGCAAGTTCCCAGAAGCCAAACCAAGGCTATTTAGCCCTTAACAGCTTATTTTCTCTTTGGGTAAGGAGCCGTTTGCCAAAGCTGCCAGCAAAGTAGCTTCCCCTCTCCTGCTGAGGAGCGGTGCTTCACTCAGCCTTGTTGAGAGCTGCACCTTCGTGGCTGTCCAGGAGAGGGGAGCCCAGCCTTGTTTTTGAGACCACGGTAGTGTTTTGCTGATAACTGATGGTAAGAGAGTGCTCTGAGGGGAGAGATGTCTCAATAGTGCTGCATGTTGTTTTCCCAGTTAGAGCAATCTGAATCCCCATCAGGCCCAGTGGTGAATGCGTTGTATGCGGCTATGGAAATGTGCTCTCCGTGCTCCTTAATGAAAAGGAGACCTTGGGGTTAGCAAGTTCAACATCCTAATTGCAGATCCAGCCGCTGTGCTGCCTGTGAGTCTCCTGTGCAGTCTGGCTGACAGCATGGCAGTTGTAATGCTGGGGATGACGTTTGCGCTCCATCTTTGTGTTGAGACCAGTGAGCAGGTCTTTGAGGTGAATTGTAGGTATGTGAGGGATGCAAGAGTAGCTTTTTGTCATCAGTCTTTAACTTTTAAACAGTTGCCTAAATAGTCTTGGTCACATAAACGTGTTCATATAAAGTAGTATTTTGGTGGCTGAAAAAGCAGGTTCTAAACCTAGAAATAAAGTTCATCAAAGAGATGTGGCCCCAAAAGAGTTACTTAAGCAGCTCTAAAGGCAGGAATGCTCTCTCTTCTCCACAGAGCGTAATGTTTCTCAGTTCAAAGCATCTGCCTTTTTGAAATTTTGCCCTAGAATTTCCTCCAAATTCAAGAGCCTTAAAATAGTCTGGCTCATTTGGCTTCCCCTTCCTGGTGCGATATTTCAGTAGAGGCTGCAGACAATACCATGAACTTCAGAAATTATCTCGCTAATGGTCCTTTTATGGGAGGAAACAACAGTCGTGGGTGGAACATTCCTCTGCAGGGTGTAGCAAAATTTTCCTTGGGAGTCCCAGACTTGGGCTATTTCTGATGCCTTGGGAGAGGCTGGGAATGCAGAAGCTGCTGTAGTTCTGTTGTAACAGTATGTGGTTCAAGCTGTGCATGCAGTTTCTGGGGAGCCAGTGCTGTCCGATTTTTCCTTGGTAAGGTTTTTCTCAGATTTGCTGCTGAACTGGAGTCTGGGCCAACCTTGCTAAGAGCTCTAGTCCAGTTGTAGCATAATTTCCTCTTTGCCCTAGAGTGTAGTATAAAAAGTTCCCATAGATTTTTCCACTGAGTGTGTAACGCACTCAGTACGTTTTTGTCACTCTTTTTCAGTTGTGGTTATTACTAAACCTTCTACATGGGCTGGCTGTAATTTTTTTGACAGCTGCTGACATGCCTTTACTGTTTGTTTGGCTGAAGCTGCTTCACCTATCATGCTCTTGTCCTTGTAAAAAAGCAGTCTCTGCATTTCCAGTCTAATTTAACCCTTGACAGTGTCTGTGCAACCAAGACACAGGTGCCTGCGTCAGTAAAGGCGAGGCAGCTTTGTCTGAAGTCCATTTTGAAAGGAACTGAGAACTCAAGGGGATTTCCAAGATCCCCAGTGGTTTTGTGGCTTTATAGTTTGAATCTTTTAAACCAAACCAAACCCTTTGTCTCTGGTCCATCTTTCCCTTGGTGCCCCGTGCACACACATGCAGAAAGTAAATGACTAAATTTGAATGGGTAAAGACTGTGTTTTAAAGAAAAGCTTTGCTTATAAAATAGAATAGTTCAGTTGGAAGAAACCTTCAAAGGTCATCTAGTCCAACTGTCTGACCTCTTCAGGGCTAACCAGAAGTTAAATCAAGTTAATGAGAGCTGTGTCCAAATGCCTCTTATCATTTAGTGTCTCTTGTTGTATTAGGGTCCTGGCTCAATGGGTGCTAGACCAAAGTTAAGTGTTAACTGAAAGGGAAAATGGATATGCTCTGGGCTGGGAAAAACCTTGAATATTTCCCATGGCTGAAGATACCAGTTGATAACTTGGATTGCTTTGGTTGGCTCCTGCTTCTTTGCTTTGCTCCATGAGAACAGTAATATATTTTTTCTTAACTACAGCAGTGCAAAAAAGAGGTGACAGCTGCTGTGGTTAAAGAATACAAATATATTCTTGCTGCCCAGCCTGAACCCAGCACAGCAGTAGACACCTTAATTAGCCATCCTGTACTTTGGTAACCATTGCTGTCCTTTCTCATTGCATGTAAAAATAAACATGTCTCAGCTCTGCAGCTGTGGTGAGTCTCAGGCAGCCTGCCCTGCCCTGCCCGTGCTGCAGTGTCTGGCAGTGTTTGAGCCTGTGGAAGGAGGAGGATGTGTCTGGCATAGAAAAATGCCCACAGGTTATTGGCTTTGACAAGGTCATAGATGGAATTATGTGAAATACTTTTTTTGTTTGTTTTTTAGTAGCAATCAGGAGATGTTGCACAACCAATATAGGGAGGAAAAGAGAGATGAAGAAGGATGGTGAGAAGAAAAAGAGAGTGATGTGCAGATGCTGCAAGTGGCAGAGAGAGAACAACAGCGGGGAGTATGGTGCTGCCCTGCTGAGTGTCAGCCTGGCTAGCTGAGTGCCCGCTTAGCTGGCGGTGTCCTTAGCTGCAGGGCAGCTGGGGGGGGTGTCTGGGGAGTCAGCGGCTTGTCCTCCCCTCTGCTCTGAGTGCTGGGTTACAGGCAGCAGCAGCCTGGCAGGCAGAGAGTTGATTTTGCGCAGCATTTGCGTAAACATGCTTAGTAAGCAGTACCATTGCTTCAGCTTCTCTTCCTACCTCCACCTGTTTGTGTGGAGGTGGCTTTTTTGACTGCAGGTTGTATTTGACTCTAAGCTAAGGTAGTCAGCGCTTTCAGATCTCCGGCTGTAGTTACTTTGATTTCATTTTTGCACTTATTTAAATAAGCGCTCTCTTCACACATCAAATTGCACGCTGCTTCCTTGGCTGCAGTGCACAGGTTGGGCTTGTGGTTGGCAGTGATGTGCTTCTGCTGTGCCTCGACTAGTGGGCCTGGACTCTGCTGCTGAGATCGCATTGACTATGTTTGAGTGAGCGTTAAGACAAGGAAAATCACCTCGAGCTATTAATAACTAATTAAGCCTAAGTCTAAAAAAAATATTTGGGAGCTTTTCTGTTTCACAGTCCCTGATGTTGCAGGCACCGTCTCTGACATATTCATTCTCTCCTGCAGGGCTAAGCTGTATGTCGTGGTTTTTTTGATGAATGGGTCAGTATTCTGAAATAGAAATAAGCAAGTATTAGATTTCACTGTGTTTGAAGGTAATGAATGGATAAGGGTTAAATACAGTGTCTTAAGCTGTGTAATTTTTATATATTAGAACAAAAAAGTCATACCACAGATTTTATAAGACTCCAATCCAGTGACTGAAGTCCCAATATTCTTTTGTAACCAGCGGATAATAAACAGAAGTTGAGCTGCCAAAATAAATCAAACGTGAGATTCATTTAGAGTCATTTCCCTAGTGAGTTATGACAGTTGGACAATGTCCTTCCCATCTAAGAGACACAGTGAGCTTTTTCTAGCCTAGAACATATTTATTGAAAAAGATTTCAGGTGAATGGCATGCCAAGAAGAAATAGTGCTGTTTATTATCCTTCTGGCTGCCGGCCATTAAAACTGGCATCTGCAACTGTATGAAGAGGTCAGGCATAATTTGTGCCGTCTGCTGCAAAGCTTGGTTCAAGGCAAGTCCGAGCGCGACCTTGCTTTTTGCTTCTGTGTCAAGAGGTAATGAATGCACTGTGTCACTGTCCTGCCACCCGAGGCTGGAAACCAGGTCGCGTTTTGTGCTGGCAAAAGGCGTTTAATTCATGACGGCGTTAAAGGCAGTGCAAGTCGCAAAGTGAGCCTGGGCTGTTCTACAGCCAGCGCTGTTTTCAGTGTCAGCAAAGCGAGAAGCCCAGCCTGAAAATAGAAATCCTGATAACAGGCTGGCGGTTTTGTGTTATTGTGGATCTCCCCCCCTTACCTTCTCTTTTTTTGTTGTCTCCCATTTTGGGTGTGTGGTAGTGTTTATTCCAGCTGTGTTGCTTCCATGCCTGTGGCAGGTGAACTGTCAGCAGTTCCATTCTGAAATCCCTTGGTTGGTTGGTAGGGTTCACGGTATGGTTGTCCATTCCCCCATCTATATCTGGCCTCTAAGGTCTAAACGTGAATATGAATTCATCTTGCAAAGTCCGAGAAGCACCAGCACGACGGGTTGCTAAACTTGCCCCCCGCGTAAACCAGGCGCGGTTCTGGAACTGTAAATATGACTGAAATGCTGCCTGCAGCGTTCAGGCTCGTCAACAGGCAGATCGACTGGAATCCAGCCCTCACTCATGTAGCCTTCCTAAGCAAATTTAGCGTGCGGTGCCCCAGCTCAAACCCAACGCATGGCTTGGTGCCGCGGGGAGGTAAGCGAAGCTGCAGGCGCGCGTCCCGACCCTCAGCAGCCGGGCTGCTCGGCGCCCGGGGGAGAGGCCCTACGAGAGGCCGTGCGTCACCGGCACAGGGAGGGGGAGCGAACGGCTGCCATCAAGGTGTAAGCAGAAATGGTGCGAGAGACTCGTGGCTTTGCTATTCTGAAATAAATAAGAGGGATACGGGATATAGTGTGGCTGCGCGGGGGAATTTTTCCTGCAGGGTGATACTGTGCAGCACGTTGAGCACAGCTGGGCGTGGGGAAGGCTGTGAGCATCCCCCTGCCGATCTGTAGCCACATAGTGAAGCTGTAGTAGCCCACCATGAGGTCCAAACATGATAAAGCTAAAGGCTTTGCTGGAGGTCTATGCAACTCACCCAGCTAATCATAGAATCATAGGATGGTTTGGGTTGGAAGGGACCTTAAAGCTCACGTCGTCCACCCCCTGCCGTGGGCAGGGACACCTCCCACCAGCCCAGGCTGCCCGAAGCCCCATCCAGCCTGGCCTTGAGCACCTCCAGGGATGGGGCACCCACAGCTTCTCAGGGCAGCTTGTGCCAGGGCCTCACCGCCCTCATTGTGAAGAATTTCCTCCATATGTCTAACCTAAATCTACCCTCTTTTAGTTGAAATATTTAAATATTTAATATTTAAATAGACACGCGAATTGAATGCAGGACTGTAAAACTTGCGCTGCTACCACAGGTGGGTAAAATCACCTCTCACCTGGGTGAGACCAATAAAACTGCTGTCAGTTAGAGCATAACACCACCTTTCTTCATGGTGTAGGGACTGGTGTGCAGGACTGGACAATGCCATAAAAACGACAGCTCCAAAGGGTGTTGTCTTAATACAGGAGTGAAGTTCAGGAGCTGAGCTGCAAGGTTTCAACCAGCACAACGTAGAATATCACCTCTTGCTTCACACCTTGCATCTGTCAGTTTTTGTGCAGCTATTCAGAGCCTGGCTTTTGATTTCTAAGCATGATTTGGGGGGTTAAGTGAACGGACAAAAGTAGCAATTTAAGCTTGGTGCAGTATTGGACATAATCTGCTTTGTTGATTTAAAGTGTCCTGTGCAGCCTTAGTGGTTAGGGCTAGAGCTGATGACAGAAAACTATATTCTTTAGCAGCAATTGTGGTAGTTACATAGTATTTGATGAATTCCTAGGGTAGAAATTTGCTAAAATCAAGCCTCTCAGGTTTGTCTGCTCCGGGAAATCATCTGGCTATCCGTGGTGCAATGTCGTAGTGCTCTAATGGACAAGCTCTCTCTGCTTTAGCCGCAGTGGTTTATCCATAGCTGTAAAACTCGAGAGTTTTCTCTAAAACAAAGTCAGACTGTGAATAAAAGTGTATTTCCACCCTTTCTCAACCTGAGGGGACTCATTTGTATGAGGCTTTAGTGGCAGAAGTTGTTAGGCTGGTCACAGCATGCAAGGGTTTCTTTGAAATCTCTGCAGCTGAGGCTCCTTTGAGAATTGGGGATGAGAACTTATTTTTAGTCATTGTCTAGATTTTCATTGATCTGGGTTGTAAGTGTGGCAGCAAATGAAAGAAGCATTAACACACTGTATTCAAGAGTGGAGACTGATCCAGGAGCATTAAATTCTCAGCATCCTGACCGCAGCCCAATTTGTAACATTAAAAATACATTTGGATGCTGTGAATTTGGCAGATGTGTCAAGTGTCTATAAAATACTTAGTAGAGGGCAGCTTTCTGATGTGAGTAGTGACATCCAATTGAAATATATATCGGCTAGAATCAAATAAAACTAGCACGTTTCTAGAACAACACCAGTGAGCATATGGAAACTATCAAGGTATTTTAACCATTACTGGGGACAGAACAATGTTGATGCGGTTAGTCCCAAAGCTCAGAGTTTCCTAAGCCAGTAAACTACCTCTCTGAAAATTTGCCCTTTCCCCAATTAAACGACATTTTGTAGTAACACACTCTTTTAATTCTTGTTTACCTATTTCCTAGCGCTTCAGTGTTTATTTACTTGCACAAGATTCCTGATAGGATGAATAAAGAGGTATTTAGAAATCAGCACACCCACTAACGAGTCACCTCTGCTTGGCTGGAGGGATGTGGCAGCTCTGTAGTAGATGGCAGAAACTGTGCCTAGGATGGGGAGGGGAAGGAGAGTGCCGTGTCCATTCGCAGCAGCTGTGGGGACTTGCAGAGACTGTAATTCACTGACTTTGGATTTTGGCTTGAACATTGTTGCTAATGCTGTTTTTGTTAGTTTGAATCTGGTACTGTAAATTGCTGGAACATTAACTTTGAAAGGACACCACTTCGAAATACTAAATTAAAAATTCAAGTCAGTATTGCTCTGTTAGACTTGGTGTCATCCCACCTCTCGCTTGGGTTATTTGATTTCCTCCTTTTGCTGGTTGGAAGATCAAGATAAAAGGTGAGACAGGTGATGATGTGCAGACTGACCTTAGAAGTTGCTTGGGACAATGCCAAGTAAAGATATTTTTTAGGCAGTCTACTTCTTAGTGATTCATGCTTTAACTCTGCTCCCTGTTGTTTCGTACCGGTGCGTTTGAGGGGCTCTTTTCCTGTTGCATCCCAAGGTGAAGAGGGTTAAAGAGCTGCAGCTCTCTAACCGATTTGTGTGCCGTGCTTTTTCCCTCCTGCTTTGGAGAACATGATGAAGACCTGCATAGCTCAAGGTCTGCCCAGCTTACCTGGGGTCTAGCCGTGTGCTAAGGAGTTGGGTTTTCCAGCTCCCATGTGCAGCTCCTCAGCGTTCTGCGTTTAATCTCTGCTGTTAACACAGGAGCAGGGGAGCTTCCACTGTATAAGCCCAGACTGGCTGAGAAACAGGGCCACTTAAAAATACATCAATTACTTAAATTGGAAGGTCCTCCTTCCCCCGCTGCAGGAAGTGGCTGAAGAGAGTCTGTCTGAATCCCCGGCTTTGCAGGCGCTGGGGCGGCACCGACCCGCAGCCGGGACGGGCTCCTGAGGCCGTGCCTGGGTGGGAGATGAGGCACGCGGGGAAAAGCGATACGCAGCCAAGCCGGTCGCTTTACGTCGCAGCTCTGTCTGGAGTCTCTTGCTCTGTTGCTGGTCCTGCCCTCTTTCCTAAATTTACTGCTGTCAGAGCAGCTGGGGTGCCCTGGGGACACATTACAGCAACAGCCTCTGGGTAGTGCGGCTGCTGCTAAGACGCCGCTGACCGATCGCTCTCCTCTCTCGGGCAGCAGAGCCGTGTCAGGGCTCTGTTTCTCATCTGGTGCCTCGTGTTCAGGGACCACAGAGGTTGCATGAAGTTTTACAAATGGTGCTACTGGGTTAATTGTAGCTTGCAGGCTCAGTTGCTGATTAGAGTCATGTGGTGTTTTTCCAGCGCATCACAACCTTAATTTCAACATCCTCGTTTCATATAATCATAACAGAGTATGTATCCACTCTCTTTATTTATTAGTGGTTCTCAGCCCTTGAAATGAACTGCTGTTTTAGGAAAGGAAATACAATAACTTAACATTTGCAAGCCAGTTGGGAGTGCCATAAATTTACATGTATGGTGAGGAAACCACTAAATTAATATTGCAAGGTGAACCCTGTGTCAAGCCACAAAAGTAAGATTGGTTGGATGTTGTTCATCATGTAAACCAGTTATGTCAGAGGAAGAGCAATTCCTATTCTCTTGATACTGTTCTGGTTTTAGAATTTATGTCCAAAATAAATCTTCTATTAATAAAACAATAACAAATGCATTAAGAAAGTGCTTTTAAAATTCACAATTCACTGTCTTAATGGGAGCAGAGTGTGAATTTACTGGAAGGGAAATGCATTCTTACCAAATATAAAGTGTAGTCTTTAACACGCATGCAGTTTCCCATCTCCTGTTTTACAGGTGAAAGAATATCATTATATACAATAATAAACTTATTATACCGTAAACAATTAGACCTACTTTCCTGCTTTAGATGTCGGTTTCTTATCCCTTAATAATGAACACCATTTATCAAAAATGAGGTGTTTTGCTCTTTGCCTTTACTCTGTCTTCACAGTGACCAGGATGGTGAAGTTATTTTTTTTTCCCATTATTGGTTTTATTTATTTCGTTCCTCTACATGCAATATTTTACTTTCAGATGCTGCAGTTGGAATGTTACAGGCAAAAAGTTTTCATTGGTTTCTTTAAAAAGAACCATAAAAAGTTTAATTGTAGAGTTTGTGCAACAAATAACACTTTTCATTTGTTCTAAGCTTTCCCTCAGATCTATCTGACAGTGCCCTTCTGACTAAAAAGAAATAGACTTTCACATGGTGTTACTTTGAGCAAATCTTACGTGTGTTTCAAGAGAAGTCTTTTCATCTCTATTATGTAAATTATATTTAAAAAACGAACAAGAACATGGATGAATTAATTTCTTCTAGCTCCAATAAGGAATATGCAGCTCTTTTCTGGGAGAGTAGCTACTTGAACTATTTGAAGATTTATGACTTAATGGCTAAGCAAATGTTTGGAAGCAAGTTTTAAGAAATGAAACTAGTGTTTATGAGCAATTCTAGTTTACTCAAGTCTGTTAAGTTTGTTGTTGAGTTCTGTGTGGTTTTTTTAACAGCTGTAGAAATGTACCCTTCTCTGAGAGATGCAATGTAAAATTTGAACAGAATGGCAACTGCTGTTCCTGTCCCTCTCCCAAATTACAGCCATGTCATTTTTCACAGCGGCAGGAGACAGTTCTTCTTCACCACAGTTCATCAGGCAGGGGCAGAGCACGTGTTGTCTCACTTGTGTTTTTCCAGTCTCTGTAAGGAGATAAAAGCAACAAGTGTCAGGACAAGGTGATGACACCAGTTTGCCTTATTTTGGCAGTTTTCAGTGTATAAGAACAAAATCCCATTTTAATTTGCTCGGTGTTCCAGGGGCAGTCTTTAGGAGGGAAGTATGCCCACTGCCGCGCGTGCTCGTTTCCACCGGAGTGCAGAACAGTGAGCAGCAGGAACATGTTCTTGGGGTATAAACCAGTTTTCTGTAAATAGTCTCTGCTGTTTTTGTCGCAATATTATTAAATAGCACCATAGTATGTTAGAGAAATAGTTTCAGTGTGGTTTCTTAGCAGTTTATCTTTTGTTCACTGTTGCTATGTGAACAGCTAGAAATCCTCTTTTGGGCCTGGGCTGGGACATTCTCTGAGGATAAATTATGGGCAGTAACTTTGGAAAAGGTCCCTTTATTCAAGTAGATGATATTCTATCTCATGAAGAAAACAGATAAGGTAGTTTTTCCTTTGTGGATTGGGATTTTAATGTAAAACCCTTCTGAAGACCTGAAATGGAAATCCTCGCTTGTGGTATTGTTGACTCTGAAGTTGCTGAAGGCTATCTAGATCAAAAGAATTTGAACTGAGTATTGATGCTTGTAGTAGCAGCTCAAATGCTGTCTTTCTCGGAGAGCAGGTTAGAGATGCCAAGTGAAAGGATTGCAGTGGATGGATGAAGGTCTGAGAGTTCAACTTGGCAGTCAGAAGGAGAGCTGTGGTGTTGTCTGAGCCTGTATCTGCAAAAACCAGCCCTACGAGGGGGGAATGGTACCAGCGATGTGTTTAAGAAGGGTATGGCTAGTTGGGAATTTGGAGCGGTCCTGCTGAGTGCCTGCATTGCTCTGTCACGCTGTGTGGCGTGCAGGACCTCCCCAGGCTCCTTACGGCTGATTCTCCTTGCCTTGCCTCCCAGCAGTTCTGCTTGCTTGAGATCCTAACAAAAACCTATTCCTGCAAGTTGGTTTGAGGTGATCCAAAGATCAAATGATTTTTGTGAAATTGCCTTGGCTTTGGATATGAAGGGGGATAACCGAATAATGTCTCATTTCAGGGAATCTTTTTGTGGTCTGGTTAAATCCTCACCTCTTCTTTTGGAAAATTCAGCAGCTCTATTAAATTCCCTGGGATCATGCAGAGAAGTTAGTGTTTATCTATAGTGTGGAAGCAAAGGGAAACATAGCAATTGGCATCTATGAAGAAATGCAGATCGACTTTTTTTTTTTTTTAAGCAGACCTATCCAAATCTCAGAATATGCAGGGCAGTTGCTGTGTGCTTAATGGCCCACTTGAGTGGTGTGTTGCAGCCATGGTCTGGGATGGAGTACAGACTGTAGTTAAATAAGTTGAAAGGAGCATTCTTTAGTTCTTTGGTTTGTGTTTAATCCACATGCCTTTAAATGGAATAGAAAACTTTATTCTAAAAGATGACTAGGCTGGAGCCAAATTAGAAGGTAGGTGGTGGTGGTCATTTCTAACACAGTTGTCCCTGTAGCACATCTGTGTGTTCATTTCACTTTTTGAGCACGCTATATGATAGCTGTGTGACACTAATAGGTAAAGTGTTAACTTTCATATGATTCAGAAGATATATCAGAGGAGAATTTTCCCCTCTGGAAAATGAATTATAAAATGTTTCCAGCTTTTATACTTTTTATTATAATTCAGCTATGTTCCAGCAAAACCTCCTGGCAGATAGTTTGCTCGTACATTTCAAAATGAAGATGTGTTAAATTTACTTGCTGAAGGAGCTTGTAGCTAGTGCTGTAACCTTGGTCATGGAGCTGGATATAAAAAAAAAAGTGGGATAGAAGCCCACTTAACAGTGGGAAACAAAGTGGAGCTGGAAATATTATCAGATCGGGAAGGCAAAAAGTGTTGAGTTACTTCAGAAGTCAGATTTTGGACATGTGATTTTGGACATGTGGCTTCACTCACTGAATCCACGTGTGGTTCGCGCTGGTTGTGTGAGGTCAGATGCACCATGGCTGTATAAAGAAGACCAGGTCCCCGAAGAAGCTTGCAGTAAAATAGCACAGAAGTCCAGGCCAAGTCCATTTCCCATACTGGACCTCTGTAGGTACTGCTAAAGCTCTGCGCTCTCTTGTGTGCGTAGAAAGGGCACATCCACTCCTCCTGCCTGTGGATGGCAGGCTAGATTGCCCACCCCAAAGGATTCAGCAAAATAATCATTGCGTTTTCCAACAGGGTAATATCCTACTAATCTGTCAAAGTTTTTAGGCGCGTACTAGGTGTTATATATGTAATGATGTGTATTTTAGATTTAGAGTTGATTGAGCATAGAGGTTTTCTGTGGAGGTTTCATTTCCCTACTCTAAATGCATGCTGATCAGGAGTAACTTCTACATATTTTTCTGTACTTAGTGAGTGGAAGTTTATTGCAGTAATCTTAAAGCTAATGGTGTTCCAGATCATATCACAGAGGTGCTTTCATAGAATATCTTGATCAGGTTTTGCCAGAGCATTATTGTAAAATGGATAGTGAAGCAGTGGTCCACTCAAGCTGAAATCCCACTATACTTGTCATTGTACATTGGCTTTTCTTGTGCTGACAATATTTTCTTCGTAACAAAACAGCTCCCTTCCACTGACTGAGACCAGGCTGCTGTAAGGAGCAACTGTGTAATTCTTAAAGGTGAAAACTGACTGCAGGTTTTCTTTCCACTCTTACCTCGTTTCTTTTTCAGGCCCTGGAAGAAGCCCAGAAAGCCATTCAACAACTTTTTGGTAAAATTAAGGATATTAAAGACAAGGCTGAAAAGTCAGAGCAAATGGTGAGTAGCAGTTTCCTCTTAGCCTTTGAAAGGGAGGTGGGCACTGATTTTTTGCTTCGGTTCTTGTTAAGAAGGGAACATTTTTGTCTTTGCTGCTGCTGCCTGGTTGGTAATTTGCTGTCAAGCATGTGTTCGACCTGTACCCTTGTCCTTGTGTTAACTTGGCTGTAGAGCTAACACGTCTGTAGTCCCTGAGGGAGGAGAGAGCCCTTCTTATCTCCTTAAGACTTTATTGCTATGGCTTGATGTTTAACCAGACTCCTGTTTTTTCATTCACTAGGTTAAAGAAATCACACGGGATATCAAGCAGCTAGATCATGCCAAGCGTCATCTGACCACCTCCATCACCACCCTCAATCACCTGCACATGCTGGCAGGGGGAGTGGATTCACTGGAGTAAGCACGTGAATTTTAGTGGCACTTTTTCACCACTGCTGAGTTCTTGATTTCAGTGCAGTGCTCTGAGTAGGTCTGTAACAGCTGCTTATTTTTCTGGAGGGAAGTTTACCTAATAGGTTGGGAGTGAGAGTCTGGCTTCATGAAAATGTAAGACAGTCTGTCCAGTTAGGTATTGTCATCAAGGATGTGCTCTTAAGGGGTTTGGGGGGATTCTTAGCAGTCTCATGTCTTAACCTGGAAGGGGATCTCTTTTTCTGAAAGGTCTACTCTAGTTCTGAGAATGAGTTCAAAGAGGCCTTACAGTCTGTACTGTGTATGAAGTGGGGTTAGATGTTTCTAATAATCCATTGTGGTTTTCTTTTTTTAATGTTCTGGAGGAACACACAGGCTAAGGAAGTTCAGTTTTTACATGTTGCATCTGTGAAGTTGCGAGACCTAGGCACAGCCTGTTCTTGGATTGTAGCAAATTCTGCACGAACACTGAGTTGTTAAGTGTTCAGAATTAAATTTTACGTAGGCTGCTGTGTCCATTGAAGTTATCCTAAAGGACGAAATAAAAATAAAGTTGATTTTTCTGTCAGTTCCCTGTGAAAGTTATTAACAGGAAAGTCAAGGCTAATGGCTTTTCAGCATAATGATTCTCCTCCCTGTGAAGCTTTAATTCACAGTTTGTGTGTGATGATGAATGGCTTAACTCAGGTCATTATAGTGAAATAACATTTACTGCCTCCGGACCCTTACTGGGAAGCGGACGCTTTCAGCAGTTTACATGTTCTTTGCCAAGTGTTGCTTTTGACATTTATGTTTTTTGAAGCATTGTTAGGTCTGTGCTGGATTGGTTTATTTTAGCATCAGTTAAGTGAAATTTTAATGCTGCATTGGAATGTTAATGAAGAGTTGTGTATTTTAGAAAAATAAATGTCAATAGGGACTGGCATGACCTAATATGGATGAGGTAACCTGTGGAATTGCCACCCAAGATTTTCATCGGACTTGTCTTTGAAAATTTTTAATTTCCTTTTCAGGGCTATGACCAGGAGGAGACAGTATGGGGAAGTTGCCAATCTTCTCCAAGGTGTTGTGAATGTGTTAGAGCACTTCAACAAATACATGGGGATTCCTCAGATTCGGCAGCTTTCTGAAAGGTAAAATGATCAAACACTGAGTACTTGCACGCCTGCTGGGAAGGAAAGTTAGAAAATGCATTAGGTAGAATCAGTTCCTCAAGAGTGTAAAGGCTGGACATGGCCCTTTGAAGTTCTTTCCGGCCAAAACAAGCAGTTAAAATTGGACACAGTTTGCTCAAATCTTGAGCAGCCTATTCTATTAAGTAACAGTAATTAATATGAACGTAATTCATGAATGATCTGGGCTTCTCGTTGACTGCCTTTTAGTTTACTTACCTGGAGTAATCTGTGGAGGAGCAAATTGCTTTATGTGATCTTCACATACAGCTGTTTGTGGTAAACCCTGAGGTGATGCTTTCCTCGTGCTTTCTTAAACTCAGTGGCATAGTCCAGCAGCCTGGCATGAAGCAGAAACGTGTATTAACATAGCTATGCTTGGGGTCCCTTTCTGCCCAGAGATGCAACTTAACTGCCGTTGAATTGCACGGTACTGCTGGCAAATGACTGCCAAACTGCATAGCTGCCCAAGGTTTGGGCAGGCAGGATTTCTTCTAGTGCATTTGCCAAACTCAGTTATTCTGAGTGCCTTGAGTTTCTACTGCCAAAACCTGCCACTGTTACCCAGTTCTACTGAGATCTGAGGCATGTAGCAAATCCTCCCAAAATCACACGCAGCATGCCTGACTGCTGTAAACGTTTGCACTGAGTTTGTATAGTCCTGATTTTCTAATGTGGAGTTACACATTCAAGTTTTGCGAGTAGTGGTGCAGCTCCAGCAGCAACTGCCCACTGTTTTCCGCAGTGGCATGTCAAGGCTCAGTGGTGACGAAGTCACCAGCTTTCCTGGGGTCTTGGCTTCGCTTGTGACTTTACAGCTGGATTTCGAGGGAACAAGGTCCTCCCTGTTCTAGGCAACATTACTGTCCCTGGCCCAAACCTACTCTTCCTACTTTACGGCAGGCTTAATTTCCCTTGCACCACATGCATGATGTTTGCTTAACAGCCTGTAGTAGTGCTGTAATGGTAGCACAGCTCAGAGGTTAAAACAGCCTAGTAACATTTGGGATGAACCTTCTTAATGATAAAACCATATCTGATAGCATTTCTTTTCAGTTTGAAAATTGCGCATCTGTCACCACCATCCTCTCGATGCCTGAGATTACTTAGCTCATTACAGAGTTAGTTGAAGGAGTCTTCTAGGTGCTAATTAATTTTTTGGTGACTCCCTTTGCTAAGATGGCAGCTGGCTGCCTGTGCTGTTTAGAGATGAAAACAGTGTTTGAGTGATATGTTTGTAGTAATTCCATGTAAATCTGTTGGACTTTCTTTACGGTATGGATCCCTCTTCCAGAAAACGCAGATGGAATCCATGAGGCTGAGCAAAATAAAGATCCACCCTAAATCTTGAGAGAGAGAGAAATGGAGCCTTGTTTTAACAAAGTACTTAACCATAAGCATTTGCTTAAGTGGACGTGAACATCAAAGAGAGATAAACATATGTCAATGCTCTTTTGAATTAAGGTTATCGTCTATTCCAACCTCGTGCTTAGAAAGATAACTTGCTTCATTTTCTTCCAGATTGGTAATGACAGAAACCTGCTGTCATTGGCCATTTTAAGGCCACATATAATTTAAGCCTTAGTGCAGAATTCTGGCTGGCTTTCCCTTTCTAATGGATGATTATTTAATACTTTTGTAGTTGCTGGTAATTAAAGAAAACAATTCATGCTGATGCTAAAAGGCACACTGGTATCAAGTAACACCAGAGAGACTGGCAGGGACATGGAAGAGAACTTCCTTTGTGTTATTTTCCTTTCAAGATAAGGATCTGAAAAGCTCAAGAAAGTCTGTTCCTCCTATTTTTAGCAGTGCCTCTGCAGGGCTTTCCTTCCAATGTTTACACAGCAAGAGTTGCACCATCTGGTAGCGATAGAAGTGGCTGCTTGTGGGGTGAAAGGAGAGCTGCACCCAGGGTGTTGCTGGGATCTCTTTACCGCTGTGACATCCAGGCAGCAAATTACTACAGGGAGGTCTACAGCATGGTAATAGCTGCTTTGCAGTTTGACTACATGCGTACGTATTGGGGCCCACTTTGCAGTTGACTTTTCTCTCTTTACTTGGAAATACTTTAATGATTCATGAAACATCAAAGGAAGTTTGCCTGACTTCTCTATCTGTTTTTAGACTGTGAAATTGCTGGGGTTTGGTATCTCGTGAATTTGGTTTAATAGTACAACTGAAGACTCTTGGATGTTTGTGAAGGCAAGAAATGCTTTAGCAGAGTTTGGCGCAGACTGTGACAGTAACCGAAGTCTATTATATACAGTAAATTTACTATATACAATGCTAAATGAGTAGATTCTCTTACTTTGTTTAGTGAAGAGCCTCTCTTTCTTGGCGTGAATGGAGTGAAGCCAAATATGAATGGGAGACCATGGGAAGGAAAAGTGCCTGCTTAGTGTTGTTGGATGTGATCTTTGTCATGGGGTGTTCAATCTAAGTTCCTGCTCCTAGATGCTGTGAAAACTAATGATGTGTTTTCAGTGTTGTTTTCCACCTGTTCTGTCCCCTTGAAAATAACCAAACAAAATCCCACTGTATCTATTGGAAACCTGACTGTACTCTCAGTTGGGTTCTTGGGGAGATTCTGTCGAGTATTGATGCAAAAATAACACAACTGCATGCAAAAATTGTGTCCAAATGTGAACGTTCTCCTAATTATGTTCCTAAAACTACTACTACTGTGGTGCATTGGAAGTTGTTCATTGTAGTAAATAGCAATATTTTGTTGCTCAATATCTCAATTCTCTACTGTCTGTAGAGGGAGCGTACAAGCAGTGGTCACAAATGAAAGTGGTCAAAAAAGCCTAGCAGATAGTGGAAAAAAGCTTGGAAAGTATTTAGAAAAAAGATGATTATAAGCTTGCCACAGCAGAACAGGCTAGCTCAGCCTCTTTGTATCTCAGCAAGCTGCCAGGCGTAGTTTAAGATTTCTGGTAGCTTTGGCTAAAGGAGTCATGGTTTCTAGTAATTTATGTTATTTGAAACATAAGTATGGGGAGGTTGCTTTTATTTTTATTTTTTTATGGTGGGGAAATGGAACAAAAGCCACTAATAATAAAACAAAAGTCAGAAAAACAAAAATCTCTAATGCTCATATAACCAAACGTTTTGGCACTTGTGAGCAACCCCAGGAAAAAGCAATTCCCTGCTGTGGCGAGCCAGGATGGCTGCTGTGCCACCCCAGCAGGCTGCCTGGAGGAATCTGGTCAGGGAAAGATATCTGTATAAAACCATCTTGGGCAGAGATCCTAAATCTGTTACCAACTGAGAGTGCCTGAGGTTGCTGAGCCTTTGTGGATAATTCACTTTTTGCAAGTAGTTAAACACGTGCTCTATTATACACGTGCACAAATGGTCCTTCAGCGGTGAATGCGAGTGAAGCTAGCCGTAGGATCAAGGCTTTTACCACTGCAATTTCCATTCCCACTGCATGAAGATTATTCTGAATTATTGAAAGGCTCACAGATTTCCATGGGGAGCAGTAATCTCTAGTGGCTGAAGCAAATGCTGTCCTCTGTTCTCTGCCTAAAGCAATCTTTCTGTAAAGACACAGCATAAAAGTTTTCATGTTTCTCTGTCTGTGGTGGTAGAAAAAAATTGCATGTGTCTGTGTGTGCTTACCTAAAGAGTGATAATGACTGGGAGGGTGGTGAGGCACTCTGTCGTTGCTCACTTGTCCCTAAACCTTTGGCTACTTTGGTTTCTCTGCCCAGCTTTGTCTTACAAAACATGGAGAGAGAGAGAAGAAAAAAAAAGCTAAAACTCATTTTCCTTGTTTGCTTTCATGAGATTTTTTAAGTAGGACAGTAGGTTTAAAAAATTTTTCTCTCTTAACATCCCAGTTCAGCAAAGCATTCATGCAGGTTTCTTAATTTAAGGATATGAGAATCCCCATTAAGAATACCCTTAAGTACTTTCCTGAATCAAAGCCTAAAACAACAAAGCCCATGGACAGGGCTTTTAGCTGCTTGAGGGTGCCTCTTTTAAATTTGTTGAGTCTTTAGGAATCTGGCTGCTGTTCTTTTCAGTGCTTCCACTGTACTTGCACTGCAGCTGCTGTCTAATGAGAAGGTCCCTGTTGTATGTAAGGAAATAAGTACCACAGCTAATGGTTCCAGTTGTTTATACAAACTCATTCATTCATGACTCCTAATACTACAGACTTCTTGTTTCTTCATCATTGAAAAGATGAAATTTTTCAATCCATGTTCAGTGTGTTTAGTGTATACTTGTAGTTGTGGCTGCTGGGCTGAGTTCTTCCTTCTTGCTTAAATTTTCTGCTCCTTTTGTTTCAGCATATTAGTGAATCCCTTTTGTTTTACAGTTATGAAGGTGTTAACTGTGGATCTGTACCTGGAAGGGTGTATGAGTTTCTGAACTTTCCTGTGAAGCAAAGAGCTTGAGTGAGAATTATGTTTGACATTGCAGGCGGGAAGCATTTCAAGCAAAATCCCCACAGATAAATCCTGGATAAGGCAGGTCATACATACAGTTAAATCACAGATATGAAGTTATATTTCAACCATAACTTCTAAAGGACTAGAATTTTCTGCATTTGGCACCATTAAAGAATCCAGACTATTCTCCAGCATTGTCGGGTCATCTTGGAGCGTTTCCGCTGCTAATGGACCTAAAATGTGAAGATTAAAGAAACAGATAATTCCTTGATAAAGTTAAGGAGTCATAAACAATACCCAAATTCTTCCCACAGTCTGAACAAATGCTTTCACAAAAGTAAACGTAGCCATTCTTTCTAACATATCAATCTCAGTGGAAAAATCCACTGCTTTGAATAATCAATTTAGTCCTCAGAGTGTTTCCAGTATAATAAAAAGTGATGGAAGAATTCAAGGGCTGCAGAGGGATGTAAGTGCCTAACTATTTATTTTGGCTCTTTCTAGTATGTGTAGGCATTTCCATTTCCCTAGAAGTATCAATTAAGCCATATTGACTTTTATTTCTGGAAATTGGAAGTGTTATTCTCTCAGCTAAATAAAGAGCAAGATTGTGGTCTGTTCAGACTTTTTCACCCATTTCATACCTTTGCTCTTATGCTTCTTAAGACATAGAAGATTTATAGCATAAAACCACAGCCAGCAGTATTCACATGGATGCATTTAAAAATAGGTCAATGCACCTGGGACTGTGAAAGGTTCGCTATGAAGACTGAGACATTGTGAAGCTTTTTGTGTTAGAAACATACTTTTTGAAACTTGATCAACATACACAAATGGAAGGATCTGCTGTAAATTGATCACATTGGCATTAAAGGAACCATGCTGATTTCTCAGCTAATTAACTGGCCATTGTTGAAACACTAAATTGCAGAAGTGCAAAAGCATCAAGGGCTTTGTTCTGTTTGAGCTCAGGGGTTGATGCTGTACAGATGGAGTTGTCTTCCAAGTGCCATTCAGGGAGGAAATACTTTCCCAGTTTTGACATACAGGGCTTCTTAATGGCGATTTTTTTTTGTCCTTTAATGAAACCTTGTATATCTGTTAGTTTTTCCGTTCACTTTGTAGCAAAGTTTGCAGAAAATGAAACAAAGAAGTTGTTTCTTCTGTCCTCATCAGGGTGAAGGCAGCACAAAATGAATTAGGACAGCAGATCCTGGCTGACTTCGAGGAAGCCTTTCCTTCTCAAGGTACAAAGGTAAAGTTCTCACTTCCCTTCTTCCTCCCATTGAAAAGTGTTGCTGAAAACTAGCCAACGCAATTGTCATCAGCTTTTGTCTCATTTTACTTCTAGATTTGATCTCTCTGTTTCAGGAGTTATTTTAGAAATCAAATGAGTCTCCCAGGCTGCAGGGTGCTGAATACATTTCTCACTGTTTCTGTCCAGTGAAAAGTGTGAGAGAAATAACACCCTTCCTCTGTCATGCTGCGTTTTGAGTCTAGTTGAGAAGTACTGTTACACTGATGATTTGCACAGACAGAGGAAAAGCACTAATCGGTGAGAATCCTGTCATGGTGACTTTCAGAGTCAGACCATTGTTTAAACACAGCTATTGCAGTGAGGTCTGCAAGCCAGTCAAGGAATACACCAAGTGCTGTGTGCGTGACCCTATAGACCAAAGTGCGGCCCTGCACCCTTGGCAGCTAACTCAGGTGTTTTTCACCCATGTTCCTGGTTATTTTTTGGACACAAAAGGTCTGTGTTGCATCTAGGGAAAGCCAAGCACAAGCTGTCTGTTGACATGCTGCCACCAAGTTTGTCTCTGGTTTGCTGAGCAAATATATATAATATAATAATAAATATATGTAAATCTGGGCTAGGGCTAAGGCATCCAATGTGCTTCCCCCAAATTATGCATCCAAACGTTTGTAAACAATATGGGGGTAGGTGTGAATTTGAATTTATTCTTAAGAAAACACTACTTCTGTCTTCCAAAGTACCAGTTCTATTGATTTCTTCATAAAACTAACAGAAGTACAGAAATGAGGAAAGTGTTTGGAACAGTTCCTTGATGAAGGGCAGATCTGTGTGCACATGAAGTAGCTTCAAAAGAGCATTTTTTTATTGCTTCTAAATTTTCTGTATTCTCCACTATCATCATCATACAGGCCAATACAAACCAGCAGATGCTACTATAAGTGTTGCGAGTTGATCAACTCTAGACTGCTTTTTCCCCCATTAATTTGGCCTTCAGTTTTGCCTAAAAGAAGTTTTCTTGTACCGTGTCAGCCACTTCTCTTTAGCTGTTCTTCAGAGTATCGAGGACTATGAAATAATTTTCATAGAAAATTATTTTTTCTGTAGAAGGAGGTTGCTGCACTTCTGCAGTAGGGAGCTTCCTGGCTGTTGAGCCACAGAAGAACTTTATGGCCAGTGTGGATGCAGCTCAGTTTTCATCTAGCAGAAGAAAGATGCCTACGTGATAAGAAGGAGTAGCATCAAAAAGAGAAAAATAATGGGAAAGGATAAAAACAAGATAACTTGGATAGAGTACGATTTCCCATCACCCATTCAGCTATTTAACCTTAAGTCATTTGTTCCTGTTTATTTTGATAGAGGCCTGGAGGACCCAGCAATGTCCTGCGTGATGCATGTCTAGTCGCAAATGTCCTGGATCCCAGAATCAAACAGGAAATCATCAAGAAATTTATTAAACAACACCTCTCAGAGTATCTGGTCCTTTTCCAGGAGAACCAAGATGTAAGAGAAGGATTGCGAGCTACATTTGGATTTGTAAATGCTCCTGCAGAGCAAAATGCAAAGTTCACATTTCCACAGCTTCCTGTTGTAATGTGTTTTTGACCTGAGGGCTTTGAAGCAATGGCTTGCTGGTGTGATATGGACTGGCTGATGAGTTGGGAGGCAATGTCATCTTCTGCCAGGATGACTTCCTCCTCTCTTAGAGCTTAAGTTCATAGATCAACACTGTAACAAATAAATAAATTCAAGTTAGATACACTTTCTGCCCTGTAAAGTGTTGAGAACTTATTCTGATAGTTCGAAACCCCAAACACGTAATAATAATTAAAAAAAAAAAAAAGTTTGACAGAACTTGCTCTCTTAATTCACACAAGATAGGATTTGCAGTCTGGCATGTGTTTAAGCACTTTTTGAATGCTAACAGCCATTCTTCAGTGTTACTAAAAGTGGTCAAGTTAACTTTGATCAATAGCCCAAACTCCTCTGTGAAACTACAACAGTACAGTTAAGCAGTCAGGCTGAATATTAGCAGCTGCTGCTGTTAAACATGTTCTCCGTCTCAGGTCGCCTGGCTGGATAAGATTGACAGGCGCTATGCTTGGATAAAACGTCAGCTGGTGGACTATGAGGAGAAATACGGGCGCATGTTTCCCCAGGAGTGGTGCATGACGGAGCGCATTGCTGTGGAGTTTTGTCATGTCACGAGGTAAGCTTGTGATGCTTCCTGGCAGAATAACCTTCCTTGAAACAAAAGATTGGCATGTCTTTTGCCAGATTGACCACATAGCCATAGGACTTTAAAGGCAGGCTCCAAATATATATGTAGAATTGCCCATGATTAAAAGCAAGAGTGAAAAACCTGGGAAGTAAACCTAAAACTGTATTTACTGTTGAGCGAGCAAGACAATGTGGAAATCAATTTTCAGTGTAACAAAGGTAAAAAATCAGTAATATTAAAGGAAAGTGGGGGAAGAAAAAAGTGGGAGCAGACTATGGTGGGACTGCCCTGGATTATACTCTTTGAAAGCCAGAGACAGGGAACCAGAGGAAAATGCCAGCTGGAGTCTCAGTAGCACCACCGCCTTTGTCCTGGGTCCCCACTTAGAGACGCTGCACTTCCCAAGATTCAATACTGCTGAGTTTCCTACCTGCAGTGGTGCCCCGGGTGTTACAAGGTATGGTCCTGTGACCCACAAAGCTCTCAACAGCTGTGGTTATGTTTGAAATGTGATCTGTAAAGCAGCTTTGTTGTTAAAGAGAGCATTGTAGGAATTAGCTTGAATTTTGTAATGAAGGTATCTCTAGGGAATAGAATGAATTACAATCTTAGGTTTTGGATCTTTCTCTTTATAGAAAACCACATTTGTTTTCCCTATTTTCTCACTCTCTTTCAGGACAGAGCTCGCTAAGATAATGCGTACAAGAGCAAAGGAGATTGAGGTCAAATTGCTTTTGTTTGCAATTCAGAGGACAACCAACTTTGAAGGACTTCTGGCTAAACGCTTCTCAGGTTGCACTCTAGCTGATGGGACAGTGGTAAGGGGATTTCTAAAGAGCAGCCCTTTAGACCACAGCTTCCTGGGGTAGGGGGGGAAAAAGCCTCTCTCACACATAGCTGTGATAATGGGAGACTGCAAAAGGTGTCACCTGCTGCCCCCACTGGCAGGTAGAATGTTTAGTGTGACTGTACTCAGTGGGTTGTAGTTGGGAAACTGATTACTGATCTTGCAGTGTGGTAGAGAGGATGGGGTAGGGCTCACAAGAAGGAAACTACACCGTATGTGTACTTTTTTGGTTCTTCCAGGCACTGTGTTGTTTGCAACTGAAGTCACATTGGTATGGAGAACCACAAAGTAATTATGGCATGGTGACTGCATTATAGTATTTGTTCTCTGCATGTTGATGACACATTTTAACTATGTTGTCTCTTCTGTTCATTTCTAGTTACCACATGTTTACCGCATGGTATCAGCTTTCAATCTCACAGTGTCTGTTGGGTTAGTTTTTCTTGCAGGGATGTCAATAGCTTCCACTTTTCAGTGTCTCTCTTGGTAGATTGTAAAGGCAGAGCCAAGAGAAACACCTCAGTGAATATCTCTGGGGTCGTCTCTGTGCTTTTTCTGTCTGAAATCTCAGACAAGTGCTCTGCCAGTGAAGTGTCCTGGGAGCACAGAGTCCATGTGTGACTCGGGAGCCACTGGTCTGAGGTTCACTGCTCTGTCCAGCTGGTATCTTGAAGCCTACTTGGATGTGATAATTCAGCTTACGAGGCAAGCCTGCTGGGCCTGTTTGTAATTTGCCGTGGATCAGTAGGTGCCACTAATTAAAAAGGGAAGTCTGTAAGAATTTCCTCCTGGCTGAATTTAGATCTCTCAAGAATATGGCTTTATTTTTCTGACAAATTTCATACAAAGCTTGCAGCTTTAATTAAATTGACTTCATTGGGTTGTTATCCCCATGGAAGAGGTAGGCACAGGAGCTGTTACAACAGAAGGGGAGGGTGTGGCTTGAAAAAAAGGAAGTCTTCCTCTTCTGTCTTTGCGACGTGCCTAGAAGCTATGACACTCTGGATGTCATCATCTAATCTGTTTTAAACACAGAATGAAGCCCATAATTTTAAATGGGTGTCCAGTGACTGCACAGTGGGGACAAGCAGTGTCATGGGAGCAATAGTGCAGGATTTACTGCAGCAGCAGAGGTTGTGTCAGAGGTTGTGTCAGCACTCCTGCAGTTACATATCATGTTTTTAGAGGATTTAGGAACGAGTTGCGTCATTGTCTCCTGAGCAAGAGCTCACCACCCCATCATACGTGTGCCTCTCCTTGTGCAGGAGAAAGACATCAGCTAGAATTTTAAGTTCAGATGCTTTTACCTGCAAGTTAAACAGAACTTGAGTGGAAATCCCTTTTTGAGAAAGACAGGGAGATGATCAGAGTACAGGAGCCATCTCACCTAAGCCTCCTGATGACTTATGCTTCTGTAAGAAAATACGAAGAAATATGCCATTGGCAGCAGGCTTTCAGTTCCTTTCCTGGGATCCTTTTCTGTTTATGACACAGTGCATGTACTGCAGACAAAATCAAGCACTTGTAACAGCGAGTCCTGCTATTTTTTTTTTTCAGCTTGTTCGGTGGCCTGAGCTAGCGGAGGTGCAGCTTTGCCTACGATTTTCTCTGTGTGCACCACACTTGCACACCTGAGTGCTCAGGGTGTGTAGTTTGCCCCACGGCCCGGTCAGCTTGGCTAATGGGGCCAGTGGAGGGACGCTTGTTCCCACCAGCTCATGCCAGAAGCTGTTTAGGCAGGACAAGGTGTGGCCACGGCTCTGAGAAAGAGCACTCGGCTCCCCTTCTTCAGCGTGGCTGTACAGCTTGCCCAGAATTGAGTACTTCCATGGCTCCACTCCTTTACTAAGGACCAGAGGCCAGTGGTCTGTCTGCTGCTGCTCCTTGAGCCTTCTGCACCCTTCTGGGCTCTGTGTCTGAGAGCTGATGAAGCAACAGGAAGCCCTGATGGGTCTTCGCAGTGGAGACCACATGTTTTGGAGTGTGGGATTTGAGAGAACAGAAATTTCATCAAAATGCCCCTTCCAGGGACGATTCAGGCAGAGTGGGTGAGTGTAGGTGCAAGAAGAGCAGGCTTTACAGGTGAAATGCTGAAGATGAAGTCTGCAGTCACCTCTGTGCTTGGAAAGACAAACTGCTTACAGTGCTTTGAAGGGCTTGGTAAAGCAAAACATGGATGCAGCTGTGTGGAGAGGGGACAAAACAGACTGGTCTCTAAGGAGCTTCCTTTTTTTTTTTTGTTATATTACAGAAAAAGCCAGAAGTGCCTCCTCCCTCCACCAACCCATTTCTAGAGGATGAAACTGGGACAGAGACAGATGAAATTGTAATTGAAAAAAGTGATACAGACAAAGTAAGTCTTTGAAGCTCTCCAGTTGTCAGTGAGGGAGTCTCTGTGTCAAAATCTCTGGTGGTACCTAAGCTTTTCCTATGACATTGATTTGAAAGGTTTGTTTTCACAGCAATTCAGTTAGCACAGTTTTGATTCTCTGTGCAGCATACAAGCTCCTAGTATGACTGTAGTTTGCTGTGGCTCACTTCACTGAAACCAAAGCAAACTTTATTTCAGTTAATAGTGCAGAGACAATCCAGCCACATGAGAGTGAGTAGGATTCTGTTCTAGACCATGCAGCAACAGCTCAAACGTAACTACAGGACTTCTGTCAAAGAAAGATGAACTAGCATGGCTGGGTTTTCAGATCCCAGAAGGAGCTCCCACTACAAGGAGTTGCAATTCATTTTTTGCCTTGTCAGCCAAGCAAACTAAGTCTGAAGTCATCTGACAGCTCATTGAGCTTTCGAGTGTCAATTTTAGGTTTTCACTCCAAATATATTACTTCTGGGATTTTTTGTATCCATAGTGTTTCTCATCCATTACCTCTGCATTGCGGGTAATACCTAACCACCTGTAAAAGCTCTGGGTTTCCAAAGCCCTCTGCAAACAAAGGAGTGAACAGTAAGCAGTTTTGTTTTAGTTGGCACCGATATCAAAGTCTGTAAGCCCCATATTTTTTACTCACCAGACAGACATTTTCTAAGCATTCAGTTATATGTTGCTTGGGACAGGTACCCTCTCTCTGCTCAGTGAGTTCACAGGCCATTTACAGGTGGTATCCTGATACATGATGAGGGCCCTAGGACCTGCTCACATCCATGCCCTGGGGTGATTTGTGGGGTGGTAGCTTTCCATCAGCACAGCTGGGTGCAGTGCATCCCCCCCAATTTTTACATGAGCAGGGCTGCCCTCAGCCCTCCAGACACAAGTCCTGAAAGAGAATGATAAAGTGAAGTTTTGCTTCTTCCATTAAAATGGAATGTGGAGAGTTCGTGTTGGCCAGACTTTATCAGTGATTTAGAAGAATGAGGTTGGCAACTCAGGGATATGCATGTGATGTATTTTTTGTGAAGAGCTTTCTTTCCACTATCTGCAATGGCTGAAAGAAGGTTGGCTCTGATACGCAGTGTTGAGATGAGGGGACATCCTGGGGGAAGTCAGTAGTGCCAGAAGGCAAGCGAAGAGATAAATCACAAAGCCTTTTTAGGCTGTGTAGGGCTGTTTTTTAGTGAATAGTAGAATGCTCTGCCCTGGCCAGAAACAGTTTAGGCCTTTCTGAGAAAGGAGATGCTTTGTGCCCTGTGTGTGAGGAGGCTGATACGAATGCTGCATCAATCCATTGAGCTGTTCCTTGAAATGCTGTTTGTGGAATGGCTGCGCTCTCTTTCTAGGTATGCCTTGTGCTAGTGCTCACAACACAGTGCTGGGCTCTGCTGCAAGGGTGGCTGTCCCGCAGGCATCGGTCTGCCAAACGCACACCTGGGAGCGTGACACCATAGGCCCCAGTGCTTCAGTTTCAAAATTCCAGCAGTTGGTTAGTGCTGGTGAGTTAAGGTTGGAGGTCTCATCTTCTGCTGTCACCAGCTGAAGAAAAGAAGGGAATGGAAGGGTTGAAGATGAAGAGTTTTGAGTGGTAGAACTCCTCCAAGACAATAGCTCTGAGAATTCAAGACACTTGTGAATGTCAGAGGGAACATAAGAGTGAGGGGGGGGGGGGAAATCCATGTTAAAAAGAACCTCTTTTAGTGATCCTAGCAGTTAGATTTAATCTGTTTACTTTGGATAGTAATGAAAGGAAACTGGGCCAGATGCAGACCTCCTTACTGTGACAACAGTAACCTTTTATTATTTCCATCAAACTCGAGGAGGAAATAGCTTAAACATCTGCAGCTTTTGGACAGGATTGCACACTCAGAAATACAGCTTCACTGCTACTGTTAAAAGATTTAGTATTTTCTCCTCCAGACATGCTGGGAGCAGCGTGATGCAAAGATGCACACATGCAAAAAAAACCAGTTTGACATTAGGATTCGGCTCTTCCAGCCTGGCAAATTGTAAACATGATGGATCTGCAACCTTGTGCCGGTGCTGCCATGATGGAGACTTGGCGACTGGAAGGTTTCTGGAATTACCACCTATTGTTTTCCTTCCAGCTCGGATGAGTGTGTGCATCCGGCAGAAAGGGGCAGGCACTGGCAAAGGGGCTGGGGCAGAGGATGCTGGGTAGTGGCTCCCTCCCAAAGCTGTAAAAACTTACATTCTCCAGTCCTGCTGTTAGTGAAAAGGTTAATGAAGCCAGTCTCATAGAGGTGGTCTGGTCTCCATAAAACTGTTCACTCGCTTTAGCTTTGCAGCCATATGTTTGTACTTATTGTGTCTTTGAGTCTTAATTATTTCTGAGAAATACTTGCCTTGCGATTTCTACAAATGACTTAGTGCCTCCATCTCTCTTATTTAGGAGAGTATGTCCTTTAGGCTCACTTGTTTTGCTTTTTTTCATGCTTAAAAAAATTTCAACTGGAAAAATTCATATCTTCATTGGCTGGGAGCTGATCCTGGCTTTTTGTGGAGAGAGGCAAGAATTCCATTCCAGAGCTCTTTGCAGGCAGTGAAAAATTGTCAGCTTGCCAGCAAGCAACAAGGAAAATTATCTATCACTTCAAAAATAAAATAAAATCTAGCTGTAGGGCAAAGACAAGCTTAAAGGCCCTGTCCAGCTTGATACCTAAACATGCACATATTTAAGCATACGAGTAGTCCCAGTGGCTTCAGTGAGATGTGCTTGGCCACTTTGTAGAGTACAGTACTAAACTAAAATGAGAGTAAACTGGATGACTCCCAAATGGCATATGTGCTTAACACTCGAAATGTGATTTTAAAATAGAAGTCTTTGCATCCCCAGAAACATGTTTTACAGTGAAAGCAATCCTGTAATGTTGCCTGCATAATTCCAGCTCCAGTAATTACATTCTTTTTATCTAAATAAAATTCATCCAGATGAAGCCTGTAGCTTCAAGTTGTTATCTTTAATGTACTAAAATGTAGGGATTTTTCAATGTTACTTCCAAATAACTGCTGCATTTCATTACAGAGGTGACTAGCAGAGTCTTGCTACTGCATTAAGATTTTTTTCTACTGAAATCTGTTAGTATGGAGCAGTCTTCCCTTGAAGGATGAGAGTATTTTACAAGTGGAAAGATAATTCTTTGGAATACTGACAGCTCTGTAAGATCAAGGGAAGACTGGGACACACTGACCTTGTATATACTGTTGATTATATGTCTTTGATTATTTGGCAGCAAATTTCAGTGTTATAGTATTTCTGAACACTTAGATCCTCTGTGCTGTTGCATTACAATTTCTTCTAGGTCTTACAGGGCAAGTTTAGAGTGTTGGTTTCAAATGCTTTTCTTACAGCCAAAGAAGCCAAAGGTCCCTGACAATCCTTTTCATGGCATTGTTTCCAAGTGCTTTGAGCCTCACCTTTATGTGTATATCGAGTCCCAGGACAAGTGAGTAACCAGCATACTCTTTTAGTTTTGTTTGCTTTTGAATGTGCATTACTGTTGCATTGTGCTAGGTTGTGTACGCAAGCTGCAGAAAATGACTTTCTTGAAAGTTTGATTTCTGCTTTCTTTACGAGCAGTACTCATGGTTGAAGAAAGTTAGAATGAGTGGGGCCTTTGCTTAGGCAAAAATGAGCGTTCAGAGGGTTGTGGATGTTGGTTTCATCTGTAATTGCAAAAGCTTGCAGGAATGATGCCCACTGCCTTTCTGCGGAAGAGGCTTAGGGTTTCTGAAATTGCTTCTGTTGCCTCTGCAATTCTCACTGCAGACATAGGCCTTTCTTCTGTCTCATGTCTTCCACAAATAGTAGGCTTGCTTTTTCTGTAAAATACACAAGTGGCTTTGTGGCAGAGGATTTTCAAGATTTGCTTTATAGAAATAAGTTATTGAGATCCTCAGATGAAAGCTACTGGAGATGGGCTGGCTGCAAGATAACATTATCATCGGTCACAGGTTGGGACTTTGTCAGGCTTTGTCAGGGGTTTTAATCCTAGAACCCTTCTTCATCTTCCTCTTTGACTTACAGCAAAATAACTTGAATGAAAGGAGCTTTCAGCTTAGAACTCTGAGAAGTTTTTAGAGCTCTCACCACATTTTTTGTGCACCTTGATTCACACCAGGGTTTAAAAAAAACAACTCTGACAACTGCAGTGTCAGCTGGGAGAGGAGTTAGTTGAAAAAGGTTTCATACAGTCTTTGTTAGTGGCTGAAAAGGAAAAACAGTCGCCTACCTCATGTAACTCAGCTGTCTATGCCCTCCTATCTTCCACGGACTTACACATGGGAGAGTGCGTAAGTCAAAACTCAGTGTTCTGATTTTGTCCAAACTCCAAGATATTCATCTTGAAAAAGGTTTCCCATGTCCCTCAAACGTTTTATGCTTAAAAATAAAACCTTGCACAATAGTTTGTCATGCTGATGTTAGGTTTCACTCTGCAATAAAACAAAGGGATTGAAAAAGATTCTTCAGTGATCTGAGCACTAAGTTGTTTGAATATTTCTTCCCATCTCACCAGGGGCCATTTTAATCCCCATTTTGATAATTCTACCCCACTATGCTCCTAGTCCTTTCAGTTGCTTTTTTTCCTTTTCCTTTACAATCCTGAGATGTTTTATATTAGCTTTATAGCCACAGGCTGCAAGGAGTTCAAAGCGAAAACTGCCACAGTATTCCCCATGCTGCCCTGTCTGCCAAAAATTGCTTTTATTTGATTTTCGCTCTTCTTCCCCCTTTGATTGAACTTTTGAGGAATCTGTTACTGATGTCTGAAAAAAAGAAGTTGCTTAGATAATTAATTGTATGCTTGGGCTCTGAACACAGAGAGAGAAGTGTGGCGGTTCTGTTCACCATTGCCTTAAGTCTGTGGCAGAAAGCAGCCTGGTCCTTTTCTCCTGAAAAATTGTTTCCATACCCATTTAAAGAAACACAGTGCCAAAATCTGTAGCAATTTACCAGGAGATACCTGAAAGAAAGACTTTAAAGATGCTGCTCTCCACTCTTAGTGTAAATACCAGATTTCTTAACAGCAAAGCACATTTCATTTCTTCCCCTTTGGGATATGTGTCTTTAGCTCTTCTTTGTGGCCTGTTTGAGCAACAGAAGTGTACATATGTGTGCTGCCGGAGCAATAGCTCTGTCTGGTCTCCAGTGAGAGTATGCAGAGCTGTGTTTAAGTGTGCTAAAATGCATGTGTGAGTTCAAATTGTTCAGAAAACAGGCACTTCCTCTTTGCAGTGTGTATTTGCAGCCTCGTGAGCAAAGAGACTTCCAAAATGCCCAGTCAATGGAAACTATCCTGCAAGTGATCCAGATATCTCAATGCCATTCACACCACCAAACAGACTGACTTACTAAGCACTGTGTTCTTCTCTCCTGCTACTTTCTGAGGAGTTGCCTAGTTTCTTGTGTAGTTGCCAGAGATGCACAAAAATCACTGAATAGGTTGAGTGAAAGAAAAGAGGAAGAGCAATAATAGGAGTGAAAGGATTTGGGAACCAGAATAAAATTCTCTTTATATGATTTCATTTCATATTTTCTCTTGGTTAGATTTGGACAGTTCTTGCTCCCAGTAAATATACTACTGTTAGGATGTATCACACCTATGCTACCAGAGAACTTGCATTAAGCTTTTTTGCAGAGCCTATATAGAGAAAATGTTCATTTTCTGTAGCTCTCCTGCCGCCTTCATCTTTCTTCTCCCAAGTAGGTTTTTCTGCCAAATTCTTTGTGCTCCCATTGTATAACCAACACATTCACAAAAGGTTTCATATTGATTTGGGCCAATTGAAACTAATGAGAGTTTCGTTAACATCAGCTGAGGCGTGCATTAATAGTATATTAGTTCCCTTAGTACACAGTATCCTGATGTTTTGCTTGCATCCATCTTGTGCTAAAATAAGCACAGTCCTCTTGGCCTGCCTTTGACAGGCAGTTTGTCCAGGTTAGGATCGGAACAAGCATGGAGTTCTAGCACCACTCTCCCAGCTATTTTGCACAGCTGTGTTTGCTTGCACACCCCAGTTGACAAGACCTTGGGAGACCAGGGAAATGCAGATACATTTCACTTTGCCTGGGAGTAGAGGAGAACGTGTGGAGTAAGCATAAAGAAACAAAAGCCATTGACATTCCTCACTGCGTCTTGAGAGAATGAAAAAAAAATACGTGGCTGGCGAATGCTAAGAAAGCTCCACTTTGTTGCACAGATGGAGCAAAGCACAGATGCAGAGGTAGAAATGCAGCTGTTTAATTTAGTGGGGCTTCTGACAAGGAGCAAGCCACGTCTGCTTTACTGGAGAACCTGAAGGAATGCTGCAGCTCGTAGCACATGTGAGCCCTCCTGCAGCAGCCATCTGTTTGGCTAACGTACAGCTATGGGGGGAGGCATACTTTGCTTCACTGTGGTCGAATACAATCAGTGCTTCAGTTCAGTGTTCAATTGCTCATGGCAGTGTAGAGATTTATCACATCAGTTGAGCAGCCTGATGTTTTTACAGTTCTTGTACCAAATCCGAGGAACTGTGTGTATTTGTGGAATCAGAGCTATGTAAAGTAGTCAAAGCAGAAAGCAACAAGCATCAAGAAAGGGGCTGCTTGAATAGCCTGTGAGCCTAGTTTAAGTCTAAGAGCCTTGCTTCACAGTTTAAAGCCCTGGTATTACAAGCACAGCTCTGTAGATTAGTTTGGCCCAGGCAGATCATCTACGGTAGGAGCTCATCCATTTTGGTGCAGCAGTCTGTAGGTTTACTGGGGAAGAGCCGTGTCACCTTTTCCGCTTGTGCAGGTTTGTGGATTCACTGGTAAATTGGAATGGGAATGTTTTTTCTTTTTCATGAGATAAACAGAAAGAAAGGATGGAAACTGGGGAGAAGTTTTTGATGGTGGTGTTTTTTTCCCTTTCCTTGGCAGAAATAAGTGAGAATGTGCTGTCAGTAAGGTCGCATCCATCCCAGGAGGCCCTAATGCAGTCTCTTTGCATGAACTCTTGTGCTGTGCTGGGTGCTCTGTGAACTGGCCTAAGATTGGGAGAATATTTTGAGTTAAATCTCTTTGACAGGCTAATTTTTTTTTTAATTTGGATCATGGCACAGCATAGCCAGAAACTTTGGTGATAAACCCTCAGCAGTAAGTGCATGGTTGCCCCATGGGAAGAGTCAAAGCCAAGAGTGTAGTGGAAATGGGAGTGTAAAATACATGAGCTTCACAACTCATTTTGGTCAGTGGAGTGACATTCTGTCATCTGAAATGTCTGTATGTTCCTCAAAAGCCAAACTTCCTTTGGAAGGAAAGATGGAAGGTGGAAGGATGCATGTGTTTGTGTGTACTGGGGAGTGGGGTTATTGCTGTAATTTAGTCAATCTGGCAAAGATTGCTACACTTAGCTACGCTGAACTAGCAGGAGGGCTGTGCTTGGTTCCTGACATAGCTGTGCAGTCTCTGGAGGAGTAGGACCAGCGGAACTCCCCAAGATCAGAGGGCTTCTTTTGGTTCTGTATATATTCTGGCCCTCCGCCATTCTAAAAAGCCTTTTTGTCATGATGAAACAGTGGAGTGAAGTTTATCGTTGTCTAAAGACGAAAATATTTGAGTAAGGACCAGGTTATAATGAATCACTGGAGACAATAGTAGGGCTTTTTGTGCTTTAAAAAGAGTTTAAGTAGGAAGTGCACTTTGTGCTCATGCTACATAAAGCTTCTTTAAAGGATGTGTGAAGTTGTGCAAAACCAGGTGGTATCCAAATGGGACCAAGCAATGGCAAATGGCACACCATTTTGAGCACATCCCTTTAAAAGCCATAATCCCCAAGGCCCATTCTGGAGGCCGCTGATGTGGGAAGTCCGACTGTTACTGTTGCTGGTGCCAGGAATGAAACTCGAGCAAAAGCTTTATGCACTTGCATCAAATGTGCTGAACCCAGTCCTGGCACACTTGCGAGTTTTTATATGCAACTGGAGAACAGATTGAAGCTGCCACTAAAACTCTTCGAGTACAAAAGGTCGTTACTCATCCAGCCAGTCTTCATTACTGTATGAGGTTTGTGCTGAGAGGGCGGAGATGAGAAAGGACTTGGAATATTGAACTGCTAAAATGTGTTTATTGGTGTCAGAAGACAGGGCATCTGGTTTTAGACATTATTCTTTCTCTTCCATCCGTTTCCTCCCCCAGCATACTAAAATATCTTTCCATTGTTTTCCTGCATTAGAAATCTCAGCGAACTGATTGACAGGTTTGTGGCTGACTTCAAGGCTCAAGGTCCTCCCAAGCCCAACGTGGATGAAGGAGGAGCTGTTCTGCCCAGCTGTGCCGACCTCTTTGTTTACTACAAGAAGTGCATGGTGCAGTGCTCCCAGCTCAGCACAGGCGAACCGATGATAGCCCTGACCACTATATTCCAGAAGTACCTTCGGGAATATGCCTGGAAAATTCTGTCTGGAAACCTGCCCAAGTGAGTTTAGCTTCCCACATGCTGCAGCACAGTCTGGTGAGACATTCCAGTGAGGAGCAGATGCTTTGTGAAGATAATTAATAAATACATACTTGTTAACACTTATTTTTCACTGTGAATGAAACCACATAGCAGCAGTTAAAGTACACTTACTTCACAATTTTCTCAAACATTCAGTTTGTTGTACTGAGAAACAAGAAGACACCAAATGGTCAGTCATGGCATTGGTTTTGTTTGTTTGTTTTTAAGGGTCCTTGGAAGTTAACTTCATGTTTGGCTTTGATTAACAGTCAGATTTAAAATTTCTTGAAGTTCCTTTTGAAATGCCAGCCCAAGTCTTGTCAGAGAGGTCTGGCTTTCAAAATTGCCCATACCCTGCTACTTGGGTAAAAAATTCATACTGTGATTCTTAGCTCCATTGTATTGTAAGCTCAACATTATGCATAGATATAATAACTTATAGTGAAGATGGTTAATTTGTGTGATGCTAGAGTGCTTACCTGTAACTTTCTGCTCTGTAAAATTTTATATATGCATGAATAAAATTTGTAGATGCAAATGCACTGAAAATGAAGGAAATTGTTATAGATTTACACCAATATAGGTAAGTATGCAAGCTGAAGGAAGTCTTTGAAATATAGCCAACTTAACTACAGATAATTTTGTATGCTACTTACAGTCTTCAGTTTGTTTCCCTTGTAAACCTGGGAGCAGCAAAATGAGTTTCTGAAGCCAGTAAAATCTTTCACAGATGGAAGGGGAGAGGGTTGTATCCAGAGAAGTGGAAAGATAAATTTAATGTGCATTCTCCATCAGACCTCAGTTGCATTCTTTGTACACATTTTTTTGTGTGCTCCATTTTTGCTGTCCAAGATAAATATCACTGTCCTATTTTTTAATGGATTTGGATTATAAAGAGTTGAGAGGTAGGGAATTTCCTGGCTCTAAACTGTTCTGATTCTTTCTTTGCTGATACACAGCAGTTAATCACTGGAACACAGGGGAAAGAAGCCGCATCTTCTATAATTCTCTGTGTTGATATCATCAGATTTTTAAATGGGTTACCAAAGTTTCAAATGCATGTTGACATCTGTTTGGTTTTGAGAAGATAAATATGACAAGCTGCCTGATAGTTATTGAGATTTTCATGTAATCTGTAATTAGATTTTGAGTAACTGACAGTGAAGGTGAAGTTAGCTGGAGAGAGCTGTATTCAACTTGCATCCTAACCTAACGTTGTGAATGAGTGAATTGTCCTTTTGCCTGAAGACTTGATATCAAGTTCCATTTGTCTTTCTAAAAGATAATCCCTAACCAAAATAGTAGTTACATGTTTGATGCAAAAACAATTACATGACACTGCCCTTTGTTGCACAAGCCACTGGACTTGGTGGTTGTAAGGACCTTTTATGGCATTGAAATCTAGTAGTAATTTTGTAGTATGTGTGTATGTGTACACCTGAAAGCCTTACAGGTTTTGCCTTTTTTCCAGGACAACTAGCAGCAGCAGTGGGCTTACCATCACTAGTTTACTGAAAGAAAAGGAAGGCTCTGAAGTGGCTAAGTTTACTTTAGAAGAACTCTGCCTCATTTGCAGCATCCTTAGTACTGCAGAATACTGCTTGGCGACCACCCAGCAGGTGAGCTTTCCTCTACGGCACCTCTGAAATGACAGCCAGCAGCAGTCCCACTTCTGTCATGAGATTGCTGTGCTGCTCTCTCCTCAGGGATAGGTTGCTGTGGAGGAGACTGGAGGAGTCACAAGTACGAAAATATGCATAGTAGTGTCTGCTCTGCATAACATCCCACTGATTATTGAGCTCTACCTTTTAAAATATATTTTTCAAAGAAAGAAGAGTATTGATTTTGCTGTTTCTACCCAAGGGAAGTCATATGCTTATGATCCTGCTTTGTAGTCTCAGTTTTGAATGCTGTCCTTCAATACTTGCTATGTAGTTTGTTTTAATGGAATTGAGAGCAAATTTAAAAAATAAATAAAATTAAAAAAAATAAGGGGAGGGGGAAGAATTTGCTCATGGTTCATAATTTCTGTTTTATAAGAAAAACAAAAACAATAATTCAAAGTAGGTTCGGGAGAATGTTTGCCTGAAATATTGGGGCGAGGTGGAATGAGGAGAGAAGGTATTTATGCTGATATGCTTTGCAGCCACAGTGCTCCTTACATTCAGTTGCTTTAAAAATGCCATAGATTGTAGATGAACTGTGATGTTTGGCTGTATCGAGGCCTCTCACCACAATAACTGGCAGTCCTGCTTCTCTGCAGGTTGGGCACAGACAGGGTGTTGGACTACAGCTTTATTAGTAGGACAGGTGCCATGGTGTTAAGCTAGTACATTAGCACATCATACCACAGTTCTGTAAATGATGTCGGAGGTTTACTTCTTTGAGGACACAATGCCACCATAGGCTGTCCTGGCATATCAGTATGTCTGGGGGGTCCAATGGAGAGATTTCTGTTGTTCACTGGCTGAGTTGTGGATGCAGTCTGAGCACAGCTTACGTTTTAAGAAGCTGACTTTTCCAGGACATGTTTTCAAAAATGGTCATTTCAAGTAAGAAATATGATCTTTCTGTTGCTTTTTTGTTTCCTAACAGTTGGAAGAGAAGCTCAAAGAAAAAGTGGATGCAAGTCTAATGGAGAGAATCAACCTGACAGGAGAGACAGACACTTTCAGCATGTATGTTCAGCAGATGCATCCTCCCACAATATATCAAACATCCTAGTTTGTCAGCCAGATGGTGCTGGAGTAATACAACCACAAAATTGCGGTGTCGTAGGACCTAGCCAGCAGTAGGACCCAGCCAGATATGCAGCCTAGGTATAGGCATTTCCCCAGTGAAGGAATGGTCATCACTTGACTGGTCCAGGAGCAGCAGTAGTACAGACTTCAGATGTAGTTGTTCCCCATCGTCCTAGCCAAAGGAACAAGAGCATTGGAAAGAGGAAAGGAAACAGTGAGTTTCCATTTGAAACATCATTTGCATCTTGGCAGCTCTGTGAGGTAGCTGTTACATTTCAAGAAAGGAAGCTATTTCAGTACATTCCTTCCTGCTCTAACTTCCCACTGTTAATCAGCAGCCTTGTCAGTATGATCAAACCCCATTTCAGATGTCATAAAAGACTGATCCAATCTTATATTTGGGGATTATAATTGGGAGAAGATTATCATTCATTAAAATAACTTTTCGTGTAATGATGCTAAAAATGTTCCCCTCTAACATCATCTCTTCACCACCACTAACAAACATACAGAATATTTTTTGAGAAAAGGAAATTGAGGCAAAAAAATAATTGTTTTGCCTCATATCAGACAAAAGAAAACCTTGTCAAAGATGGAAAAATAATCTGCATCACCAGCTCTCTTTCTCCCTAAGACTAAGATTCAGCCCAGATAGCAGCAAGATTTTTTTTGAGAAGATTTCCTTCCTGTGATACGTCCTGTCGTGCTCCAGTGGGCAGGATCCCACTGAATCTCCATCCAGTTTTTTCACGTGGTCTTGGGCTCTCTTCCAGGCTGCAGAGACTCCCTTTCCTTTAGATATTTCTCAGACCTTTTCAAGAGTGAATCCCTGACTGAAAGCTAGGGTTGCTATGCCCACTAAGCCAAAGCAGGCAAGGTAACTGGGGAGTAGAAATAAAATAAACCAGATGGTGGGATTTTTCCTAGTATGGACAAGGCGAGGGTGAGTTTTCTGCATTTTCTTGTGACCTGTTGGGGGCTGGCTATCTTGTGTCACTGCTCAGTTTCCACAGTGGCTGCCTCACAAAGTGGCTGGTCGCAGGCAGCTAATATCATGGGTTTTGGAAACCGTTTTAATGTATGGCTCACATTTGCAATTTTTGGACGTCTTTAAAGTTAAACCATCAGGTCTGATGTATCTTGTAACAACGACTTTTTAATAGACTTTTGGTCTGTTCCAGTATAGAGCACTTTGTTCAGTCTTCTGTGTGTTTAAGTTGTAACTATGAAATTCTCCTTGGTGTTTGCTCATTCAATATCAAACAAGTCATTTCTTCTGGGATTTGATGTATAGTTAGGCACAGTCATAAAGAAAATGATAAAATGTTGCTGCTTACACCCTGGAAAGTGTTTCTTTCTTCACAGAGCTTCCACAAACACTTTTAAAACAATTGACTGGGAGGTTTTTACCCCTGTGGTGGCTATGCATTTTCTTTGGGCTCTTCTTGAAGCTCAACTGAAAGAAAATTATTGTCATTTAAATCCAGAAATCCATGCTTCTTCCCCCCCTTTTGATCTGTTGTGAGGTTATGGATATCGTTCAGAGCCCCCCTGAAGTCCTGAACTTGTTAGGCTCTTTGTTGGAACCCAGACCGCTCGCTTATGGCCTCAGCTTCCCTGTCTACAAATTTCTGTATATCTGCCCAGAGTTGTGTGGGCATTCATTAACTGCCGCTGAAGTATTATGTGCTGCCTGGGGCAAAGGCTTCGGGTGGCTTCTGACATAACCAGGATCGAAGCTGTCTTTGGCATGTCATGATGCCTTGCGTTTGCAACACATTTGCTGCAGTGTTACCCTTCTACAGCAAGTGTGTGTATTTTGAAGTGTAGACAAATAGGTTTCTGTCCCCTTTTACAATCTTGTGGTTTTTAGGCAAGAGCCTGCGCTTGGTGACCCAGCTTTAGACAGGCTCCTGACATGTGGAGACTAGTTATGAAGTGACTTTCCTTCCACTGAATTGGTTGTGTTTCATTTTGGTGCTAAACCACAACTTTTTCTTAAAACTTACTGACAGCAGATACCCTGCAGGAATCAGCTATTCCCAAGAGACCAGTTATTTCAGCCTGGCTCTCTTGGCATTGCTTAAGCTGGTGGAATACCCCAAGGGGGTGAATCCCGTGGTGCCCAGCAGATGCAGAGGCACCAGCAGAAATGGTCACAGGTGTTTTTTTATCCCAGTGGAAGTTTTGGATCATGTAACTTGAAGCCAATGTTCACTTCATCTCCCGTATTAATTTTTCCAACTAATTTTGGATGAGTTTGCCATTACAAGCAAATTGCTCTGAAGGCACAGTCTTATATTTAGGATTCTGTTCCAGTCTTTGTGCTAGAGCTCTAGGAAAGGGAATAGACAACCTTAGTGGGCTGCAGTGAAGAGCAGCACCCAGGTCCCAGCAGTGAAGTTATGAGTGGGTTATACCACGTCTCCGCAAGGAGCTGGACACTTAAAAGTATTGTGAACAGTGAATTCTAGATAGTACCCAGAACTTCATGAAGATGACGATGGGGAGGAAAGATGGTTTGAAGGAAACACTGATTAGATTTCCTACAGATGCTGCAATTCCTATCCGTGCTAGCATCGTGAGAAAGAGCAGGAGTAAAATACGGTTCTTACACACACAATCCTGAAGCTGTAAACAGGCATCTGCGGCAGATTTAAGGTTTACACTGTTTTTTAAAAACTGTACTTACTTAGTGGAACACATTTACTTTTAACAGAAGCTGTCTCTAATGCAAGTACTGGGTTACATGCCCCTGAGGGCAGTCCGAGTCGCTGAAGGCAGTGTTTCTCCACTGTTGCCTTAGGATCAGATGCACCTTTAGGCACATCATTAGGTTCTAAGTCTTACGCAGTGGGATCAAATATGTCTCTAAGCAACATTATGCTGTTTAAATAAAAAGGAAAAAAAAATTGACTAATGTGTCCTTTAGTCTGGTATATGTCTTTGAGAAACTCAGACAATGGATGGCTGCAGTCCTAGACATACTATAAATAAAACTTCTGCCTTAATCTTCTCAAATGGGAGGCACATTCAGAACTTACATAGATGTACTTTTTAAAATCATCTGTGCAAGTTTCTGTAAGTAGTAGAATATTGACTGTGAATGAGTGGAGAGAGAATTAAATTTCAGGGTTTTTTTGCAGGCTGGATTAAATTTGGAGCAGAATTCCAGACTGGGCTCAGTACTCAGGGGCTTCTACTCTTCCTGATGCAGGGGGGTTACCCAGTCTGACATCTTTGATCTCCAGCCCCCTTTATATGTCAAAACAGAGAAAGGTCAACTATAAAAACGTCCTCTCTATGCTAAAGCACGTTGTGTAGCTCCCTGATGAACAGCATGCAGATTTTCCTGGGTTCTTTTCAGTACAAGTTTTAGCCATACATATTCACAGCATAATGCTACATTCATCTAGTAGATTTTCTTCCTTCCATGGTCGAGTAAGACAGTTCTGACACTGTGTGAATACTATTCTAAAGCTTGCTTGATTTTATTTTATTTTTTTTCAGTGTGATTTCCAACAGCATACAGCTGTTAGTGCAGGACCTGGATGCAGCCTGTGACCCTGCCCTGACTGCTATGAGCAAGGTAAGGGTGGATTTGTTTGGGGAGAGGTAACTTCAAGATACACTTAGAGTTTGTTTGCTAATTGCTTAATTTCACTCTTAATATATTCTTTATACTGCCCTGAGACTTATCCATATATTGATTGCTTCTTAGAGCAGCACTTGCTGTAGCTATAAATACATCCTTCACTCCAAAAACTGTAATTCATGTTAGAGCTTTCATTCTTTTGCAGCACATTAGAACACACAGACAGTAGAATACTTTTATAAGTATCAATCTCAGACTTTACAATCCTAATGCTAGTGAGAGTCTTTAAGATTGGGAGAACTTTTTTTAGCATGAAATTTCAAATACACCTTCTCATTTGCTATCTTCTTCGTATTCTTTGAGGAGTTTTACTAGCCTGCTTGTTTGTTGCTGTTAGATGGAGGTGTTCAAAGGGTAATGCGGAATGGGATTGAGCCCTGTTGCTTCTGTGATCCTCTTGAGGACATGTGGAGCCATTCCTAGAGAGGCCCATGTGATTAGTGTTTAAGGATTTTGTTGCAGTTACGCTGCTGGGTTTTATGTGTTTCAAAAGCAGAGCTGTGTTTTCTTGCCAAAGTATTGTGAAAACCCAGACTGCTTTAGACAGAGGTGAAGACAACAAAAGTAGATTGAACTATTTTTTTAATTAGAAATGTTAAACATAGAGCTCCAGTTTTGTAGGATCAACATACTGTCTTGCTGCCATGAATTTTAATAACTTTCTGCTTTATGATATATTCCAGCTGTAACTAGCCCCGGCTAATATTTGAAGTGGAATGCAGCTAGCAATAGAGCTTTTACATGTCCCAGATGGAAAGATGATTTTTTTTCCCAGTAAAATAATACCATTAGGAAGGGCTCGACACTTCAGGTGTCACTTGTTTGCCATGACAGTTCCTTAGATCTCCTAAACCCACCTAGTGTAGCAGTGTTTGAATCACTCAGCTCTAACTGTTTATACCCAAGTAAACCAGAGCCTTGAGAAAGCAGCAGCTGGTGAGCCATTTATTTCTGTCTTTGGAACACCAGTAAAACGCAGCATATGTGATGAGACTGATGATATATAAACAAGTTAAGTGCTATGAAATTAAGTAAATAAATACTTGTCACTTGTGCACACATTCCACTATTCACATCAAACAGAGTCGCTTTATATGATTTTTACAAGACCTGGGTTTGGTGCAAGAGTTTTTTCCTTCACCCTCTTCTTGCCTTTCCTTTAGGTCTGGCTTATTCTGACAGTTGAATAAGAAATGCATGTAATTCTTTAAACGCACAGTTAGTATTTAGAAGTGTAAAATTTCAGTCTACATTAAAGGAGTAAATGCTGTTTGGCTGATCCATTCCAACTTTCCCATAATGTGAAGGCATGTCTGTCTCAAGACCACTGCTCCATTAGAGCTCTTCATTGTTTAGCTTCTTTTCATTTACTTCACTCTGGTGTTTTCCAAGATTGAACATTGCTGATCCTTTGTGTGTCAGACTTTTCTTCTTGCAAAAATGTTTGGTAACTATAGAAGTAAATTTAGAAATACTTGTACCTCTAAATCTGCCTTGGCTTCAGGCCACTTTGAGAGAATTAACAGGGAAAACGGCATCATGGATATTGCTTTCAGCTGGCAGTGGTGCTCAGTTTTGCTGATTCTTGAACTTGTGCATTCTGGAAGAAATAGTAAATGATGAGAAAGCTCCATCTTACGAAATTTGTAGGCGATAGTCTTTACTCACGTTCTGCAACAGGTGTAGAATGGTTAAACATGTCCACAGGACTGGGAACTGGAATGTGGGATAGGAGAAGAATTTGCCCTAAACCCCTGGTGTTGTATTCTGCATTTGAAAAATCATATAGGGTACTTTTATGCAAGTGTGTTGCTCTCACTTCAGCCTGCCACCTGCACTGCCCCAGGTCTAAGTGAAGAAGTTTGCTCTTGTCAGTTGGTGGTTGTGGTGGTTTGCTCTCTGGTTGTGAAAGTTGTTCACATACAATTTCCAGTATCAGAGCTGTGCCTGAAATAAGTGTGGGCTCCCAGAAAGGCGTGACTGAATTTTGGAGCTGTTGATGGCACAGATAGCTATAGTTTTGTCCCCAGCGCAGAGCCGGCAGCTGTGTTAGCTCCAAGGGGCCCTGTCCTCTGCTGCTCTGCAAGGCTCAGTAGCTCTCAGTGATGAGCTCACGAACACCATCGTGGCAAGAACAAGCACGTAGATGATTTCCTCCTGGTGACATGGCTACCAGTGTGGTCCAAGTACCACCGTGATTTCTGGGGACTCCTGCTAATGATGTGGTACCCAGGGCAAGGGCACGCAGAAAATTCCACTGCAGTCCTGGCGGTTGTAGATGTTGGTGTGTGCGCCTGGAGGGCTTAAGGTAAGAAGTAGCAGCTGCTGGGGAGGTTTGGGTGCTGACAGTGATGGTATTTATTACATGATTGACAGCTGTGCTTTACATCCCATCTGCAAGGTGAGAGGCATTTGCCTTAGAGAGCAGACCCTGACCGTCAAGGGAAAATTCTTCCATGAGGACAGAGGACTAAAGGCACAGGGAACCAGGAATGACACATGTGCTGATGTATATTTGGAAATATATGATGGAAATTTTACCAAGAAGTCACTCGCTACTACACAGTACTTCTTATGGATAGCAAAGTACTGTGAACGTGTTGTGGCATTTAAATTGCCTGATGTGCTTTTTAATTATTGGGATGAGGAACTGCAAATCTGCAGGAGATATTTTTGACCCAATTAAGTTTATGGATTGCACTGGATAAAGTTTGATTTATTTGTTGAATTAAACATCAATTTATATGTAAAACTGCATGTAAGTTGGACTGGGGGATATTTTAGTGCCTCGTGTAGATTGCTTGCTGTTTTTTATATTTTGCTAAAAAAAAAAAAAAAACTTTTGGCACAGCTGTAATTTCCCACTTCCTTGCAATTGAGTGGACAACAGCAAGTGCTTAAACGCAGAGCTTTAATAATCTCTCCAATACACGGAAAACCCAAGAGCAGAGTGATCAGAGCTGCCAGCTGCTAATTAAAAGTCAGTGTGAGTACATTTCAACTATCAAACAAGGTGCAGTGTGCAGCAGAGTGCAAAATAAAACTCGTGTCCGAAAACAATTGAGGCAGTTTCAAAGGCAGCGATATCTGCTGCCTGTATCACCCTTCTGGCTTTCCTTTACCCTCCCACCTCTTCCTGCACGTGCAACACAAGGTCAAGGGAGAAGGCAGTGGGCCTGGTGGTTATGGATGCTCCCTGTGCCCGGTACCGGAGGCTGTAAAGATAAGCCGGCGGTGGAATGCTACTGTGCCTGGGGAGACCTGGAGACTGGTTCATCCCTGGTTAAATCCACAAAGCAACTCGTTTTGCTAGATCCATGTCTGCACTGGGAATGTTGGAAGGACCTGGTGGTTCCTGGTTTGGCCCTGTCACCACACTCGCGGCTCTCCGGGGACAAAGGGACGTGTGGGGACATGGGGTTTGCAGCCAGATGGACCTGGGAGCACTTTAGGACTTCTGCTATGCCTGGGAGGTTGTACAGCTCTTGTTACATACCAAACCACCCCAGGTTTGCTCAGGGTTTCTCTTTTCTACTCCCCTTTCTTAAGAAAGCACCCTAAAATCTTGAAGGTTGTATGTTTTTTGTTGTGGAAGAACAATTCTGAAGGTAGCACCAAGTCTACAAACCCCGGTCCCTGCCCACGCCGACAGCCACGTCGCCCTGTGACCCTGCGGCGTGCAGGTCCTTTTCGGCTGCTCCCAGGGCCGCCCCAGGCACTGGGTTTCTCCCTTTGGCTGGCGAGTGCGAAGCCTGTGCTCCAATTCTTTGGGCTAATTTTCAGCTTGTGTATGTATGTAAGCTATGTGGATATCCCAAGAAAAACATAGGATGGGGGAAAAAGAGGAATAAATTTAAAATGACAGGAACAAAGCTTTACCAGAAGAGTTGGGCTCGTATTTCTTTTGATGACTTTTCAGTATGTGTACTATTTCTTTCATTGCAGCTACTGTTTTTTTTCTGGTGAAACACACCCACACGCACACAAAGGGCTATTTTTACTGTTCATGCCTTAAAGGCTTGGTTGTAAAGTATTGCTTTTGGAATGAAAACCAACAAAATGAAAACGCTACTGTTTTATTGTTGTTGTAATAATTCAACTCAGCAGTCCCTTCCCACTTTCTGGCTGTTCCTGTGTATGGGGATGGTCTGTTCATTTAGGATTGCTGTCTGTTGAGAATGGCCAGCGCTGGGAATGTGCGAGTCTGTCGGGGAGAAGGGCACAAAGTATTTTCTTCAGATGTGAAAATTGCCGCAAGCAGTAGAAAAGCAGTTGTCTTCTGAGCAATCTTCCAGATGGAAGTAAGATGGAATTAAAACATGTAGAGCAGGTGACGAGAGAAATATCCCTTCTAGCTACCCAGTTACTGTGAGATGAACAGTTCGGGGTTTTGTTTGCTTGGTTTAAATAAGGACAGCTTTGGTAGGATGCGTGTAGATTCTGTCAGATACTGCTTTTGCAAAGAATTTGGCTTCTCTTGCCCATTATGTCACTTATGCCTCATGTTGTTTGAATGGAATTGAATCAGCTGGGTTGCAGGGGACAAACTAGCTGTAATTAAATTAAAAACAGGAATAAAAAAACTTTACGTGCAAAACCTAGATTGAAAAGAAAAGTTTGAGGACAAACACCCAATCAGGAGAAAAAGCTCACCTTCGGAATGTGCCCAGTCTTCTGTCCTGATTTTAGTACTCATTTTACTCCTGTTTTATGTCTAATGTGAGGAATTGCATCTCCACGTTGCTGCATGGAGCACGTTGCAGGGTGCATCATTTCTGAACGGTAGCAGTGCTAAGAGCGCATTGCTGGATGCTCATGTTCCTCAGTGAGACTTCGTTGTATACACAGATGTTTTGTCAGGGACATCAAGGTCCTAGCCAGTTGCTTCTTTTTTCAAATGACATACTGTGTACTCGCTGGTTTTTTTGTTTTTTTTTTTTTCAAATAAAGCTTTGAGAAAGTCCAGGGAGTCACACGTCTGGCTAATGGGATAGTCTGTTGCATTTCTGCTGATGAAAACAAAATGAGAGACTTAGTAATTCTTTCTCTTTGTATTTTTTTTTAGTGTGTATTTGGGATGAGCTGAAGTTGGCATCCTGGCTGGTACACCAGAAGTGTTTTCAGTGTGAGCTATGCTGGTGTAGAGTGTTTTGGACTTTAAGACTATTTCTACCTCTTCCATCTATCTGTCATCAGCCTCACCACTATTAAAGTCTTGGCTGCCATACAGGAATCCCGACTTTGCAAGCTTGCAGTTATTTTCTCAAATGCCTGTAATCAGGATTTATATGGGCACTTCATCCCAGAAAACTGGGAACTGTTAAATATTGAGGCAGTGTAGGGTGCTCCAAAAGCCTTTTTAATGCTAGTGTTTCCCATTAACTGTCACAATCTCTCTCTGCTCTGGTGCAAAAAGGACCATTCTGGGTTTTCCTTCTTTGTGTTTTGTTCTGGGAATGGTTTTGCTCAGTCAGTATAGTGACAAAGAACATGACCTTGATAGTGGTGAATTGCGGAGACAGTCTCTTGATGATTCCCTTAGAGATCCTTTGGCAGGAAGTTTGTACACTTCTTACGTATTGCTTGAATCCTAATGAGTTACACAGTCTTTTTGGTTGTTTTTTCCTCTTTGTGCAGATGCAGTGGCAGAACGTGGAACATGTTGGTGATCAGAGTCCTTATGTCACCTCAGTGATTCTCCACATTAAACAGAACGTCCCCATAATTCGCGACAACCTGGCGTCCACAAGAAAGTATTTCACTCAGTTCTGTATAAAGTTTGCAAAGTAAGTTACCAACATGGCACAAAATTCCTCAGGGCCTCTGGTTTTCACTAGTCTGTTTGTGCGTGATAGTTTATTTGCCTTCTACTGTGCAGTGTCAGTGGGTCTCGATGCCTGGGTGAAGACCCTTCCCATCCAGGAAAGGTGGGGTAGGACAGCAAAGAACAGCAGCTGCTGGCGAGGTTGAAAGATACTTCAGTTTCTTGTCTCAAGTTTCTTGCTGAGGCAGATTTTCTCAGACATTTGTATTGATTGGTTCATTCTTGCGTGCCTAAACGATTCCATAAAATATTTTGATGATCACGGGCTGCTTTTTGCCAAGTACGGAAGGTTTGGGGCTAGACTTTTAAAAAGGCTGTGAATGTCTGAATATAGAGAACTATTAGTGAGGAGCTGACAACTCTTGCTTTGGAAACCTATTTTTCCTTCAGTGATAAGAGGCTGAAGTACTTCAAGGTACAGAGAAGTTTTGGTGCATCACTTGCCTCAGAATAACTTTTATATTAGCTGTAGGACAGTAAGAATGGCACGTGTAATGAGTAAATTCTAAGTTAACAGATGAGAAGCTGCTTTTCTGTGCAAAAGTATTTCAGTAAGGAGTGGAAATATACGTTTAGATTTTGGGAGTTATTACAAGTGTCTTCCTGGCAAGTCACTTGATGTTGGGCAGCATGAAAGGAACTGGACGATGAGACAAATTCCCCCTGCCTTTCAATTCAGGGTTGAGGGCATAGTTTTGCAACATGTCTTGGATATCCAGACTTTGAAGCTATGTATCCAAAACCAAAATTGATTTTTTTGGGAATGTACTTCGAACTCTTCCTTGCTTGCCTGAGGCCAGTTGACCTCTGCATGCCAGTGCCCCAGGAGAAAGCCATGGGAGGACTTGGCCAGTCGTAGCTGCAAGCTACAACTGGTTGCACGTGGCTGTCCTGGTGCAGGCTTGGGAGCAATACCATATGTATCATATGTCACTTTTTAAAATACTTAAATGTTTCATTCATCCGCAATAAGCTAATCATCCTGAAATAAACTGTATGGCCTGGCAGTTACTGTGTGGGTTTGAGACCAGAGCTTCAGTTCCTGGCTTCAGCAGGAAAAGATGCAGTAGGCTCTTGTGAGAACCATTAGCTTTCACAGCAGGGAGGCTGGCCTTAGAGTTTTGTTCCCCCTTTCTATCTCTGGGTACTCATTAGTTTGCATTAAGGAGCAATTATTGATAAATCATATTATGACATTGCCCATAATCACTGTTTGAAATGCTGTCCCAGTGAAAATTTATTGCACTTAAGCCTTCTATGTGGTTACGCTTGAATTTTATATCGCTAGCATAGTGATAAATAAAAGAAAAAAAAAACATTTACTCAGCTGTTCACAGTGCACTCTTAATACCTCAGCTTAGTTGTCTCCCTTTTAGCTTTATTGCTAAGCACATACCAAGTAAACTCCGGATAAAATACCCAACTCTCACATTTGAGAAGCATTCGAATCTAAACTGAGTGCTTTCATTGGAGCTTGTTGCATGGAAGACCACAGAAACCTGCAAACTACTTCTCCACTTTAAAATCTTTTTAATACAACTACAGCCCTGGTTTGTAGCACATTAAGACACAGTCGTGAATTCACTGTGCTGTAGATCAAGCGTAGACGTGAAAATTTAGTTTCATGAGAGCAGTCCCTGAATATTGTGTTTTTGCCAGATATTTAGAGTTCTATGCAACTTGCCCTTAAGGAGAGCGAGCACAGTGATAAGAGTGCATTGATCTACTTAAAATCCTTATGACACTTTAATGTGCACAAACATTTGTGTGTTTGAGGCTCTGAGTTCTTATGGAATATGCTGGCCTGTCTAATATAAATACCTGGCCTTTTGTGTGCTCCACAACACTGAAAATCCTTTCAACAGGCATTTTGCTTCTTTGTATGTTAATGCCTGGATCTTTTTGAACTGCCAGCCGCTTCTCAGCTCTAATGGATTGTGTATAGGGCTAGTATTGAGTTACAGGACCACAGGGGAGAAGGCATCTAAAGTCACTAAATTTAAAACAGAGATCTGAGCCAAGTCTGGAAGAAGAAAAATTGCCATCAGAAATTGCATCAATCCTCTAATCTAATCTGTCGTTTTTGCTTTGTTTTGACCAATATGCAACACTCACTTCCTTGAAATAGTGAGAAGCAGCCGGCGTTCCAGGAGGCACTCGCAGGCTGGGTGAAGGGCTCTGTTCTCACTGCACCCCGGTCCTTCTTTGAAATAAAAAACCACAGCGGTGTAGCTGTGGCTGCTGTGCTGGGGTGTGTTTGGGCAGTCTGTGACCTGACCTCAGTGCGGAAGAGACTAGAAATGAGAAACAGGAAAAACAAATAGCTCTCCCCCTTGCCAGAACAGTGTGCTGTTAATCACAAACAGCTAAATGTGGGTGACTGCAATAGACATCCCTCCAACCGCTCTGGCCTTTGGATCATGCTTTTAGTGAGAGCAGTTACGTGAAAGAAGGCTGCGATGAGGAGGCTCCTGAAGCAGCGGGCTGAGCTAAGCCTGGGCGAGTCTGCAAGGCCTGGTCACCGCCTCAGAGGGCAGCGTAAAGCAAAACCCTTCTCAGCTGCGGTGACTCAGTGACACCAGGATGCTTTGAATGATATCCTGTAGTAGCTCATCTCCTGCTGGAGAGACGGACTGTGGTTGCATCTCCGTCTGCCTTGCTTAGCAAAGCGTTGTGTTTAATGCATTGTCAATGCAGGGGATTAAGAAAACGCAGGCTTTGGCAGAGCCACTCCCTTGGATGGGAGCCTCTCAGATGCTGTGGTTTCTGTTCTTTAGGTTCCTAATGTCTTGCACTGCTTTGTTATTACACTGGGGACTTGTCTGCTTCTATGGAGGGTTTGCTGGATTCAGTTTTATAGCTGAAACCGTAAATGATTTCTGGCATCCAATCCAGCTCTGTGGATGTGCAGGGAGTAAAGGCGTTTAGAGTACAAAACCATGTACAGAGCACTTACCACTGAATGCACACGTATTATTCACATCAGGATTGCCTGCTGTATGCTATGAGAGAGACAAACTTCAAGTCCAGCCCAGGCAAGAAACTCAAGCAAATTTTTCACTAAAGTGCAACTACTCTTGACGGTCTTTGCTAGACGAAAAAAAAAAAAAGGCCCCAGAAAAACAGAGCAGTCCTTGGATCTTATGGTTTGTCTTGTCTGTTCTGCTGGAGTTTAGAAGCTGTTTCCAGTAAGACAGCATGAAATAACAGGCATGCAGGGATGGAAGGTTGCTTTACCCTTCTGCATTGATTGTGGGTGGCCATCCTAAAAGGCCTGGGAATTGTTTCATGCAAGACAGAGTGCTGTCTGTGGGAGACCATGTGGTTATACAGTGCAAAAAAAAAAAAAAAAAGAGGAGAGGAGAGGAGAGGAGGGGGGTTCTTTTGGCTGCCAGTCTGCCACCCTGCGGAAAGAAAGGCTATCCCTGTTTCTCATGTACAACATGAGCATTAGCTCCATGCCTGACCTTACAGAGAGAGAGAGTTGGACCCACATGCAAGATCAAAGGTACAATTAACCTCTTGTGCTCTTCCACTTGTAGCAAGCTGGTACATCCAGAACTGCTAGCAACTGTTCATTTTACAGGGTTGCCTAAGCTCCATCTGTGCTTGGCACTCTCTAATTGCCCTCTGGGAATTATTTATACACCTGAAAAATGGACTTCTAAGATAAGTTATATCTCTGCCATAATGCTTTAGTGCAAGAGGAGACAGGGCTTGTTTTCCTCCTCTTACGTATATTTTATTGCAAGGTTGTTTCTCTGGTGGCCAAATTGAAAGCTGTTCGGGGCAGCCCAGTAGCTGGGCTATTCTCAGCAGTGATTTGAAATTGTTCTACTTGACACCTCTCCAGGAAAAGATGATTCAGTTAGAGAGGTTGCAACTGTGTCTGAGGGAAGGAGTCTTTGCTTGGAAAGACTCTTCCTTGAACCATTTCTTTCGATTTGCTCAGCAGCTTGGCACGCTCCATGCCTGAATTATCCTTTTGTCATTCTTTCATGAGAAAAGGTGAAAAATAAAAGTCCTGGCTTGGGAAAACAGGTGGCAGGACAAACAAGATGCTGTCCATGCACCCTTGTTCATGGGAAGGAAACATAGCTTGGCAGATGCAAGGGGGAAACCTAGCTGAAGTTAGATCATCACCACAGGCAGCACCTCATTCAAAAGGACATAAAACAGACCAACTTGCAAGAACTTAGGGCAGAGACATTGAAATTGAAGACCTGCCACCAGGTCATGGTCAAGGCATGGAAACAACATGAGCCCTGCAGGTGTTCAACCAATGAAGGCCCATGTGAAAGAGGCAGAGTACATTTTAAAAACAAGCCAGTAAAGGAAGACAAGAGTATTACTCTTGGTCCTGACAGAAGGCTCATCCTTTCCAGAGGAGCTTGCACTGCTTACTCTGGCCCCTCTCTTCACACTCAGCTGCTGGGTTTTCCTGGGGCTGCAGCTTGGTAGGGCAGGAGCTTGTCTTGCAAGTGCTCAGCCAGCCCTTCTGCTAAAAGGGGGCATCTGCTTTTCTGTTGAAGAATGAAACTACCACAAAGCCTAGTATCAAGAAGCAAAAAGCTAAAACCAAAGCTGATGTTCTGGAATATGTGTCCAAGGTGGTGAATGTTGGGCTTAGCCTCCATCTTTGCCAAATTCTCTGCTATGGAGTGTATGTAACTTAATCATCTTTCTGAGTCTAAAGCCCACGCTAGTAAAATAGGGTAATGGTGTTTTCCTTTTCACAAAACTTTGTATTGTCCTGATTGTGTTGGCTAGAAGCTTTCTGGAAGAGTGCCATTCTGTGTGAATGTCCAGAGCCCAGCAGACCTCCAGCCTTGGCTGGACCTCAAGTTCAATGTGTAATATTCGTGTTATGGAATTACTAGTATGCGGTAAATGTAGGTTCTGGATACAGTCAAGATCTGTACTAATCCTGGTGTGTTGCTGTTTTTATCATGTACAATAGTTTGTTTGCTTGTTCTTGAACTTGTACTGTAATACTTCATATATACTTCATAGCAATTTATTTACAGAGTATGTGTGCAACTTCTCAATTAACTTTAAAATCACCATGGATTAAAGCAAAAGAATTGTATCTAATTAATTTTTTTATTTAGTATTCTTTATGTGCATAGAGTCAGCTTGAGAACCATGAACTTAATTTGTCTTTGTGGAAAGCCATGCTGTTTTGTTTTTGCATGCTTTGTTACCACAGAATACTGTATGACTCCAAACAGTGACATTTAACGGTGTCGTTTTGTTTCTCTTCTCTGCAGCTCCTTCATTCCCAAGTTCATCAACCACCTCTTCAAGTGCAAACCTATTAGTATGGTGGGAGCAGAACAGGTAATAACAAGTCGTTGCATTGGCAGTAGTATTTCACCACTTCTGTGTTTAAGAAGTCAAGGCAGTTGTTGGTAAAAAGGGGCAGAGAACTGTTGCATGTCCTGAACTCTGGTACAGCTGAGTGCCTTCTGGTTATCTGGAAAATGTACGATCAGTCAGTGTGCAGCAGCAGGGATACACGCTGTTGGAGGGCAGGGTTAAAGCAAGTTTGTACAGGTCCTCCGACAGTTGAACCCGTAACCTGGGAGGGAGGTCCTAGGCACCTTCCCAACCAGGTGAGCTCTCACTTTGCCAGTCAAAGTAGCAATAGCACAGTAACAACAAACCTCTTAAGCACCTGCCTAATGTGTCATGATGAGGTTCAGTCTTCAGTGTGCTCATGGAAAGGAAAAGCAAGTTGCTTATGGCAGAAACTATTGCAAGAAGCTCCTGTGCCCTTCTCAGAAAGACTGTTGTTTTCATGTCCTGTCTTTCTCAAAGTAGGTAATCGCTCAATCTCTTTGCTGCTACTGTGCCTCCTTCTGGGGTTAAAGTCAAGCCTATTGCTCCTGTGCTTAGAAGAAAGAGCTGGAGCCTCGTTAACCCATAGTTGCTGGATGAGATCTGCTTCCCCTTGAAGAAGTGCCAGGGTAGAGGTTGGGCGGTGAAGAGGGACCGTGCAATAAAGACTCTCACCATTATTCATGCGTAGGTCTGCTCCTTGAAACAGGGACTGATGTAGGAGGCATTATTTGAAGGGGAAGTGAGAAAAAAAAAAAAAAAAAAGCCCAGATGTCCAGGCAGTTTCTGAGTTCAGATGGTTTAAACACAAAGGCTTTTTTTCTTTTCCCCCCAGTGCTGAATATAAAACAAATGCAGTGCTTGGTCTCACCTGACAGTGCATATGCCACGAGCAGGTTGGTGCCTATGTGTTCCCCACACGGGCCAAGCGACAGCGGTGTTGAGTGCCACGTGCCTGCGCAGTGGCATGCCAGCTCTCAAGCGAAACGGTGTCCCATCCTCCCTGGGCCTGTGTACACTGGTCCCGGGTGCTGGCTCCTTCCTCTGCGAGGAAGTGACGCTGCGGGAGCTGAAGGGCTCCTACGCAGCCTGATGACAGTTTTGCTAGAGTTTGTGTCCTGGCTGATAGCCAGTGAGTGCAAATAGATTTTTGCCTCCTACAGTTTTCCTGCTACTTAAGGATGGCTGTCATCTTCCTCTCCTCAGAACCATGCCAGGAGGATGGGTCATGGAGACGGAGTGTAATGTTTTCTCTGTTCTGTCCCCAAAATTGCTAAACAGACCCCTGAGCATGGTGGGAGTTTTGAGTCTTGCTAGGCAAGAGATGCTGTGGTGCCTTAAGACAGGGTGGTTTCTTTTCTGCATAAACGCCTTCCACACCCTGCTTCCTCGGGAATTGCAAACACATCAAAACACTGCTAAGTGGCAGGGAAGAGCCTTCTGTGCCTCTGCAACTCAGTAGCTGAGACCCAGCAGTGACAGCCCAACATCTGGGGGTCAGGATTCCCCCACCCCAGCTTTCTCCCAGGAAGCTGCCTCCCTGTTGCACTTGGAGAGCTGTAGATCATCACAGTGAGCCGTGATCTCAGGGAAGGAAGTTTAAATATTGCCACTTGAATTACAGTATGTGTTTCTGTGGAAACGCTGCCCCTTGCCAGGAGCCCCTGTCCCCAGGTTGCACAGGGGTGAGTGGTGCAGGGTATTTATCACCCTGAGACCATGGGCACAGCGGCCCGGCTGGGACCCCCTGTCTCCCACACCGGCCTGCAGCAGGCAGCCCGCTACTCTGCAAAGATGAGGTTTGGATGAGGCACATACAGCTGCTTTGCTGTGGACTGACTTAAAACAAAACAGAAAAAAAAACAACAAAAAAGTCCCATTACTTCAAATCAGGGTCTTAAAAGCTGCTTGGGTTTTAGGCATCAAAGGTGGGTTCTGAGCAGTGTTTCTGCAAAGTGAAACAGGAGCTTTACGTCAGAATGTTCCAGTTTCCTAATGGAAAGCAAATGAGTGAAGTACAGTTCCTGCTCATCTTGTGCAGTGAGAAATAGCCTGAGAGTGGTTAAATGGAGCCTTTTTTTTTATTTTTAATAAGTGTCTAAAGTGATTAACCTATTGCCAGCAGTGGTCTTGTCTTATATTAAAGGGCTTTAATATTACTATATCGGAATAACATGTCCGATTTGGATATTTAAAGCAAGCTGGGAAGATTTTTATTAGTTTGATTCACAGCGAATTCTTCTTATTATAAGCAGGACATGCTTTCATGGGTTTAGATTTGCAAAGGTCTTCAGAAGCTTGTCTCCTATGTTTCTGTGGTACATAGGTCCTGAACTGCCTTAGGATCTCTGAATGCCCTGCTGGTCACCTACCTGCAACTTTCAATGCCAGTTTCTCTCTCCTGGTGCACGTGTTGCTGTGGAATATGCTTTCCCTGCCTTCCCAGTCCCAAACACACTTTTTCTGCTGTTTGGTAATCATGTTTGAAATCTGGACACTAGGGCAGTATTTATGGAGGTGTTTACTGCGGGGAACAAGACCCGTGTGATTTCACTGTCTGTGTGGTTGTGTCTCTAACTTAACAACTGTGCGTTTCAGCAAGCTTTGGCAGTATGTTAGCAATGCCAAGGACCTGGAATTGATAAAGCAGGGAAAACAGGGTGAGGGGACAAAGCCTGTGAATGCCGTATCTGTGGGAAAGGCTGCAGAGTGCGCAAAACTCATATTAGACATGAAAAAATCTAAAGATATGGGGAAGATGTGAGTTCCCCAACTGGGAAAAAATCTTCTGTCCGTGGGATCCGTCACAGACCCGCAGGAATCCCTCTCTGACAAACAGACCGAGACACCACCAGGCTCCAGCAGTTCTGGTGTGCACAGAGCTGCTTGTTTGTGATGTGGTTTCCTGGCTTCCCAGAACTGGATTGATAGCATGGGTTCATCTCATGCAAACCGTGAAACAGGCACCATACGGCAGTGATACGCTGCCACAGATAGCAGGGTCCAGATCTGAACTGGCATGACCACCCTCCCCCTGACTCCGTCATGCAGGTCCTTTGTGTTTTAACTGAATTCCCACGTGTGCTGAAAGCTGTACGGTAAATGCCCGTGGTGTTCCCTGTGACTGCTGGGGGGGTTCTGCAGTGCCCATAATAAGATTGTGCATTGCTCCAGAAGAGCAAACTTCCACCTGAGTGAGAGCTGTTTTGCAGGAAACGCGCTGTGTGTAGGCAGTCCAGCGGGTTTTCACACTTGGTGCTGTATAGATAAATCATGCTCCCCTTCATCTACTTTGATTTCAGATTTCTGGCCTTCACTGGTCCTTTTTCACGTCTTTAAACATACCCAATGCAATCAGGAGGGTGCAGTATTTGGGGTAATTTCTCTCTAAGACATCCTAACCTGCAACACTTCATTATCAGACAGTGGTTGAGCAATCTGTCTCTGCTGAATGTAGTGGCTGCTGCTTATTTAGCTGCTGGTCTGGTAAAAACCGCCATACATCAGGCTGTGAGCTTCAGTGTGTCAGTGAGCACAGGACGTTGTGTAGTTCTCAATGTAGCTATACTGTGTTGCAGTTTTCTTTAAAATTTAAAAAAATAAAAAATCAGCAAGTGGTTGAATAAATACAGAAAGCCTGATATAATTGCTGGTTAGGTGCAAGAGGAAGGTGCATATTGTTAATTCATTTGACCTTGATATTTAAATAATGATACAGCTACAGGTAATCAAGATTGTTTCAGTTTATACTATCAAACGGCAGAGGACCGTGAAATCCAGGCCTTATGTGCCAGATGTTTTGCTGCCACAAGTGATTGCAAGTCAGCAGAATAGTGCTCTGTTAGAAATCACCAAATGGTGCTGATAAATAGCTGTGGGTGATCTTGTCTCCTTGAAGTGCCATTACATGGGTCAATTCCTCCTGTTCATGCAGTCCAATTACCAGGATGTTTTCAGTGTGAGAGGTGTTAAACTTTTAAGCATGTTGGATTATAGCAGCTGATGGAGCTTGGTAAAAGGGACCTAAATAACAGGGTGTGATTAACTGTTGCAGCTGTTGCTGGACACTCACTCTCTGAAGATGGTTCTCCTGGATCTGCCCTCCATTGGGTCCCAAGTGGTGAGGAAGGCTCCTGCCAGCTACACGAGGATAGTGGTGAAAGGCATGACTCGGGCTGAAATGATCCTGAAGGTAACTCAAGACTTTTGATAACCTGCCAGCCAGACTGCTGGACTGGGAATGTGAGCGAGCGAATTCCAGGGGGCCCTTCCTTTGAACGCGGTGTTGCAGATTGCACGTGAATGTATGTGTGCTTGTATGGATGTGCTGCCAGCTGTTCTAGAGACCTGGCTTCTTTGCCTTGGTTTTGCTGTCGCTCCCTTTTAACATTGCATTTGGGTTTTCATCTTCGTTTTTCAAGATAACTGAGTGCTCAGGTTCTGCTTACTAGAAGAGTTGGGACACCAGATTCCCTTGGGAGCTTGTGGAAATCAGAGCTAACATCCGTAAGTGTCTGCCTCAGGGCAAACCCTCCAGTTCAGGTTACTCCAGGCCTTTGTGCAGACTTCATCACACAGGGGAGCCAAGCCGTGCTTGAGTCACCTGTTTACTGTCTAGTGTAACAGCCAGTGCAAACATGTCTGGGTTACTGTATTCACCAGAGTCCTTTTTCATTTTCCAGACCTGGTGCCTGGAAAATGACCCAAAAGCAGTATGTTGTCTTCATAAAAAAGTAACAAGCAAAGCAATCTCCCTTGCCTCCCCTTCCCCCCTGCTGTTGTCTTTCTGGAGTAAGAAGTTAGGTTTGATCCCAAGAGAAGCCATGGGAGCTTTGCAGTTGTGCTCTGCTGGGCAATGGGTTTGTCCCCTGCTCACTAACAACGCTGTGAAGATGTTTGAGAGTGAATTGGTGGTACCTGGTGTCAGGTGGGATGGTCAGCTAGCAGCGAGAGCCTTGTGTAAACCACAGCCAAGGCAAGGAGGGGGTGCGGAGGCCAGGCTCTCTGTGCTTGCCTGTGGCTCAGTGTGGCTTTGCTCCCATGCCCAAGGCAGTGTCATAGTTGAGTTTGCATTCTGAATTCATAAATTGGTTCTGAAATTCTGTGCTTTTGGAATAAAATGACTGAGGTGTTAGTATAAGTTAAAGCAAGTCTGAATTTTCATAGAAATGACCTGAAGAAAAGTATCTTTTTATTGCTAACAGGAGCAGGGAAGATTGGTGCCTGTTGCATACAGAACCAGGTCTTTCCTTGAAGCTTATATAAGAATCAGAAAAGTAGTGGAGTTAATTTCTCTACCCTTAATATCACACTGGCTTCATCGGGACTGACGTGAAGGGAGTATAGGAAATGGATTGTTGCTGCTGAGCCCTGTGCCTCAGGCAGCGAGCACAAGCCATGGAAAAGCGGCCAGGTTCATAGGCTTTGCATTAGCAGCATGACTGCTTTTTCAGACATCACATACTTGCCATGCTACTGCATAAAGCACTTCTACTAGCCCCAAGTGAGGGCTCAGTGTCAGCGTAACTGGTAATTAAATGGTGATACACTCATAGCATTCAGTGCTCCACAGAGCTGTTTTACAAAATAATGCCCCATATAATCAGCAGGTGACCAGGCTAAATGGTTGGCTGATGCAGATTTATTAATCATAGTATAAATGAATATGATCATGAATATGATCGCCCTAAGTCTAGGTAATCCACACTCCAGCATTTGGGGCGAGTGTCAGCACCAGTCTCTTGGGTATGGGAGAGGAAAGCCTCAGCCTCTCAGAAGTGCCTGCTCACGCTGGACCATGGCTATTTCTGTAGGAACGTTTGCTTGCAGGAGCCCAGAGCTGACCGGTCATCTTTGTCCATTCTGTTTGCCTTGTGGCTTATCTCTTTCTATCAGTACTCAGAGTCTCTCTCTGCTGTTTCCAAATTGTACATTAGAATCTTTTCCATAAGAACCATTTCACTCCATCAAAAGTACAGGCTAATACACTTCTCCTCAGGGTTCTCAGGGCTCTCCTACATAGTACTGAGATGGTTCAGAAGTGATGCCTCTGTTGCATACAACACCACCATACACTATTGTGTCTGGCTTGTACCAGTGCAGCTAATTCAGTGGGAGTATCATTAAGTCAATAGATGGCAGAAACAAATTACTTCAGCTAAGCTGTAGAAAGCTCAGATGCAAGCACGGAGGAGGGAATCGGAGTGCGCACGTCCTGCAGAGCTGTTTCCTTTCTCCTCTGGCTACGGTGTCTGAAGTTCCAGCTTTTCTTCTTGGCATAAGATTTTTACAAGGGCTGTAAATTAAGGATTTATAAGTGTATACACGGCTATGATGTTTCATTGGTTTGAAGTGCAGAAAAAGAAAGAAATGTCTCAGTGACAGAATGCAGTGTGGGGTGAGATGGGTCAATGGAAACATATGGAAATGTTTTCAGAGACAGGGAAGAGTCTGATCCTGGGCTGTTTCTGCCCTGCATGTGCATGCGCGCACACACTTCCCTGCTCCTGAGCAGGGAATTGCTCCTGAGCATTATCTGAAGATGTGTTCTTTGTGGAGCCCACTGCTCGCATAGGGAACGTATAACAATGCGTAGTCATCTTTCCAGCTTCAAGTCTCCATTTTAATTTTATTCCTGACTTGACCATTGTTGGGACTAAGAGGATCTGAGCTCCAGGGCAGAAGTCAGCGGGGTGTTAGCACATGCACCCCAGCCCCAGCCTCTCCAGAGGCACATACAAGAGGGGCTGCACGCAAAGCACAGACTAACTGAGTGCACACGTCTGGCTGCGCCAGGGGCACCTCGCAGCCCTCAGCTTACGTGTCAGAAGCAGGAAGACTGCAAAGCAGCTTGCTCTGCCCTACGCTGTTCTGGGGAGGGGAGGGAGTGTCTGCAGAAAGAACGCTGTCAGATTACCCTGTGAGATGCTGTGTCTGTTCTGCTTCCGGACAGGAAGGAGCAAGAGGGATGCACAACCGAAGGGTTGTGCCTGATTTGCCAGTGGGCAGGGGACTCCCTAAGTGTCCCCACCACCAGCACTGCCTTTCTCCCCCAAGCAACAAGCAACTCGCCAGCAAGTCTTCCCCATGCAACAAGATAAAATCTTGAGCTTTGACAATGCACTAGTGCCTGCCAGCCCACAAGCATACAGACAAAGTCCTGCTGCTCTTTGAAACATGATACACAGCCCTTGCAGCCCCTTGGGTCTGAGCGCCACTGGCCGTGCAGGAAGAGACACCACGCTCTTCTCAGCTCCTAGGCTGCTCTTTACTTTACTCCTCTTCACTTACATTTACCTCTCAGTTACTATCAGCATGTACAACATCTTTCTTTTTCCTTAAGCATTTTTATTTTATGAGAAACCAGTCCTGCTGTCACTCCTGTGCCTGAACTGAACACTGGCTTTAACTCCTAGAATTTGTCTGATCTCTTTTTTTCTTGTCTTGGCAGGTGGTTATGGCTCCGCATGAGCCCCCAGTTGTATTTGTTGACAATTACATCAAGCTCCTTGCTGACTGCAGCACAGACACTTTCCAGAAGATACTAGACATGAAGGTTAGAACCAGCCCTGCAGAACTTCTCTTCATCCATTAGAACTGCATTGAGATTGTTGGTGACTTTTTCAGTAGAAGTATAGACAGGCTTGGGAGTGGGAAAAGCACTCTTTAAGGCAAGTGTATCCTCTGTGCTCTGAAAGGGTGTAGAGTTGCTGCTGAAGAATAGCTCCTCAGTTCAGTTAGCGTGCTTATCTGGGGCTGAGCTCAGTTGTCTCTGTATCACCCAGAGATCTATGTACAGCACTTGGTGGGTGAACAAAAGATCGAGGCTTGAAGTGGGCTTTACTGGGGGTTATCATCATGCATGTCTGCTCCTAGATCAGTGAAGTCTAACCTGATTGCTTCCCTGTTCTGTGCTCTCGCAGGGCCTGAAGAGGAGTGAGCAAAGCAGCATGCTGGACCTCTTCCGCCAGCGCCTCCCGGCACCCCCCTCTGGAGTGGAGAACACCAGCTCCCTCTCGCTGAGCACTCCTACACCCGAGCAGGAGTCCTCTCGGATACGGAAACTGGAGAAACTCATCAAAAAAAGACTCTAAGTGAGCAGAAGAAAACTCTGTTGCTCAGGACTAGCTGCAGTCACTGGGAGCAAAGCTCTTCAGACTTATGATTTACAGAATGCTGCTGCCGAAAAATCTGTGTCCTGTGATTTTCCTGCCCTGTGATATGTTAACCATCGTATACCGTGGCAGTGCATCTCTGTTCAGACCAAGGGAGAACATGACCAAGGTGTTTGCCCTTAGATAGCTTAGCATGAGTAAAACCCAGGACACTGCTGGGTCTGTGTGGTGGAGAAGACAGAGGTACCTGGAAGTCAGCAGCTATAAAAATGGTTTAGATGGATTCAGAGAATATCTGGCTCTGATATGCTTGACATCCCAGCCATCAGCCTGGCTAGGCTCTCCTGCTGCAGCACTAAGTATTTTGCCTGAGAACTCAGTGGTACTGTTCGCTCCCTGTTGCAGAGCTGTTCCTCTGTTTCGTTATTTATTTGGGGGGAGAGGGAAGAACAACAACAAAACAAACAAACAAAACTAAAAAAAAAAAAAAAATTGGGAAAAAAAATGTCAACAGCTGGAATCCAGGCATCTGCAGCTCCACTGAAGTCATTGGAAATGCCCAGGACAGAGCCCTGATGCAGGTTTCTCCCCTGCTCCCAGGACAGGCATGCATAAACCACCAGTAAAACAGCAAGGCAAATCCTTTCCAGAACATGGGGAGAGGGCTGAATTAATGCCTTCTGCACCTTGCAAACCTGCCAACAAGCTGGCAGCCTCTGCTGCTGTTGCAATGTAAAGGCCAAACTAGACATCTGCAGAGCCCATCTCCAGCTTCTTGTTATTTCTCTTGCATGTGCTGGACTTGCCGCTGTCCCTGCTGGGAGTTGCTGTACTGCATCTTGTCCTATGTCCACAAAGGGCCGTTCATGGAATTAAGTGTCAAACAGCACCAGCCCCTGGTTCTCATGCCAACCGGAGCGTCCCGAGCTCAGGTCTGCCCCTTTGGCACCTTTGCTGCCCTGCAGGGAGAGATGCTGGAAATGTTGACTTTAATGAGGAGCCTGCAGCTGCCAGGGCCTCTTCCCTGGACAGGATGCTCAGACCTCAGGGGTGTTCCTCTCCTCCTCCTCCTCCTCTGAGCTTCAGCTTGCACCAGTGCGGAGAGGAGGAGAACAAGAGGTGAAACATTTCACATAAACCCCCTTCCTGGGGGTCCAGCTCATGCCGACACCCAGCCACAAAGCCAGCACAAAGTGGGGTCTGGTTTGGGGTTGGTGGACATCAGCGTCCCTTCCCTGACCTTTGTGTAAGCTTCCCAGAGGACTCTCAGTGCAGGGACATCACCTCCTCATTAGCAATGCTGGATTTCTTCCTAAACTCTGTATGCTTCTCTTGGGATGTTGAAGGCATATGCCCAATCAGTAAACAGTTGAATCCCATATGGATTTAGGGGCAGATAGACCAGTTGTGCCTGCTTTATTTTAACTCAAGCTTCACTTGTATTTGCAGGAAAAAAAAAGTCATGTAACAGTTTGGGAGGTGAGGAGTGATTGCAGTCAGATGTCTCCTTGGGAGGGCTCCCCACCACAGAAAGTTTGGGCCTTAGGACTATATTTTTAGGGGGCTGTGGTCACTATGAATTTTAGTATTCTCTGTGGCACATCTGGGAGAGAGAGATCAGGCACACTACAGGAAAATGAGCTCCGTCCGCCCAAACCCAGAGATCTACTGGAACCGGGGGGGAAATGAGAAGTTCCCCGAGTGAGAACCTGGGCTCAGGCTGTGCCTACCTGGTCACGTTTCAGCACTGTCCTGGCACAGCTGCCCGCTGCCCCCTCGGGGCAGGGGGCTGTGTGTTGGCAGGGGTGTGGGCTGCACCCGTTCCCTCTCCTCAGGTGGGTGGTTGTGGCAGGGTAAATTGTGTGCCTGGCTTGGTAAAACCCTGTACTCCTTTTGCACAGCCAGCAAGTCAGCCTGCGCTTGGACAGTCAGGAGTTGATCACAGGATTCAAGCAGAAAGAATAAATCCGCAGAGAGGAAATCCTCACTAGTCAGGTATTTCTAACACTGCTCAGACCAATCTGCGGCTGCAGCAAGGTGTGTACTAACAGGTACATTAACACCATCTCTTTAGAACATATTTTCGGGGGTCCCCAGGCCTGTACCCTGGCTGCAGTGCACGGGTGCTCAGCTGTGGAGAGCTGTAGCAGTGACGCCCTAGCAGCAGTTATGAGGGACAGTAGTTTCTTGTCACTCCAGTTCTATTAATCTTCCCAAGTCCATTGTTGCTTCATTTATTTCTTCTCCTGATTTCACATCAGGTGACAAAAGAAGGAAGGGTGTTGGAAAGCATGTTGGGACTATGTACAGCCTTTCCCAAAGGACACGTTATCTCGAGGTGCATGTGCAGGATGGTTCGCACATTATCAAATACAATAGCTGGGGTCGAGGGAACATGGGTTTGCAGAGATTCGTTATTCCCATGGGAGGATAAATAATTTATTTTAGATTAATTTTTTCTTTGCTATGTCTGTGGTTGACTCTCTAACTAAATTATGAATAGCTGAAGATGATGATCAAGTTATCATCACATGTCTTTCCCTGAAGGCTTCTCCTGTTTCATTCTCTGCATTTCATTCTGGAGATAAGGGGAAATAAAAGGAGAAATGCCTTTTTAGTTTCAACTTTTAAAGTTTGTTACAGGTCTGGGTGTTTCCAATTCTGCCTTTAGATGGCAAATTTGCATCTTTCTACTTTCAGTTTTAAGGATATTGTCCCCCTGACTCTTGGGTATTTATCAGATTTGGCACGTCTGTATGCGTATGTGTTAGCTTTTGGGGATTTACATCTCTGGAGAAAAAAGGAGGGTTTTTTTCTGTATAGAATGCCACTTCTAATGTTTTTTGGCCGAGGTGTAATTCTGGCTGTATGTTGGACTGTGACACTGAAGTGAATTAAATGGTTACTGATGTTCAGCTGCTGGGCGTTTTCTGTACAACTGCCACACGGCAAACTGCAGCGGCCAGGACGGGGCCGTGCCGTACCTCACCCAAAGCGCGCCTTATCCAGGGAGTTAGTGCTGTCTGTCTTTATTTCTCTCTGGCAGCTTTTCTTACTCCTGGCTTTCCCACCTCGTGGGCTTCTGTAGCTCCAGTAGGCAACTTGCCGCAGGCAGCATTTACATTTGCGGAAGCTCCCTGTGCTGTGGAGGCAGTTCAGGAAAGCCAACCTTGTGCCCATAAATAATAGGATCATTTTTGATGACTAACTGCTGGAAAGATTTCTGAGGGATCTTAATTTTTTCCTTTGAAATTAATTTAGAGGTAGTGCCTTTTTTCCATATGATACATAACGCTGGAGGAGTTTCTTTAGCTTGGAGAATTAGTGACTCATTTGCTTTTCTCCTACCGCTCTGCTGGTCCTGCCCTCTCTGCCGTAAGGCAAGAGAAAGTCTGCATGAGGTGACGTGGGTGTTTATTTCTTTCACCAAGTTTTACAGCGATGAATTTGAGCATCTGAGTGACGATGTCTGAGTCTCCATGAGCCTTTTTCTGGCTGCAGCTTGGTGGGCGGCAGGAGCGGACGCTGTACTGCGTTGTGGCCGTGCTGCACTTAGGAAAATGAGCTGAAGCATTTGTATTTGGGCTGTGTTAGAAATCTGTGCAGCAGAACGCATTCCTCGGTGTGCTTGCTATAGGTGGGGCCGGTTACACCAGCTATTGCTAAGGTCACCCAGAATTGCTCAGTATAAAGCCTGTGCTCATTCATTTATGTCAGCCAGAGCAGCTCTGCTGGTCCTGAGCTGGAGTCCGGGTGGGAGCATGTGGACTTGAATGTTTTGCCATCTGGGGGTGGCGGTGGCCTGGGGCCAGCAATGCTCGGTGTTCATCCTAGTGTTAATCCTGCCGCTTCAAAGCGTGGCTGTGAGCGGGACTCAGTGCCTGGTGGGTTTGTGGTCTGCACCCACGGGAGCAGCCTGGTATTTCCCATCATTTGGAAATAATTTTCCGTCGTTATCAAATAACACAGGGTCCTTCTGATTTGTTTCACCCAGCCTACAGTGATAGCGCCCCAGAGCGCCGTCAATGTAGCTATTGTTTCATTGCTGATTAAGTTGAGTCAGCCCAGCCCAAGAGGAAAGTCCTTTATGGAAGGAGGATCTTGATAAGGTACTTGTATCATGCTCTGTCCCAGCTGCGTGCAGGCAGTTAAGAAGTAAATAATGTGGACAAACAGGCAGGGGAAAAGATTTCCAATGCCATCAGTGATTGCACAGATCCACTTGGTACGAGAGGCTTAAAAAGAGACAGGCTTTCAGAGAGGTGTATCTTAGATATCGGGTAGCTACAATTCTGGTTAAACCCTTCACTTTTGCCCTAGCAAACACGTCTTCAGCTCGACATTGGCACCATAGAAGGAAGGGCTGGCTGCAAAGCCACCTCATGCTGCTCTAATACCTCTGTTTCAGCTGCCAAGCCCAGAAATGAGAGCCAGGAAGGGCACAAAAAATTGCGATTTGCATCATGCCAGGCCAGCCTGGGAGTTTTTTGGTTAGTAAGTAAAGAGCAGCAAGATTTCCAGAAGCCTACGCGGCTCTGCAGCATCCTGGGCACGGCCGGCGGTGGCCCTGTGCAGCTCCCAGGCGCCGAGATCCTCATGCTCAGACCTCGCTGCCCTGGTCCCTGCAGCGCCCATCGGCCCCAGTCCCCACAGGAGTGGCTGTGGGGACACCCGCAGCCCTTGGAGGCAGCTGCTGGGAGACACTGCAGGTTTCCCCTCACATAAATTGCACTAACTTAGTTACTGGCAGAGTGGTTTTTAGCCCAGGAGCTCCGCAGCAGCTCTGAAATAATAATCGCGTTCATCTGGAAACTGCTCCAGCGCCTTCTGAGGCGTCTAATTTCATAAAGGGCTTTTATAGGAGATTTTGGAGCGAGAAGCGATCAGCTTTCCCATTGCTTGTGGAAACCAAAAATCTCTCTTTTTTGGGGATGTATTTAAAAACACCTGTCCAGCACGTTTGCTCAGACCCCAAAGATTTCAATCAAAATTTTTAATGTTCTTTTTATTTCCATCTGCGTTTTTCAGCAAAGACAAACAGCCTCATAGTATTTCTTCAAAGGAATGTAAATTCCTTGAGGAAGTATCCGGAGTTCCCAGCACTGCATAGCTGCAAACCACAGACGCCTACGGCTGAAAGCTCTGCTCTGCTTTTAATTTTGGGGCAGCGAAGGAATTCTTTTTAAGGGTTTGGGTTCACTTGTGCTGGGCCCATCAGGCCAGACAGCTTGTTACTGCACCGGGGAGTATTTACTTTGGCTGGCTGCAGACATTTGCTTTCCCTCCACAAGAGTATTCCCCCACTGAATCCAATGACATGGTGCAATTATTTCATTAGGATTTTCCAAATACCCTTCACTTAGTCTCATCTAGTGCTAGAAAGAGCTCTTCTGTTTTCCTGTTTCACCTTCTGCAGCTTTGACTGAAAAAATGCGATTAAGGATGGCAGCGCTGCTTCGTGGGTCCAAATCTTCAGGGGGAGTTTGAGAAAGAGCAGCTCTGGGGGAAACTTGTGATTTTTGAAGGGTGCCATTAAACTTCAGCCAAAGATGCAGTGTATCTTTGTTCCGCACCTCTGGGACAGGGCTCAGTGTTTTATATCTTAAGATGTAGGAAAATGTTTTAAAAGGGGACACGTGAGTGTGTAAACTCAGCCATTGCAACTGGCTCATTGTGAGTTATTGCAGCCCTGGATCCCGCGACTGTTTTCTGGATGTGCTTAGCTGCTTTGACGTGGCCCGGCCGGGTCAGCTCGTGGGGTGAACTAAGCCTGTGCGTAAGAGCTGCTGCTTCGCAGCCTGCCAGAGGCCCTTGTTTGCACCAGGAGGTGCCGGCTCTGCGCTGCCTGCCGGGGAAGTTGGGGTCCAGGCAGTTACGTCCCTGCTCCCGTCCCACTCCTGCCCTGGCAGCAGCCGCTGCCTTGCTCTTGGTGTGCTGAAAGCTGGCATCGCAGGCTCCTGAGCCTGGAAGAGGCCACATTGCCGCAACACGTGGCACTGTTGGGTGCTGCTGGGAGGGCCTGGGGCATCGGAGCAGCCCCGAGGTCCGGTATGTGCGGATACGCAGCCTCATGGGAGACCTTGTGCATGGCAGAAGGCGCAGTGCCCGTCGGGTGCGTTTGCCGCTTGCAGCTGTGCTGATGGCACCGCCAGGTTGGTGCTGGCGGCCGGGGTCTGTCCTCGCCCCAAATCACCCGGTAGTGCCCAGGCAGCCGGCGGGGTCCGGGGAGCCGCTTCACTTAACCGATGCGGCTTCTGGGCACGGGCGCTGAACAACCCAGCAGCTTTTCCGTCCCTCGGTCCAGGCGGCCGGGGAGCTCGGTCCAGAGCGCGTGTGGGGGGCTCACCCCGGCGGGATGCGGCACCGGGGGCTTGCTCTTTCCGTGCTTCCCGCAAGCGGGGCTGGGGGGAGCCGCGGGAGCCCCACGGGCCGGCGGGCGCGGGAAAGAGCTGGGGGCAGGCCCCGCCCCCTGTGGTGGCCCCGCCCCTCGGTCGCGACCACGCCCCGCCGCGG